>JAMWYP010000187.1:1135829-1520773 GCA_025563575.1 Acacia pycnantha | reverse complement strand
AGTTTGATCAAAAAAATTGAGTCACTGTTTATAAGTCAGGTTTAAATATAATAAATGAGGTTGTAAAAATTTCAGTATTAATTGTCTTTCATGAAGATATAGAGAAGAAACAATTGAAAAATACTCAATCATAAATGAGGGCGAGGTTGAAAATTTATCCCATAATCATTGAGGTAACTATTTTCCTTGGTATGTAAAAATTGGTTAAAATGTACTTATAAATAGGATCGAGAGGATAATAAAACTGCAGTTTAATTACTAGCTTGTCTCTTTTTTTCCACCTTTTGTGGTGGTTGATATTTAACGAGAACGCGTGATGAGCTTGGCAGGAAGCTAGTTTGCGCGAATAATCAGTGCCATATAGGTAGCTTTAGATCTTATGTGCTTATTACATATTTATAACTTAAATTGATGAGTATAAGCATTTCAAATTAATTAGTTTCTACTCCTGAAAACAATACATAATTTAAATATAAATAAATACATGATAAATATAAATAAATAATAAAAAATTACATGCTTATACCTCAATTTGAGGTATAAACATGTAATAAGCACATAAGGTCTAAGCTCCTTATGTGGATTCGAATAATCCCCGCCGCAATCAATGCCTTGGGATATATGGTACTCTTTTATTTATTTATTTATTATTTTGTAGGCCTCAACCATACTCACTTTACTTGGCTTCTCTACTCGTTTTTACCAAACAATTTAATAAATTAAATACAATATCAAGTGGGACTTGGTCGAGAACCTGTAACTTCTCTATTTATACATCGCTTCAATCGGAGAGGACCTAAATTCAATTAATTAATTAATTATCTAAACAATTTATTTTCACTACCTAAAATCTAAATTTAAAATTTCCTTATCCTTTTAGCGACACCAAGAAGATTTATGTAAGAATTTATTGTTGATGTTACTGTAAGTTTAGAAGGCGTTATCATAACTACATTTTAACATATCCACGCGTTACTCTCAGTTTGTAAATGGTTTTCGTTTTGAAGGAACATTATTAGAATTAAGGTTAAATGTGCGCACCAGTTTGTAATTTTCTCGGATTCTTATTCTTAGGAGAGGGACAAAGAAATGGGAAAAAAGCGAAAAAGGAGAAAGAGACATACCTTATGCCTAATCATAGTGAGGAAGAAAAGTAGGAAGGTGAAACAAAGCAAGCAAACGGAGGAGGGGACTACAACGATAATTGTTGGGAGCTATCATTGATGAAGGAAACAGCTCCATTTTCGACAATCATCAAACATTTAAGTGCCGTAGGCTGATTCCTTCAAGTAAATTTGATAGCTCACCATTAAAGATGATCAAGACACACAAGGGTTAAAGGTGACGACGCTTTAGGACACACCACTGCAATATACTGACAACGACGATAAGGGCCTTCTCTCCTCAATCATCGCTAAACTACGTTCTCTTCTTTATAAGCTGTCATGGCCAACGGATGGCGTCTTTGAGCTCTATTCTTTTTCCAGCGCCCATAAAAATAGCAAATCGTTGGAATCTATAACTCGGAGAAAAATGAGCAGAAACATGGAGCTGGCTCTGTTGTTCTTTGGTTTTGTTTACTGTGTCTCTGGGTTTGTTCTCGATGAATCCAATACTAAGGGACACTCTGTGTTCTCTTACATAGAAAACGATATCGTCACCGCAAGCTCACCTTCCTCCTCCCAAGCTCTCATGGTCAATCTCACTCTTATTGAAGCTGCTGCATCTAAAGGGGCTGGTATTTCTCTCTCTTGTTTTTAGTTTTTCTTAATTTTCTTTTCAATCTAAATGCATGCAATGTTGTTGTCTTCGCCCATAAGCTACATTGTGCTTAAACTCCCGAATGTGTTCTTCATCCTTTGCGGTTAATGCTGGTCCTTGATTGTTGTGGGACTTGGTGACCGATGATTGAAGATTTTTAGACATTCCTTGATGTTTGAATTAAGTTTCCAACAACCATTACATTGCTTCTTTGAAATGATCATTTTCTTCCTCCCTGGACTTTCCCGAGAATTTTACATATCTCCTTCAGTTCTCTAGCCCATCCATTTCTTGATTTTCTTCGACCAACAACTAAGCGTTTGATTCTTCGCAGTAGGATTTCTCAGCTGAAAGAATGTTTCTACCCCTTGCGAAGGATTTTATTTTGATTGATTTTACTATACATGTGTTTTTCGGAGTTTTTATACTTTATAATGAATAGATCAAGCTAATTTGTTTAAAGACTGACTCAAGGGATAAGATTTCTAATTGAACTTAATACTTGTCTGTCGTATTGTCAGTGTGTTTGGACGGAACACTGCCAGGTTATCATTTGGATCCTGGATTTGGATCCGGTGCAAATAGTTGGCTCATTGAATTGGAGGTATACTATACAATCTCCCAGTTATTCATCATGATTCTCCCTCACCATTTCCCAAGAAACTACTTTTTATTTTGGAAATTGGAAATCCCTTACAATCGGTCTTGATGCAGGGTGGGGGATGGTGTAATAACATCAAGACTTGTGGTTATAGAAAAACTACTCGTAGTGGTTCCTCAAACTTCATGGAAAAGCAAATACTATTCAAGGGAATATTGAGCAATAAAGCTGAAGAAAATCCAGGTCTGGTTTCTCTTCTTACCCTATTTATGCTTCCAAATGAACGTCTGGAGATTGCTACACATATATACTTAAAGAATGCATATCCTCTGGGTCTTATCTTTTGCGCGCAGACTTTTTCAACTGGAACCGGGTCAAAGTACGGTATTGTGATGGGGCTTCGTTCAGTGGAGATAGTCAGAACGAGGTCAGCAAAATATCTCTGCACAATATTTTCTTAGACTTTTCCCTATATAATTTCTATTAGCAACAATTATTTTGTTTGAAAAACTGAGCTATTGAAGTTACATTCAGTCAATGCGCTGGTAGATTTTATAGTCTGCTATTGCGGACAATGATCTCTATTCATCCATGTCACGCTCGCATCTCTTGCAGGCAGCTCTAACAACATAGTGCCTTTGCTTTTGGTTCATTTCAAGTTTTCAACTATATTACCATTATGGTAGAAATAGCATAAGAAAATTTTCAAATTTCAACAAAGGCTGCTATTCTATAGTTATTGGGACCTGATTTTCCCAATTCTGTTTCTTTTTGTTAATCTTTTGCCCTCAGTGAGATGGGTTTTGCGGACCAGTTCTTTGATTCCAGTGCTTATTATTCTGTCGGTACATGCATTTGGTTCTCCTTTCAGGCTGCACAGCTTCAATTCCGAGGGCAAAAAATATGGCTTGCTGCCATGGAGGAGTTAATGTCCAAAGGAATGCAGAATGCTGACCAGGTAGGACATGTTACTTTCTATTACAGTTTATTCTTTTGGTGCTTATATATTCTAATTCACAGAAAAATTTCAGGCTCTCCTCTCTGGATGCTCTGCTGGCGGTCTGGCGACCATAATCCATTGTGATGAGTTTAAGAGTTTGTTTCCAAACTCTACCCAAGTAAAATGTTTGAGTGATGCAGGATTTTTCCTTGATGCGTAAGTTAAATATGTTTCTTCATATACGTTGCCGCATGATACTACTTTCATTGAAACTTTGACATCATCAACAATTTGTTCAATCATGCAGAGATGATGTATCTGGGGGGCGTACTATGAGGAATCTGTTTGCCGGTGTTGTTCAGTTACAGGTATGTTTTTATTTGCGTGCGGGCGCGCGTGTGTAAGTGTTTATCAGTTGGCCTTGATGTGAAGACTCATTTGCTGCTACATTTTGCATAAGCTGTTCTTTAGATTTTCACTTCTTTAGTTAAGAACATGCATGCAAATATATCATGGAACTAATTAATTTGTTGGTATTATAGGAAGTACAAAAGAATTTGCCTGAAAGTTGTCTCAGCCAATTTGATCCAACTTCGGTAATTCTTTTATTCTGAACATCGTTCCATTAGCAACTTGATATTACCAGGACAAGCAAAATTGAAACTTCTGTGGACTCTCTGCAGTGCTTTTTTCCTCAGAATTTGATCAATCACGTAGAGACTCCATTATTTCTACTTAATGCAGCCTATGATTCATGGCAGGTAGTCAACAGTACTTAGAGCATTATTTCTTGAGGAATTGCGATGCTTAATGAACAGTACTTTGTTACCATTCTTGTTATTGGTTTGATCAGGTTCAAGCCAGTTTAATACCAGCTTCAGCTGACCCCTACGGCTCTTGGAATGATTGCAAATCAAATCACGCAAATTGCAACTCATCTCAGATTCAGTTCCTCCAAGGTTATTCTGATTTGAATTAAGATGTATATGCACGTCATCAGTTGATGTGGCTCTGCTTTTTAATTATCTAATATCGTTTATTATATTTGATATCTATCATGTATGCAACTCAGACTTCAGAACCCAAATGCTAAACGCCTTGCAAGATTTCTCAAGTGAAGCTCAAGCCGGAATGTTCATAAATTCTTGCTTTTCTCATTGCCAATCTGAGAGGCAGAATTATGGTTTTCGGATAACTCTCCTCTCCTTATGGGCAAGGTGATGTCCCACTTAGATATTCCTATGCTTGAAACATATCATTCGCGTTATATGGGAGAAATGTCACTCTAAAAGCTTTATCTTTTTATTACGCAGCATGTTGCCATTGCTGTTGGAGACTGGTATTTCAATAGGGATTCCTTCAAGGCTATTGATTGTGCTTATCCCTGTGACAACACTTGCCATAATCTGGTCTTCAACTAACTCAACTCATTCACGCTCTCATCTTTCTGTGTTTGCCATTCTTTTATCTTGTAACATTCATTATTTCTTATTGATGAGTCATTCTTGCCTGAGGGTGCAAACTCATTCGATTCCGATGAGTCTATTCGATGAGATTGTTTGTTTAGTCTTAGATCTTTCAATAAATATTGTTCACCCCAACAGTTACCAGGCATATATATCACAAGGCGATCTTAAACCTATCTTTTAAGGAATAGAGAATGTATATATAAACATGGAGAAAATAGATACAGGAGAGTGTTAGAATATGGATTATTATTCATATATGTATTTACAGTATTCATTAGATTCATTTGTATATTCCCTGTGTACGTGTCATCCGCTGTATGGTTCTATTATGATTGGCACCTGATATGATTCTTCAAGATATTGTATATTGTTATGCATTGTTGGTTATAAATAGAAAGCTGGCCAGGACGTTATCACTGCGCCTTATTCTCATTCTCTCTGTGATTTATATTGTTTTCTCACTTGGTATCAAAGCCAGGTTCTTGGTGCTTGCCGAAGACCACAGATTGCCTTAACTAGATGACAGACATGTGTAGGCCTTCGTTGATCCACAAATCCTTCGGGTTGAGGCATAAACACCTCCTCTTGCAGAAAACCGTTCAAGAACGCATTGTTCACATCGGGTTGTCGTATTCCCCAGTTATAAGTGACAACGATTGAAAGAATTACCCGAATGGTTGTGGATTTGATAACAGGATCAAATGTTTCTCCGAAATCGACCCCTAGTATTTGCTGAAATCCCTTCGCGACGAGCCTTGCTTTATGTTTGAGTATCGATCCGTCAGGTTAGAGCTTGGTCTTGAAGACCCACTTGTTATCTATGAGTTTTTGATTCTCATAGGGAACTAATTTCCAGGTATGATTTCGGATTAATGCTTGAAACTCATCGGACATTGCTGTTCTCCAAACTTGAGAGGACAGTGCGTCTGTGGTGCTGGCAGGCTCGGAATTGACCTTCACAGTGGCTTGAGTGAAACCCACATATGGGTATTTAGGTCTTGTAATACCATCTTTACCCCTTGTGGTCATCGGGTGAAAATTAGTGGGCCTTGTAGGACTAGGCCGAGACTCTGGGCTAGACTCAGAGAATGAACGTGAGATATCAGCAATGGACTCAATGGACTCAGTGTCTGTGTTAGTCTTATCCAGCTCAACAACATGATCTAAGGAGGATGATGGTGGCTCTGGTGAAAACGGAAAATTCCTTGATTCAGGTGTGTGCACTTCATCATTGCCACGATCAAAATGAATAATGAGAGGCACAGAAGTGGAGTTTTCATTCACTCCAGTCTGCTCAGTATATTCCATAAAACCTTTCCTGAAAGGGAAAGAAGAACCATCAAATACTACATGACGTGAAACAAAATTTTTACCAGTTTTGCTCAGACATTTAGATCCTTTCTGTTGAGATGCAGGGCCGAGATAGACACACTGCTCACTGTGGAACTGAAACTTGTGCTTGTTATAAGGCCTGAGGCATGGAAAACAGGCACATCCGAATGGTTGCAACATGCTATAGTCTGGTTCTGTTTTCCATAGACAAAACAGGGGTGTATCGTCATGCAACACAGGGGTTGGCAGTCGACTAATTAGAAACACTGATTGCTGAAAGGCGTCCACCCAATATGTAAGAGGTATACCAGAATGTGCTAGCAAGGTCAACCCCATCTCAACAACATGACGGTGCTTTCGTTCTGCGCGGCCATTCTGTTCTGAGGTGTAGGGACAAGTCAGTCGAACCTGGATACCAGCTTCTTGCGCCGTGGAGATAATGGGTTTATATTCCCCTCCATTATCACACTGGAGTCTTTTAATTTTAAAGTTGAGTTGGTTTTCAACAAAAACTTTGAATTGTTTATAAGCATGAATTGTGTCACTCTTATGCTTCAACGGATAAAGCCACGTAAACGACTAAAATCATCTATGAATAGGATGTAATAGCAATGGCCACCAGTAGACATGACAAGAGCGGGACCCCAAAGGTGCGTGTGAATTAATTCAAGTGGTGAATTTGATTGAGAAACAAAGACTGCAAAAGGTAGAGATTTAGACTTTCCTAATTGACAAGCTTCAAATACATAGCTATCGATAGTGTGTGAGACTTGTTGATTACAAGTATTTAAAATTTGTTTCAAGATCCTAATACTAGGATGTCCTAAGGCATGGTGCCATTTGTGGAAGATTTTCCGAGAATCATCATGCACGACCATTAGTGCCGTTGGCTTGCCGCTCATCCTTTTTCCCTTCAGTTGGTACATTCCTGCCCTTGGTAGGCCTTGGAGAAGTGTTTGACCTGTCATTGGGTCCTTCACATCACAATCTTTGTCAGTGAAATTCTGAGAAGTAGTTGAAATATTTATTAGGCTAAATCATAATTTCTGAGAATATTGGGTCCATTTTTGTAATTTTCGCCCCCAAATTTCAAATACTGACTCTACTGAGTTTTATTCTGTAATTTTCGCCCCCCTAATTTCCTTTCCTGGCTCCGCCCTTGATAACAACGTTTTGAAGTTATGCATGAGATCATATGTTGCAAGAGAACCAGGGAGGGAGGGAAGGAGAACCAACTAATAAGGCATGGTTTTATGATTGCTCTTTTATAAGATAAAATAAAAGGTTAGGGGGTTCAATTTAGATTTTGAATTGTCCATATTATGTGATCCATATTGTGCTTGCTTTATTGATAAATAATGAATAATATATAACCATTGCATTGTGATAGCACGGTAGTCAATCTAGCTAAAATCTAGGATCATAGCTAATATTAGGATCACTAATATCACTAACCAACCGATTCCGTAAAACAAATTAAAATGACTCAACTACTTCCTAAATAATAGCTAACCACATGCTTACAATAATAATAAAAAATCAGTACACTCAACACAATAAACAATTAAAAAATAAATAACTTAATCCCTCTTATTGTGGAGATCAACAATGTAATCAGCAACATTAACCACGTAGAGAAAAAGTTGGGATTATTAACTTCAACAATACTAACAAATTCATTAAATATATATATATATATATATAGGGTAAAGGATTTCTCCGGTCACTGGAGATAGGGTTATCTCCAGTGACCCCAAAACTACGTTGTTTTGGATTAATGAAGGGTGTGTTGGTAATTTTAGGTGAATTAATGAAGCGTGTTTCGGTAAAATTTATATGATTAAAAAATAAACAAAATTACAGAAACACCCTTAATTAATCCAAAACGACGTAGTTTTGGGGTCACGGGAGATAACTCTATCTCCCGTGACTAGAGAAATCCTTTACCCATATATATATATATTAAAGAATCACTTGATTATATTTAATGAATTGTTAGTATCTCCTGCACAATAAAGAATCACTTGTTTTTTATTACCAAAAAAAAAAGAATCACTTGTTTTTCCTCCTTTCTCTTCATTAAATCTGGAAGTTAATTTTTATGTCAGTGCATAGATCTCAAAAAGTTATATGGAATCAAAACAAGAATCACTTGATTCAGACTCTCGAGCCAGAAGTTACTGCCTTCCGAAGTTTTAACCTTCTTTTTTTTTATGATTTAGTGGACTAAATGAGTTTTTTAGTCGACTAAACAGGGGTACATTGAAAAATAATTTACAGACATGGGTATTTTGGTAAATAATTATTTAATAAGAGACAATTAAAAAAAAAAAGTCTACTTTGCTTGGGCCTGAGCCTTTTCCTCTTTTCCTAATGTTTTATTTTGGACGTCTGTATTGTATTTTAATTTATTTTAGTAATATAATCTATATCTAAAAAAAATATTCAAATACAGTCATGCTTCAATTATAAAGCGAGGTCCAATCACCACCCCTTACTTCTAACGAAGTTTTCGTACTACTAGAAGTCATTAGCACAAGAGACGTATTTATAGTCAATAAGGATCAACGGCGGGATTGAAATTATTCTCAAGGAGTATTAATGTTATATTTCTGAAACGCCGTCATATAAAATTATCAATTAATTATGAAATGAACAAGTTTACTTATCGAAAAATACATATTTACCATCATTTTTTCGGTTTGGTCAGTACTCCTATAGTCTTTAATATAAGACATATTTAATTAATTTGATTAGATTAAGGAAGTTAGTTGATATAACAAGTATTTTTTAAAATGCCGCAGTCATTTCCTTAATTTCTAGGGACATCAATAGGGTAAATTAGGAAAAATTTGACAAATATGAAAACTATGTCTTATGTATAGAACTAAGATTAATTCTTTAAATATGATTTATATTAAGAACTTGAGGATATTGTTCAAGAAATACCGACTATACTTTTTTTTTATTACTCATCCGGTATCCAGAGCTTCGCCCTGACTAATCCAAATCCGACCTGTGTTGCGCACCTGATTATAGTGGGAGAGTCTCCCAATGGGGGCTTTTCTGCATTCATAGGATTCGAACTCGAGATCTTGCTTAAGCCACATAAGTCCCTTGCCATTTGTACTAACTCCTGTTGATAAAGATAGATCATATATGAGGTCTCAACTGGGCTAATGATTTTGAGTGTTGAGCCCAATAACTCCACGATAGCCCATTAATGTGTACCATCAGGAATTTCTTAGCCCAAACTATCCTACGAAACTGGCCCAAAAGAGAAACATTCGAAATCGTCCCTCCTGGAAATTTCATCGAAATCAGTCCAAAAATCTGACCCACAAATGGGAAACAGTGCTGACAAGAGAATTCTAACCTAGTTACTAAGGACCCGTTTGTTATAAAGAATTGATGGGGAGGGAAAGGGAAGATCCCAATCTTCCCATAGATTTTGAGTGTTTGATAGAAAGAAAGTTCAGCCAGCATCTTCCAAAATGAGTACTCATCTCCCTTATTTGAGGGAAGATGCTTTCCATCCGAAAATGGAAGGAAAGCTGCAATCTTCCCAGGAAAGTGTTTTTTTGACAGATTTACCCTTGAAATTCAAACTTGGCGGGAAGTTCGAACTTGACGGAAAAGTTTAAATTTGGCGGGAAAGTTCGAATTTGACGATTTTTTTTTTTCCATAAGTTCGAACTTAACAATAATATTTTTAAAAAAATATATATTTTAGCAAAAAAAATATTTTTCTTTTTTATTTTGAATTAATTTCTTTTGAGGGTAAAATAGACATTTCCTAATTCTTTACCAACTACCACCTCTTCATTTTCTTTTTACCAAACAATTCAAGTCATCTTCCCTCATCTTTCAAATCTTCATTTCCCTCCTCTAAAGTTCTTTTCCCTCCCCACTAATTCTTTATAACAAACGGGTCCTAAGAGATTTTTTTTATTTGCTTAGTTAGGAGGACTTTGGAGAGTTTTGCATATTACATAAAGTTAAAATACCATTATAAAAACTAAAATGTATAAAAAAAATGAGGCAAAATAATAGTCTTATATCCCCTTTTTAACAAGACTTGGGAAAGATTGTTAAGGATGAAATCATGCTATATTGTTCAGTGATCTCAAACATTGCATTACAAAATATTGCCCCCTCCATTCTTATTCTTCTCATTAATTAATGAATCAACTTTATGCAATTGATTGAAGTGTTTTTTGTCAAAAAAAAAAATGTAGACAATAATAAACGAGTTTTTTTTAAAAAAAAAAATTTAGAGACAAGTGAAAATTGCAAAAGATCTTGGAAATCGAAATATAAGTCCTTTCGGGAGAAATTTTTAATTCATTTCGTATGTTGAGATCTTGTAAATGGGAATCTCCTCATTTCAAAATATCTTAATCGTATTTATTTATTCCTGTGATAAAATATGAAGCTTTATATTTTGAAATAAATATACTACGGAGTATTTTTTTTAAAACAAAAGTATGGTATTTGTTGGTATTGGAATATTTTAGAAATACATGAATTCGTAATGTCAAAAGTTTTACCCTGCCAATCATTTCTAAAAGTTACTTCTCGTGTTTTAATTATAGGAACATTTTTGTAATGTAATTTACATTATAAAAATATTTCTATAATTAGGACTGGAGGGACATCAGGTTCAAAATATAGAATGTAATGCGTAATGTAAATTTAGGATCATAATGAACTACAATTTAATTACTAGCTTGTCTCTTTTTCCACCTTTTGTGGTGGCTGATATTTAACGAGAATGCGTGATGAGCGAATAATCCCCGCCGCAATCAATGCCCTGGCCTGGGATATATGCTCACCTTCCTGTTTTATTTATTTATTTATTATTTTGTAGGCCTCAACCATACTCACTTTACTTGACTTCTCTACTCGTTTTTACCAAATAGTTTAATAAATTAAATACAATATCAAGTTGGGACTTGGGAGAACCTGTAACTTCTCTATTTCTACATCGCGTCAATCGGAGAGGACCTAAACTCAACTCATTAATTAATTATCTAAAATAATTTATTTTCACTACCTAAAATTTTAAATTTAAAATTTCCTTATCTTTTTAGCGACACCAAGAAGATTTATGTAAGAATTTATTGTTGATGTTACTGTAAGTTTAGAAGGCGTTATCATAACTACATTTTAATATATCCACGCGTTACTCTCAGTTTGTAAATGGTTTTCGTTTTGAAGGAACATTATTAGAATTAAGGTTAAATGTGCGCACCAGTTTGTAATTTTCTCGGATTCTTATTCTTAGGAGAGGGACAAAGAAATGGAAAAATGTCGAAAAAGGAGAAAGAGAGATGCCTTATGCCTAATCATAGTGAGGAAGAAAAGTAGGAAAGTGAAACAAAGCGAGCAAACGGAGGAGGGGACCACAACGATAATTGTTGGGAGCTATCATTGATGAAGGAAACAGCTCCATTTTCGACAATCATCCAACATCTACAGTGCCGTAGGCTGATTCCTTCAAGTAAATTTGATAGCTCACCATTAAAGATGATCAAGACACACAATGGTTAAAGGTGACGACGCTTTAGGACACACCACTGCAATATACTGACAACGACGATAAGGGCCTTCTCTCCTCAATCATCGCTAAACTACGTTCTCTTCTTTATAAGCTGTCATGGCCAACGGATGGCGTCTTTGAGCTCTATTCTTTTTCCAGCGCCCAAAAAAATAGCAAATCGCTGGAATCTATAACTCGGAGAAAAATGAGCAGAAACGTGGAGCAGGCTCTGTTGTTCTTTGGTTTTGTTTACTCTGTTTCTGGGTTTGTTCTCGATGAATCCAATTCTGAGGGACACTCTGTGTTTTCTTACATAGAAAACGATATCGTCACCGCAAGCTCACCTTCCTCCTCCCAAACTCTCATGGTCAATCTCACTCTCATTGAAGCTGCTGCATCTAAAGGGGCTGGTATTTCTCTCTCTCGTTTTTAGATTTTCTTAATTTTCTTTTCCATCTAAATGCATGCAATGTTGTTGTCTTCGCCCATAAGCTACATTGTGCTTAAACTCCCAAATGTGTTCTTCATCCTTTGCGGTTACTGCTGGTCCTTGATTGTTGTGGGACTTGGTGACCGATGATTGAAGATTTTTAGACATTCCTTGACGTTTGAATAAAGTTTCCAACAACATCACATTGGTTCTCTGAAATGATTCTTTTCTTCCTCCCTGGACTTTCCCGAGAATCTTACATATCTCCTTCAGTTCTCTAGCCCATCCATTTCTTGATTTTCTTCGACCAACAACTAAGCGTTTGATTCTTCGCAGTAGGATTTCTCAGCTGAAAGAATGTTTCTACCCCTTGCGAAGGATTTTATTTTGATTGATTGTACTATACACGTGTTTTTCGGAGTTGTTTATACTTTATAATGAATAGATCAAGCTAATTTGTTTAAAGACTGACTCAAGGGATAAGATTTCTTATTGAATTTAATACTTGTTTGTCGTATTGTCAGTGTGTTTGGACGGAACACTGCCAGGTTATCATTTGGATCCTGGATTTGGCTCCGGTGCAAATGGTTGGCTCATTGAATTGGAGGTATACTATACAATCTCCCAGTTATTCATCATGATTCTCCCTCACCATTTCCCAACAAAACTACTTTTTATTTTGGAAATTGGAAATCCCTTAACAATCGGTCTTGATGCAGGGTGGGGGATGGTGTAATAACATCAAGACTTGTGCTTATAGAAAAACTACTCGTCGTGGTTCCTCAAACTACATGGAAAAGCAAATACTATTCAAGGGAATATTGAGCAATAAAGCTGAAGAAAATCCAGGTCTGGTTTCTCTTCTTACCCTACTTATGCTTCCAAATGAACGTCTGGAGATTGCTACACATATATACTTAAAGAATGCATATCCTCTGGGTCTTATCTTTTGTGCGCAGACTTTTTCAACTGGAACCGGGTCAAAGTACGGTATTGTGATGGGGCTTCCTTCAGTGGAGATAGTCAGAACGAGGTCAGCAAAATATCTCTGCACAATATTTTCTTAGACTTTTCCCTATTTAATTTCTATTAGCAACAATTATTTTGTTTGAAATTCTGAGCTATTGAAGTTACATTCAGTCAATGCGCTGGTAGATTTTATAGTCTGCTATTGCGGACAATGATCTGTATTCATCCACGTCACGCTCGCATCTCTTGCAGGCAGCTCTAACAACATAGTGCCTTTGCTTTTGGTTCATTTCAAGTTTTCAACTATATTACCATTATGGTAGAAATGGCATAAGAAAATTTTCAAATTTCAACAAAGGCGGCTATTCTATAGAGTTATTGGGACCTGATTTTCCCAATTTTGTTTCTTTTTGTTAATCTTTTGCCCTAAGTGAGATGGTTTTTGCGGACCAGTTCTTTGATTCCAGTGCTTATTATTCTGTCGGTACATGCATTTGGTTCTCCTTTCAGGCTGCACAGCTTCAATTCCGAGGGCAAAGAATATGGCTTGCTGCCATGGAGGAGTTAATGTCCAAAGGAATGCAGAATGCTGACCATGTAGGACATGTTACTTTCTATTACAGTTTATTCTTTTGGTGCTTATATATTCTAATTCACAGAAAAATTTCAGGCTCTCCTCTCTGGATGCTCTGCTGGCGGTCTGGCGACCATAATCCATTGTGATGAGTTTAAGAGTTTGTTTCCAAACTCTACCCAAGTAAAATGTTTGAGTGATGCAGGATTTTTCCTTGATGCGTAAGTTAAATATGTTTCTTCACATACGTTGCCGCATGATACTACTTTCATTGAAACTTTGACATCATCAACAATTTGTTCAATCATGCAGAGATGATGTATCTGGGGGGCGTACTATGAGGAATCTGTTTGCCGGTGTTGTTCAGTTACAGGTATGTTTTTATTTGCGTGCGGGCGCGCGTGTGTTAGTGTTTATCAGTTGGCCTTGATGTGAAGACTCATTTGCTGCTACATTTTGCATAAGCTGTTCTTTAGATTTTCACTTCTTTAGTTAAGAACATGCATGCAAATATATCATGGAACTAATTAATTTGTTGGTATTATAGGAAGTAAAAAGAATTTGCCTGAAAGTTGTCTCAGCCAATTTGATCCAACTTCGGTAATTCTTTTTTTTTAGAACATCGTTCCATTAGCAACTTGATATTACCAGGACAAGCAAAACTGAAACTTCTGTGGACTCTCTGCAGTGCTTTTTTCCTCAGAATTTGGTCAATCACGTAGAGACTCCATTATTTCTACTTAATGCAGCCTATGATTCATGGCAGGTAGTCAACAGTACATAGAGCATTATTTCTTGAGGAATTGCGATGCTTAATGAGCGGTGCTTTGTGACCATTCTCTTGTTATTGGTTTGATCAGGTTCAAGCCAGTTTAATACCAGCTAAAGCTGACCCCTACGGCTCTTGGAATGACTGCAAATCAAATCATGCAAATTGCAATTCATCTCAGATTCAGTTCCTCCAAGGTTATTATGTTCTGAATTAAGATGTGTATGCACGTCATCAGTTGATGTGGCTCTGCTTTTTAATTATCTGATATCGTTTATGATATTTGATATCTCTTGCTTGTATGTGACTCAGACTTCGGAACCCAAATGCTAAACGCCTTGCAAGATTTCTCAAGTGAAGCTCAAGCTGGAATGTTCATAAATTCTTGCTTTTCTCATTGCCAATCTGAGAAGCAGGAATTATGGTTTTCAGATAACTCTCCTCTCCTTATGGGCAAGGTGATATCCCACTTGGATATTCCTATGCTCTTGAAACATATCATTTGCGTTATATGGGAGAAATGTCACTCTAAAAGCTTTATCTTTTTATTACGCAGCCTGTTGCCATTGCTGTTGGAGACTGGTATTTCGATAGGGATTCCTTCAAGGCTATTGATTGTGCTTATCCCTGTGACAACACTTGCCATAATCTGGTCTTCAACTGACTCAATTCACTCACACTCTCATCTTTCTGAGTTTGCCATTCTTCTATCTTGTAACATTCATTATTTCTTATTGATGAGTCCTTCTTGCCTGAGGATGCAAACTCATTCGATTCTGATGAGTCTATTCGATGAGATTGTAATTTTAGTCTTAGATCTTTCAATAAATATTGTTCACCCCAACAGTTACCAAGCATATCTATCAGCAGGCGATCTTAAACCTATCTTTAATTTTAAGGAATAGAGAATGTATATATAAACATTCAGAAAATAGATACCGGAGAGGAGCAAGAAAAAGACACCACAAAAGAGACGATGAAATGGATTTGAAGAGAGAGAACAAAGTTGTGTCAGATTCTGATATATTTATTTAACGGGGTTTGATAATTTCCAAAAACCTTTAGCTACGTGCTCACCTCATCGAGCGAATCCAAGTTCAACAACTCACGAGGCTAAAATGACATGGGGCTCCAGAATCATGGACGTGTTAACATCAATAATTCAACGTTTTGTCGTTCTGCTCTACATATTTGTGCCAAACCTTAATCGAGAAGCATCGCTCGGGCTAGTGCATGCTCTTCGGCTTCTCGTATATTTGGGATACAAATACTTATATGTTGACACGTGTCTAGGGAAGGAGCAAGGGAGCACCTCGAAATTCTTCGTGGGCTCGTTAAGGCCCAACATGTGGCGCACAGTATGGGAATGAACGTGGAAGGGATCGACCGAAATTGGGAGGCAGGAGCTGATTGGTATGAAGGATTTGAAGGGGAGACTGGAGAGGAGGGAAAGGAAAATTTTTATGACTTAGATTTTAAATAAGGGTTAAGGTGTAGATTTGCCAACAAACTATTACCCGAGGAGCATCTGGTACAAAAAATAATTGAAGGGAATAAATTGGCCAACGAACTATTAAAAAAAAAACACAATTTTGAGCATATTCGCCAACGAACTATTATCTCGTCACTGTCTTGGTGTCTCTGTCTTCTATTGACTGTCACAGTGTCGGCGACGTCAGCATCTTCAAAGCTTCCATTGTTGCTGGGTGTTCCACTCGCCCTCTTGAACTTATCCAGCAGTCCAGAGCTTTCGACCAACACGCACCTAATTGCATCTTGGTTGCGTCCCTCCGATGCCACAAGCAGCAACCGCCGCTGCCATAGCACTTGCTCGCATGGGTCCCATCTCTGTTGGTGTTTGTCTTATCCAACAAGAAGGCTTAACTGCTCTTTTCTCTAGCGTTTTCGCCACTGTCCTACGCCAGTGCTTCATATTTTAATGTAGTAGTGATAATTGTTGTTTTTTTAATAGTTATTTGGTATTTTTTTTTTTCACTTTTTAATAGTTCGTTGGCCAATTTGGTCCATTCAATTGTTTTTTGTGCCAGACACTCCTCGAGTAATAGTTTGTTGGCAAATCTGCACCTTAACCCTTTAAAAAATTAGAGAAGTGGGGTTGAAAGTTTATAAGTAATATTCTTAACTCTTTTATTTTACATAATCCAACTCTTAAAAAATTTCCTTTCCCTCCCTTTCTCTCCATTTCCCTCTTGCCAAATGGAGCCTTTAAAAATTGACTAACCAATACTTGATATTCTGAAAATCGGCTTTTAAAAAAAATCAACCTCACTAAACTATAGGCATAATCGTAAAAAAGTTCGTTTTACTTGGTATAGTATGTGGATATTAATTACTGAGATAAAATGAGAACCTATCTAGTATAAAAAAAAAACAAAAAACAGAGAACCTATCGCCACTTCATTTAAAAGAAATCAAAGCCAAGCCATAATAATATTATATGATTCTTACGGTCATTTTTTGTGCCATCATATGTTTTTTTTGTACTAACTACTACCTCTGGTTCTTCATAGAAGACTCAATTAATTTTTTTTGAAAAGGTTACGGAAGTTAAATAAGTTAGTTAGTCATTATGTATATTGTATATTATTTATTTATATATTAGATTATAAGTTAGATAAATTAGGTTATTATAAAAAATATATAAATATAAATACTCTAAAATAATTTATTTAGCTTTGTTAATATCTAAAAGAAAATCAATCGTTTATATTAAGAACCAAAAAAGGTAGTATATATTTTCTCTAGCTCAAGTATTGGGCACTTGGATAAATGTAAGTTTTAAATGGCTTAAAATATAAGACGCATTTCGGACCATTAAATATTTTATTCATGAAATGCCTCGTTAAATATATGAGATAAATTTCTAATATCATGGATACAAGTAAATGATTTATTTTAGAATTATATTGGTTACTACTTATAATATATATATATATATATTCTTGGAGACAATATTTTAGCTCTAGTTTCATTTGATTTCCAAAAGTAATAAAAAAAATTAATGCCTCTCGTGAAATGCCAAATCTCGTTAAATAAAGTATGAGATAAGTTTCAGGTTTACCAGGAGGAAAGCCAAATTGCCAGCCCTTAATTGAGAGCGAATAGTTAAAAAAAAAACAACTGTTTGGTACAAATTTAATCAGTTTAATCAACTCTAACTAGTTTCACTGGATTGTACGGACAAGAAAGGATCGAGTAACTACTATGGACAGTATTGTTAATTATGTTTCATGTTATTCGGATATGAATGCACACAAAAACAAAGAGTAAAGAGCCAGAGAGAATCCGAGTTACACATGAAGACTTATCCTACGATTGCAAGATGGCGTCTTTTTCTCAAGTATTTGCTAGAAGAAGTAGAGAAAAAACGTCAATGGTATGTAGTAGTAATCCTAAGTAGTAAGCACTCGAAGCAATCAACAAAAAAAAACCTTCATGTACAACAAACCCGCCACACACGGTTCATATACACAACGTTTATATATACTATGCCTTCGTCTCCCCAACATTTTCACGCAAACGTACAACAGTGTATGCGTATTACATTCAGAAAGTGGGGATCAGATGATCAGTTATGACTGAAAAAGTGAGAGCGGAGCAAAGCCCAACACACCGAAAAGGAACAAAAGACGTCTCTAAAGGTAAACTATAACTATTATTCCCCGTCCCACTGCAAAGAAAAAGGGCGCATCTATACACAGGCGCACGCACACTTGCCCAATTAATAAGAGGGCGAGAGAGTAGAAAACTGGGTGTCAATTAATTGGCGTGTTTGGAGGCAGATGCCATAGCGACGGCTTGTGCCCACAATCTGAGCCGTGCCTTCACGTCTCGAGGATCATCACCTAGTTCAGAAGAAAAGGATTAGTATGAGATTATAAGAATGATACAAATTAAATTATTAATGTTTGACATACAGGTGATGAGGATCTGTGAGTGAGAATTACGACTTACCAGGACTAGAGATGCGCCAATTAGAGATGGGGGAATTGGCGCCAGTACTGCTAGGACTGTCCAAGGTGGAACTGGAGAGAGAGAGGCGAGGGGGAAGTTGCAACATTCGCTCGTGCTCCAAGTCGAACCCAAGTTCTTGACATGCCTTCACTTCCCCCATGTCCATGCACAGTGATCTCCTTCCTCCTTTTGGCCTCGCTATTACCATCACCCCCTTCCCCTCTTCCTCTTCCTCTTCCTCTTCCTCTTCCTCTTCCTTCTTCCTCCTTTTCTCACCACTCTTCTTTTTCCTCTCCTCGTCGCTACCATAGTAGTACTTGGCCGCCGGCAACGAATAACAGCCACCCACTTCCGTTTCAGACTCATCGGAGGACACCCCGGCGGTAGGTAGCTCTTTGCCATCCGTGAATTCCTCGTCAGCGTCACCTTCTGTTTCGATGGACAAGTTGGGCAAGTACATGCTTAAGGCATTATCGTCGGCGCCGGAGACCGAAAGCTTGGACAAGTTTTGGAGATGCGGGTGCTCCTTTTCATCATACCCATCGTCTGTATCAGCATCGTCAGAGTCTTCCTCTTGGGAAGAACAGTAAAAGGTCAGGGATTCATACGAAGCCATTAGTATAGAGACTTTCGATTACTAGATGAAACAAAAACAACTGATCGAATAAGGACCACGAGTTTTGGCTTTTGGTACACAGAAAAGAAGCAGTGAGTGAGAGTGGTTGAGTGAAGAAAAGACGATTCGGCTGGAGAAGAGAGTCAAGAGAACGGCGTCTCAGATTCTTTTCATGTGTTAATCAGACTGGTGTGTGTAAGGGGACAACTTCTATCACCCACCCCTATTTATTCAAATTTTCGATTCGCTTTTACTCTTTTTTCCGTCTTTTTATTATTATATTCTTGTTACTCTATTAAAATGGTATCTTTTCAACTGTTGACGGACAATTAATTAACATTCGACAATTATA
This sequence comes from Acacia pycnantha, assembly GCA_025563575.1. Classification (NCBI taxonomy): domain Eukaryota; kingdom Viridiplantae; phylum Streptophyta; class Magnoliopsida; order Fabales; family Fabaceae; genus Acacia; species Acacia pycnantha. The sequence continues at coordinate 1,501,443 of JAMWYP010000187.1, read as the reverse complement.
TTATCTGAAGATTAATGGTGGACAGGAAGATTGAAGACGGTGGAGTGGGGTTAGTTGCAATAGACCATCGATCTGATAAACGCTCATAGTGCATGCGTAATAAGGATGGAGTTTTGGACAATTATTCTGGACGATTTCTTATTGGTTGGTTAATACCTTTGGACTTCGGTACTTTGTTAAAGTATTCAGGATTATTACCATTAAAAATGAATTTATCAGTTGTTATTTTAGTGAGAATTAGAAACGCGTAGTTCACCCGGAGATCAGAGAGTAGGAAGGAAATTGACAATTAAGCACCATTTTTTTAAGAAATCGAGTGCAGAGGAGAGGCCACGTACCCTGCCCGGGACGAAGACTGAAAAGGATCGCGTATTATAAAGAAGAAAAATAATGGAAGAGCCACGTTGTAATTAGGGGGCCCGGTTAACCCCGTTTAAAACAATGTGCTTTTTTTTTAAACTTTTTTAGGGTTAATATAATAAAGGAAGTTTATCCGAATATTTATCAAAAAAGCATCAACGCGTTAGATTCAAAGGGTGAAAGAGCCAATGAGAAGGAACGGTGAGGAGCGACGAGATTTAGACGACTCTGCTACTGCCTAGGTTTCGGCTGGCATCAAAACAACAAAGTTTATTTTTGTTTTCTACAACCCAATCTGGTCCCTTGATGTTTAACTGAATGGCTGTTTGTTCCACCACGTGCAACGTAACTCAGCTGACATGATTTTCCACCAAATAACGATCCTCGATCGACAGCTGTCCGCATTTGTAGAGCTTTCCTTTTTACCACTATAATGAAATACCACCCGCATATCAACTATTTTTACGGTAAGAAGAAACAGAACATTTAATCAAAGAAAGAAAGCAAAGCAAAAAACTGGGAATAAAATACTAGTACTAAAATGGAAGCTGAGCAGATGAACGGGATGCATGGACCACAGGCCTGGCGACGACAACGTTAATGGCTGAATACTTGAAAGTTAAGGCAGCCAGCAGCACCAAACTCTGTCCACCTCATGCACATAACAATGCCACGTGGTTGTTATCGTTGGGCGTCCCATTGGATAATAATTGCGATTCCACCCTACGAAAGACTTTAATGTTGGAGGAGTGGGCCCCCTCGCATAATTCACTCTCTCTTCCAGTCTTCCTACATGGCCACTCATCCCCTGGATTCTTATATTTCGCGATTTTTCTTAAATTTATTTTAGCCTCCAATTTTTTTCGCGTTCATCGTTTTCCTTCTGGTCCTGGTGTCACCACGTTCATCAATAATAATTCCCTCCTCCTCCTCAAATGACTTTTGCATCATCTTAAGGCCCAGAGTTGAGATATCTAAGGGGAATGACTGACGCCTAAACTCTGAACTAATAAACAAAAAGAGTATCTGATCATTTTATCCATTATTTTTTATGACACACACACACATATATGAACAGATATCGGACGACCGTTGGATCAACTTCACCGTTCGGATGTTTACACGTGGCGATGCATTCAGGTTTAAGCAAGTCTCGTATTCCCCCTGTCACTTTCTTTTTTGTGTTTGAGGTGTAGTTTTATTTCATTATTTAATGAATGAATGAAGTTACGGTGCTGAAGTTGTGTGTTGATGATGTGAGTGGCTGAGCAAAAAAAAATGATGTGAGTGGGGGAATATGTGGCGGAGGGAGGACTGAGAAAGGGGATGGAGAGGGCAGGGGAAAGTGGGGTCCATTTTCCTTTAAGAGGGATGTGGGTCCCACCCCCTCCCCTCCAAGGCAACCACACACATGCGAGTTGATTGATTGCCATATCTGAGATGTACGTAGCCATCTCCTTTCTTCATCTTCAGGGCATCACCACATCATGTGGACCTACTCACCCCGCCTGTTCACACACTACCTTCTTTCTCCATCTTGTCCATTTTCATGCACTCTCACTTCCAATATTCAATTACTTTCAATAGATAGATAATATTTTTATATGAAAAAGTTTATCTTTATTTTATTAGAATTATTTTTTTCAACCGAATATAACTTAAAAATTTAAAAATATAATTATATGTTGTTTCCCAAAAATATCATTATTAATTATACTTTCATTATATAAAGTTATAATTTATAATTATATAGATTAATTAAATATAGTATATAATATAGAATTATACAATAATATATATTCAGCAATTTCAGTAATTATAACTTTCTATATATATATCCAAAACTATAATTATATAATGTGTCCACAAATATTACAATTATACCACTCTAATCCTATTTATAAATCCAAATTTGACCAAAAAAATGTGGTCCTATTTATAAGTCCAGTTTCATGTAATAAATGAAATTGTGACAATTTTACCCATATTAATTATACCCATAAAGATAGAGAGAGAATAAACCGTATAAAAGTAATCAATCATAAATGAAAGCAAAATTGAAAATTTACCCACATAATCATTATGTCAACTACATTTTCTTGGTATGTGAGATTTGGTCAAAATGAACTAATAAATAGGACCAGAGTGGTATAACTCAATCTTTTGGGGATCTACGAAACTTAACCGTGCCTCCTATAACCTCAGCCTTCGTCACGTCCATCAGATGCCTTATGATGACGTCGACAAACTATTTATGGGTTGATGGACCAACGACGATGGTGAGCTTGGCGTCGTGGGTGGGAAGGTGAAGCAGCGTCAAAGAAAAAAAAGGACAAATGGGAAGTTTGGGGATACTAAAAACAAGTATGGGCAAAGAAGTCAAAGTAAAATAATATTGCCCCTCCTAGGAAAAGTACCAATATAGAAACTTTTTATAAAAATTGTACCAATCCGAACCGATAGAAATTATTTTACCGATTTAGAGCAGTTAGTGACGTCGTGTCAAGCGACGCCACTAGTGACGTCAGGGTCCACGACACCACTACTCAGTGGCGTCAGATTTTGGCATCAGATGATCTGATGCCACTGGCGCGATGGCGTCGTACTTATTAACGCCACTACTAGTGGCGTCAATAAGTACGACGCCACTAGTGGGTCTATTAATTGACGCCCTGCCCTAGGTGTCAATTATTGACGCTTGTAGCATCAATTTTAAAAATATATACATATAATTTTATAATTATATTCAAAATCCTAAATAATATTTAAAATTTTAAATGATAATTCTACTTAATTATAAATAATAAAAAGAGTAAATAATAATTTTAATTTATAATTAGGTAGAATTAAAATATTTAAAATTTATTATAAACCTTAGGATACATGATTAATTAGTAAATTAATTAATTAATGAATTTATTATAAACCTCAAGATAGATGACTAATTATTTAATTGCGGGCACATGGATCATCCATTTGACTAATACAAATTTATAATAACACAATACATTATTAAGTCACAAATTAATTATTTGACTAATTATTATTCTCTATTTAAGCTTATCCTATCTATCTTAAGGTACTATACAAATAATAATATACAACATATTTCACAAAATATTTTTATTAATTCACTAATTATTATTCTCACAAATTTATTTAATTAAATTTAGCTAATAATATTTTACAATTTATATATCAAATTATTAATGTACAAAATATTAAATAATTAGTCATCTATCTTAAGATTTATAATAAATCCACTAATTAATTAATTTACTAATTATTTTTGTATCTTAAGGTTTATATTAAATTTTAAAGATTTTAATTCCCTTAATTATAAATTAAAATTATTATTTACTCTTTTTATTATTTATAATTAAGTAGAATTATCATTTATAATTTTAAATATAATTATAAAATTATATATATTATTTTTTCTTAATTGACGCCCCGGGCGTCAATCAATTAAAAGATGTCACTAGTATGACCCATCTGATGCCACTGAGCAGTGGCGTCGCCTGACACGACACCACTAACTGCTTTAGTTCGGTAAATCGTTTTCCATATACTCTAATTGGGTACAATTTTTATAAAAAATTCCTATATTGGTTCTTTTCCCTTGTCAAACAAGGGATGAGAGCAAAATCCATCTCCTCCCCTCCATTTCCCCTCCTCTCCTCTTAAACCAGACGGATTTTAAGTGTTTGTTTAGATTAGTGGTATAGGTTACTTTTTCAATGTAATTAATAGTATACAAAGCAAGTATGCATGAAGAATTTTGTCCCAGTTTATTTAAAAGTGCTCCTTCAATGCTAACTCAAATATATGCACTAACTCAAATTGCAAGTTTGCTTAATTGTTGGAGAATTAGCTACAACTAGTTTTCGTAGGATTGATTCATTAGATGATATTACCTTCAATGTTTAATATAAGACTCGATTGATCAATTTATGGATTAAAAAAGTTAGATAAATTACTTAATTATAGTATTTGTGATATGACCTCGTTAAATATTTATGTCTATCATCAGATAATACTCTCTCTATCTCTATATGTAAAGTCATTTCAACCGAATCATGCAATTTCAAAAACAGTTAAAATTAGTCAAAAGTAATAAATGGAGTATGTAGGAAATATAAGTTGTTTCCCAAAAATGCCTATGTTTATGTATGGGTAAAAGAGAGAGTAATAATTCTGAGCAAAAAAAAAAAGAGAGAGAGTAATAATTGGAAAAAAAAAAAAAGCAAAGATGATGTACGTGGAATAAATTACGAGGGCGTAATTGAAGGCAAGTAAAAGTGTATTTGTTATTGACACAAATTCAAAAAGGACAAACCTGTTCTAAAAAAAAAAAATCTTATATATAAGGGCGGAGGGAGTATTGCACTTTACAAATCAAGCAAACTAATTTGAAAAAAATAGTAAATAAAAATATTCTAAAGTAATTTATTTAACTCTTTAATATCTTCAAATAAATCAATCAATCTTATATTAAGAATTAAGTGCAATATCTCGAAAAGCATACTTATTGGAAGAGATGAGAATCCTTTACCCTCTAAATCTTGAAGGAAAAACTTCTAACCTAATAAAAAAAACGAGATGTAGGGAAAACCCTGATCTAATAAAAAAAGAAGAACATGATGGAATCCACATTACATGCTTAGAGTTATATGCTTATTAAGTACTTATACCTCCAATTAGAGGTATAAGTAGAGGTATAAGCATATTTTCTTTTTCTTTTTTTCTTTTTTTATATATTGTATTTATTTAGATTTAAATTATATACGCTCGAGATGTTTTTGCACTCGTATCTCAAATTAATTAATTTTCATAATACCGGTGTTACGTATAAATGCGTAACTGAAATTAATTAATTTGAGATACTGCAAAAAACATCTCTAAAGCGAAAGATATAATTTAAATCTAAATAAATACAATATATATTGCTCGTAGAATCTCGATGTCCCACTTGTGGGTGGCCTGAGGTTTGCTCTAGATCGAGGTACTCTCCCGTATACCTATAGGTACGAGGGTAGTATTGATCACCGTACACGCCGGCGTTTCGCCTAGGGGGCGTGGGCGGCGCAAATGTAACTGTATGTAAATAGTCTGGGACTAGAAGTGTGTACCTTGGCGGAGTATCTCTTCTACGTATTTATAGAAAGTATACCTTGTTGGTTGGATCTCCGGCTCCCACGTCGTGCGTGCCTCCGCATCCGCCAGACGTGCCCCACGACCTTGCTAACCCCCGGCGACTAGGTCCTTCGTTAGGAGGTTGCTATCCACGTGTGGATTGCCCCTGCCGCACGTGGGCGCCCCCTGCTAGTTGGTTAGTTAGTGGGGCTTGACTAGGTCCATAACAGTTGCCCCCAGCTTGGTAGTTCAGGTTTCTGAGCTGCCGAGATGGTTTGCTTCGCTGTCTGTCTGAGTTGACCAAAAATCCCTTGGGCGTCAATTTCAGGCGTCCGCTCGACTTTGCACCAAACCCGGTTATTGTCACCTGCGTAGTATAATTGCCCCAACCGGTAGTCCAGCCATCGGGATGCCGGTCAATGTGTTGTTCATTCCGTAGATCTTATCGGAGTGTCTGTCACTCACTTGATTTGATGAAGCGTGTCCGAGTTGCAAAGAAACCCGGATTTACTTGTCTTGCGGTTGAATTGCCCCAGACGGTGGTCAGGTTAAATTTGCTTTGAAATTCCGTAATCTTTGTCTGCTCCGAAGTATTGGAATCCTCCCAAGTACGTATTGTCCTGAGAAGGAAAAGACTGGGTTCGTGCAAAACCCAATGACAATGACCTTGCGTCATACAGATCCGGCCAAGCCTTAGCAAAGAACCGAGTTGCGAAAGTTCCCTTTGGCGGGATCGCTAGCCGAACAAATGGGTTTGATGCCCCGCAAGGAGCCGTTGTGATCGTTATCATTTTTGGCCACTTGCGACTGCTGGTGTTCCTCTTTGATTATGAGGAGCCACACGGCATTCTGTAACTTGATGTGTCTTTGGCTTGCTTACTTGACGTACTGTGATAATACTTTTACTTTATCGGGAACCATCAGCCCCCTCGGTCTCTGTGCGTCATAAATATCTATGCTTTAACCATCATTAATCCTTTCTCGAAAAGAAAAAACGCCGGTTTGCATTTGAATTGTCAGCAATGCCCCGTAGACCTTACGGTTTGCTCGGCCTATAAATTTACTCGTCGCCTGCCTTCCGGGGAGTTAGATTTGCCTCCCAATATCTGTGCCAGCGGCGGGAGGCCTTGGATAGGTTAGGCCGGTCCTCCTGGACCTGTCTAAACTTTTCTAAGGACTCCAGCATATCCAATAGAGATCTCCATCAAAAAGGGGGTCTTTGTTTGGCAGGTGTTCGATCTCCAGGTCCAACTATTCGGCCGTCATACAGAGGATCTGGTTGCTCGTCGCCTGTTGTTCCATATTTTACCTGTAGCCACTCATTTCCAAATTTTGATCTTTGTAATCCCCTCTGGATGCTAATAGCTTAGTTTATTTCCTTGTACGAAATTTGTGTAAACCGACTATTCATGAATAAAAGCTTACTTTTTTGTTTACTCATTTGGTATTCCCTGTATGACACCTACAAGTATCAATGTTGACCTTTCTTTTTCCTAGCCAACCATAGACATGTTTTTTACCTGGGTTGGCGACGTGCCCCCTCTTCAGCCCCACACCTTAAGTGTAGCCGGGAACCCTAACTATTTGCATCTATAACTATGACTGAAATTTCTGGGAGTGTAACCGGGCTATACCCCCGAAGTAACCGCACGGAACGTGACATCTTATGCGCTCTGCTGGGCAATGCTCACCCGGTATGTCGCTGGGATCCGGGATGTTGTTGTATCTAGAACAGATGTCTATGAGCAGTTTGTCCGGATGAATGATTCCAGTGAAACCCTGGATGTGGTATCCGGGGTATACCCACGTAGATCCGATGTCTTTCAAACGGTCTTTGCCTTACTTGGCCGGGTCGGATCACAACTAGCCGGGGTATTACGTCGGCTATGTGTTCGAGTAGCCCCTATCTGTCGCTTCCACTTCCTTTCATTTGTTTTTCTTTTGACAACTGGCTCCCCTCGACTGTCGTGCGGCCGAAATCGAGGCATCTGGCCGCTACGCCTCGGGCGTAATCAATGAGTGCTGAGTGCGCATTAAATGCATACGTCACGTCATCCTTGCGTTATGGGTGAATGGGCGTTTTTGCCCCCGACGGTTGAGTTTTCGAAAGCCTTACACCCGCCTAGTCTTTCTTCTTTAAGTTCACCCCTTATGCCCTGAAGAGTTTTTTCTCCAATATCACACTCTCTGCTCTTGCGAGGAAATTCATTCCTGAGTCTGACTCTCGCCATTTCTTGAGTGAACCCCTCTCTTCCGAACAGGTACCCCTTTTCACGGGTTTGCCTATTTTTCCTTTTGGGAATATACGTTATCATGTCAAAAACTTGGAAGGGATGTCCTCTCGAGGAAGACGAAGAGTTACGTCGAACTGTTAGACCGAAAACCCGCTGGTGGCTCTGGGGGGACGAACTTTCTCCCCAAGATAAACAAGTCGCCTTGTTGGAAACGCATTTTGGCGGAAGCGCCAGAAGAACTTCTGGAGTCGATAGGGTCCCAGGAGCTCAGATTCAAGGCGGCAATCCCTTCGTTGAAGGAAGTCCAAGAGTTCCTGTGAAATTTTCTCCGGCTTGGAGTCCTTTGGGATATGCCGACCGTGCTCCTCTCCCGACTTCTCCTACCGAGCAAGGCGGCCTCCCAAGGAGACCCTGGCCCTGGGATGAGGTGGATGATTATATCGGTCCATGCTATGATCGTCTCTATGATTGCACCCGCCTTATCTCACTTGGTAATAGTACTACGGCTGACTCGATTCTGGCTTCATGTCGTCATAACCTTGCCCCACCTTCCCAGGGCCGCGTCCCTTGCGCCTCCTGGAGTCTAATCTCTCCTTGGCCGTTGAAACACGCCTTCGTTTTTTGACACACGTATGCGAGCAAATTCTCGATCTTGTTTAATTTTATTTCTACGGTAGGTATTATGGCCTCGTCGTCCTCTTCCCATACCGCGGAATCGAATCCGGTACTTCAAGCCGGTTAGTCCCTCCGAGGCGTTGGTAGGAAAATATCCATGGGTTACCCACGAGGTGTTATCTTACCTGGCCGACGTTGAATGCCGCCGATCTTGAAGCCGCCAATAGAGAAGAGCGAGAGCGATGACGTTCGTTGAACCAATTTGCTCAGTTTGGGAGGGTCGTCAAAACTCCTTCTTCTTCTTCTACCGAGAGTACATGACTCGGCTCGGTATTCGTTTTCCGTTTACCAGGTTCCAGATAGCCATCCTCCAATTCTTAGGCTTAGCTCCTTCTCAGTTGCATCCCAATGGATGGGGATATATAATAGCTTTTGAGTGGTTCCGTGGAAGCTTAGGCCTACCTTGTACGACATCTATGTTTTTCTATTTCTTTGCTCCCCATACCGCTTGCTCCTAGCAGAGCACTGAGCTTAAAGGTGGACCTCTATTCGGGCGTTGTAAATAGGAAGCTGTTCACCCCGGTCTCGGATTCTTTTAAGCATTTCAAGACTGGGTTTTTTAAAGTAGTTGCCAAGTCTGGAGGCACACCTTGGTTCCTCGACGGTCCTGATTCCGAAAACGTTGACTGGTTTTTTCCCTTATACTGGAGTAAGGATCACCACGACGTGTCGCTTGGGGCCTATAAGGTGGAGCGTTCCCACCTGGAAGCACATGAGAAAAAAGCAATCGACAGCATACTAGCTCAAGTGAAGGCCAGTGGGACTGTTGGGGCTGGATCCTTGGTGGCCCAATATCGAGCCGAAAATCAAAATAAAGACCAGATGAGGACGGGGGCTAGTATGAGTCGTTAAACTTACTGTCTTTTCTCCCTATTGCTAACTCTCAATTGCATATAGCAGAAACTAACGCTCTAAAGCTTTTGCAGTCCGAAGATGAAAGGACCGGCGCACTGGCTCTGCATACGGGAGGATGAGCCAGTGAGGGGCAAGAGAGGTCGGCTCCTTTTGTCGGAAAGCTACAAGCAGTCCGTCCTCCAAAACTCCTACCTGTAAGAAGCCTAAGAGCGGCCCGAGATACCGACTCGAAGGAAACTGCGTCGGCCCAAGTAGAGCTACGCCCGAAGATCGCACGCCTCCGTCCTTTGTTGCCGCGACTCGGCCCGCCTTCGCTCGCCGAGCGCCGATCCTTCTTCTACACCTACGCCCGCACTGTCTCTTCCATCGCCCTAGTCCCCCGCTCCCACCGTTAGAGTAAAGGAATTACCGAAGAGGTGAGCGTTGCATTTCTCCCTCCTCGTCGATATGTTGAACCGATGCCCCGCGGGAGGTCGATGTGCGAGATATTCAGGTCGTAGGAAATGAGCTCCTAAAGGCGGTTGGGTTGACCTAATCCTTTCTCACACCGCACCACAATTATGCCGATTCTATTAATTTGGTGAAGCATGCGAGGGCCGAGAGAGAGGATACTCTGAAGCAATGGCAAGCAGCTTCAAACGAGTTCCAAGCAAACCGACTCAAGTTTCAGAAGATGGAAGAAGAGTTGGAGAGAACCGAGATATTTTGAAGGATGCCAACATCCTTATATCTACCCTCAAGGCAGCTCGAGCGATGACCAACAAGAATTAGATTCTCGTCCACGCCGAGAAGGACCACCAAGGCGAGAGAGACGAGCTAATCACTGGAGCCGAACTAGGTAAGACATTGATAACTGAGGCGACGGATGAGACGGCCCGAGTTCGGGAGCTCCTGAAGGGATCCGTGGTGGAGGCTTTTCAGAATGCCTTAACCTGCATCCAAAGATTTGAACCCCGGTGTCGAGCTGAATATCGCGGGCTACCACTTTCACTCCTATGTTGAGAATGGTGAATTCATCCCATATGTGGAGCCTGTCGCCGCTTCTGAGACCCGGATCGATGAGGATGCCGTCGGAGGGGAGGCCGAGATAGGAGAGGAAGTCTCGACCGCTGTGGCTCCCGTGACGACTTCCAATCCTGGGGATTGATTTAAGCTTTTTTATAAGAATTTTATGCTTTCCTCCTACTCTGTATAAACTGGGTTTGTAACCGGTGTTTTGGTATGGACAATTTGGCCAATTTGGCCCTTTAATGCAAATATCCAATGTCTAACGGAATTTAACTTTGCATGTGTTATCGCAAATGACCGGGCCGGGTCGGTAGTGAGATGTGCGAATCTGCGAGAGCGCGTATGGTCCTAAGACCGTAATATATTGAATGGTCAGTGTTGCCACTGTCTCGTATGAATCCGGGACTATAAACCGAGCCATCCTAGGATAAAGGGAAAATACCACCTACCCGGGTTTGGCCTTTACCAAAACGTCCGAGTATTTGACCTGATCAGGGTCGGCATGGCAATTCCTCTTGATATCCTGGAGTAAATTGCAAAATGCTTAAGCTGCGATAGCTCCTTGTGGTAGCAGTGCGTGATGGTAACAATGTTCGTAATTCAAAATGCTCTCGAAAGAGAGTCTTATTTTATTCAACAAACGCTTTGCTAACAAGGGAAAATCCATCAGGCTAACATTGAATTCAAAAACTAACTGAAATGAAAGAATTGATTACTGAAGAAGACTAGAGCTAACTGTAGTAAGTTCTTAGCTTGTCCGCATTCCATGTTCGCTGGATTGGATTACCGTCAAGAGTTTCCAACATATATGCTCCTTTTTGAAATGTTTCCCGAATGCGATAAGGGCCATCCCAGTTAGCGGCGAGCTTTCCGTCCTTGGCATTCTTATTTCCGACGTCCGCCCTTCTGAGGCGAGACTTCTTGGCCGAACGTCCGGGGTCTAACCTTCTTGTTATATCTAGCCGCGATGAGGTGCTTTGTGGCGATGTCTCGCAGAATGCTTCTTCTGCGCCAAGAGGGTAATCCTATTTCGACTGGAATCATGGATTCGCATCCATAAGCCATTCTATACGGAGTTTCTTGAGTGGACGTCTGGGCTGTTGTTCGGATCCCCCAAAGAACATAAGGTAATTGATCTACCCAACCAAGCTTGCTTCCAACATGCGCTTCTTTAATCCATCCAAAATGACATTGTTTGCGGCTTTGGCTTGTCCGTTGGACTGTGGGTGCTCCACAGAAGCAAAATGGTGCTTGTGTATGCGGAACTCGTACGCTAGATCTCGGAATCCGCTACCGGTGAATTGAGTTCCGTTGTCTGTGACTACCTCAGCCGGAGCTCCAAAACGTGCGATGATGTTGACCTCAAAGAATCGTTGCACGCGTGCCTTAGGTTAAAGATCTACCTTTTTGGTTAACCAACTATATGTAGAGGTTACCTTAGGGTTAGATCTCCGGCTCCCACGTCGGGTGTGTCCGAGGATCCAGGGAACCACCCTGCTGAATAGGTCTTTCGGTTATAGTGGCGCGATCCTTGCGCGGACTGCCCCCCTATGCTAGCCGGATGGCTAATTACAGACCTAGTCAAGCCCCACTAACTAACCAACTAGCACTGGGGGCAGCCCACGTGCTGGCACTGGGGCAATCCACACGTGGATAGCAACCTCCTAACAGAAGGACCTAGTCACCAGGGGAGTTAGCAAGGTCGTGGGGCACGTACAACTGGATCTGGAGGCACGCACGACGTGGGAGCCAGAGATCCAACCAACAAGGTATACTCTCTATAAATACGTAGAAGAGATACTCCGCCAAGGTACACACTTCTAGTCCCAGACTATTTACATACAGTTACACTGTGCACACACCACACCCCTTAGGCGAAACGCCTGGCTGTGTACAGTGATCAATACTACCCTCGTACGCTTGCCCTATAGGCATACGGGGAGAGTACCTCGATCCTAGAGCAAACCTCCGGCCACCCACAAGGCCGGACATCAGAGTTCTACACCAGAACACACACACACACACACACACACACACACACACACACACACACACATATATCTAATTAGAGGTATAAGCACCTAATAAGCACATAACTCTAAGCATGTAATGTAGACTCAAGGGGATGTAAGATGTAGTATTTGTTATATAGGAGGAATTTTTTGTTACGTCGTATAGGTAGTATAACGTTGTTTTTGTGTAGGAGAGTCGTTGTGGCAGTGTACATTAGATATATTGTCTTATTTAAATTCAATTTACTTTTTTTTTATGTGGTGAGTATTAATTGCTTTATATATATCGACATATTAATTTTTCCTTCATCTATAAGGGTGAATTCTATTAAATTAGTTCATTTCGACAAAATTCTACTACCCCTGGTCTTAATTATAAGACTTAGTTGACTTTTGGAGAGATTAAGGAAGCTAAATAAATTACTTAACCATTTCATATATTGTGTATCCTTAGATTATATATATTAGTTTATCAGTCAAACTAGATAGTTTGAATAAAACAATAAAAATTAAAAGGTTCTAAAGTAATTTAGTTAGCTTCCTTAATCTTTCTAGAAAAGTCAACTAAGTCTTATAATTAGGACCGGGGAGTATTAAATTAGAGTAATTAAACAATTGATGTGTATTTTTGTAAAGGGTGTACTTGAAAAAAAAACATCAGATAGGATTAATATAAAAAATAAAAATCTGACAATTCAATCCGTGATTATTTGTGAGGGATTTATTGTCTCTTGCGAAATCTTGCATCAAATTAGCATTGGGATCCCAAGAAGTCAATTGGGAAAGGCAAGGTTTGAAGGAGAGACTTGATTGGGTTTTGCGAATCTTAGCTGGTTTTCCTGTCACCCTAACTTCACTGTTCATCATGAGCTTAAGTTTAAATCTGATCATAGGATTGTGGTGGTTAACTCAAATCATTCTCCCCAGAAGCAAAATTCAAAAAAGGCCTTTTCTTACCAGCTTGCGTGGACCCTTGAGAATGACTTTAACGCTATCACCAAAGAAGCTTGGCAGGGGAATAATTGGATCAACGGTCTTCAGAAGTTTCAACTGTCTGCTACTGAGTGGAATAACAACAGGATTGGCAATTTCTCTAAAAAGAAAAAGGAGTTAATTCGCCGCCTGGAGGGCATTGATAGATGTAGGCGAATGAATTTACAGACCGACTTGTTTAGATTAGAGAAAAAATTATGGGAAGAATACCATAAAATTGCCACCCAAGAAGAAATTACCTGGTTCCCGGAGATCTAGAAGCAAATGGGCTGCAGGGAGGTGATAGAAACACCAGATTTTTTCATGCTTCTGCTATGATCAGGAAAAAGAATCAGAGAATTGGGGCTATTCTGAATGATGCTGGAGACTGGGTTGAAGATCATGAAACAGCAAAAATGTTGGCTCATGACTTCTTCCTTAATCTCTATACTCGTGATGCTTCATCAAAGACCCCGATGAGTGGCCTCGAGTTTCGTTCGTTGATACTAATGCTTTGCGCATGCTGTCAAGACAGGTCACCAGAGTTGAAATAAAAAATGCTACTTTTGCTATGGGGGCGTTAAAAGCGCCGGGACCTGATGGTCTTCATGCTCACTTTTTTCAGACTCAGTGGGATGCGATTGGGGATAAAATCTGTGCTTTCATAGAAGACTGTTTCAGTAACCCTTCCATCATGTCCAATATTAATAAGTCCAAGATCGTTCTCATACCTAAGGTTGACAACCCCTCGTCTTTAAGAGATTTTCGCCCTATATCTTTGTGCAACGTCAGCTTCAAAATCATTACTAAGGTATTGGCGAACAGATTCAAATGTATTATGCCCCAGCTTGTTGGTCGTGAGCAATGTAGTTTTATTATGAACAGATCTAGTTGTGACAACATTCTAATCGCCAAGGAAATCATTCATTCCATGAAAATGAAGGGCAGGAAGAAGGGATTCGTTGCAATCAAAATTGATATGGAGAAAGCTTTTGACAGACTTGACTGGGGATTTATTAAAAATACGCTCATGCGTCTAAATTTGGATAGCAACCTTATCAATCTCATTATGGCTTGTATGTCTACCGCTTCCATGTCTATCCTTTGGAATGGTGATGAAAGCCCGAGTTTCACCCCTTCCAGAGGTGTTAGACAAGGAGATCCTTTAAGCCCATATATATTTGTCATTTGTATGGAACGGCTTAGTCATCTTATTAAAGCTGAGTGTCAGGCCCGACGCTGGAAGCCTTTTGCCTTCAAAAGAGGTAGCCCCCATATCTCCCATTTATTCTTTGCTGATGATCTAATCCTTTTTACTGAAGCTTCAACCAGCCAAATGATTGAAGTTCGCAAAGTGATGCAAATATTATGCGAAGTCTCTGGACATCGAATCAATCTGGAGAAATCTAGAATGTTTTGTTCTGCGAATGTCAATTTTAATAGAGCCATGGACCTAAGTAGAGTGCTTGGAATTGGAATTACCTCGGATCTTGGAAAATACTTGGGAGTTCCCATTATTCACAAGAGAGTTACGAGAAGTACCTACCACCTCATTGTGCAAAAAGCCCAAAAGAAGTTGTCTATGTGGAAAAGCAAGTACTTGTCCATTGATGGTCGCTCTGTCTTGATTAAATCTGTGCTATCTTCCCTACCCAGCTACTATATGCAATCAATTCTCCTTCCCATCTGTACTATCAATGAAATCGACAAGATCTCGAGGAAGTTCCTCTGGTCCCAAGAAGAGGATGCTAAGAAAATGCACCTCATTTCTTGGGAAAGAATAACTCAAGCTAAGAAAGAGGGAGGGCTAGGGCTCAAAAATCTTCGACGACAAAACAAAGCTTTTATCATGAAACTTTGTTGGCACCTCTTGACAAAAAAGGAAACTCTTTGGGTCCAATGTCTATGGTCTAAGTATAATTGCGGCGATTTACTCGTGCCCAACGTTAAGAGAAAGCGAAATTCAACATGCTTGGAAGGCTATTGTTCAAGTTTGGGAGAAATTCTTGGCTAATGTAGGGAAAAAAGTGAAAAACGGGACTACGACCAAATTCTGGTGTGACCTTTGGCTCCCTCTTGATCGCCCTCTGCGATCCTTCATTGTGAATCCTTCCATGATTAATGAAGAAGACACTGTGCGGGACCACCTCTCTATTGGTGGGGGTTGGGATATTAGCAGATGGCGGGGTATCATTCCACCTCATATCATTAACATCATATCCAAAGTTCGCCCACCTTATGGAAACTCCCGATTGTTTCACTTGGAGAGCGCAAAGATGGTTACTTCTCCGTTAAATCGCCTATCGAAAAGAGGTCTTACAAATGATGATCTTTGCCCGTTTCAATGTAACAGTGAAGAGAGTATTATCCACGTTCTCAGGGATTGCCAGAGAGCCAAGGATTTATGGAAAGCAATTTTACATACTAACTACCTTACTCAGTTTTTTGCAGGAAATTTGCAGGCTTGGCTTCATTGGAACACCAATCACAACCCGGCAAAAGGAAGATTTCGAAACTCCTCATGGCCGCGTGTCCTCAGCTTGGGATGCTGGATTCTCTGGACATCAAGATGTAGCTTCTTGTTTCAAGGGAAAATCCAGGATACCAGGGAGATGCTCCATTTATGTAGCTACCTTCTTATGGAAAGTTATGATAATAATAAACTCTCTAATCAAATTTTTCAGCTTGACAGATGTGAGGAAAAGTCCTGGTCTCCCCCACCGACAGATACGATCAGAATTGATGTGGATGGATCTGTCCGTCATCAGTTTCAAGCGGCTTGCGGAGGAGTCATCCGGAATTTGCAGGGACATTGGCTGATGGGGTTTTGTAAGCCTCTCGGAGTTTGTACTGTTATTGAGGCAGAGCTTCAAGCTATCTTGCTGGGACTCAGGACGGGGTATCAGATGGGGTTCAAGAAAATCCTGATCTACTCTGATTCGTTGGAAGCTGTCAACATCCTCATGCGAGATTGTTGCCCTGACGATCACCCGCTCCGAGACATTATCAGAGATACTAGAGACCTCCTCCTTCGGGATTGGGATGTCAAGATTCATCATACCCCAAGAGACAACATTGCTTGTGCTGATTATTTGGCCAAACAAGGCCATAATGCTCCCGCCGATGCGGGTGTGGTTTTAATACCTACGATACCAGAAGGATGCCTTGCCATGGCACTGAAGGACCAGATGGGCTGTCGTTCCTAGTTCTCTCTCTAGTTATTGTTTTTTGGGCCACTCTTTCATAGTCTGGTCTTTTCCCAACTTCAAGCCTCGGCTTGCCTGTATGTTTCAAAAAAAAAAATTAGCATTGGGATTCGTCTCGTTATTTTGCATTTTTCTGGTAATTTGGGAAAATGAAAAGAAAGAAAAAAAGGTCAAAAGGCCCTGTCCAATCAAAATTTTCCTGATGTAATCATTTTATAAAATAAAAGTAATTTAGTTGTTTATTTTATTTATTTGTTGATTAGTTCAAGATCAGCCCTAGTCGTTTTCCTAAACCTAATGTCGTTATCATTGCTATATTTTTTTTCTCCAGAAGCAATCCACCTCTAGTCGTTTTCCTGCTTGATTTTCTCAAATCCTCATGAATAATCTCAACGATGTGGGTTAATAAGCTCGTGCAAAATTTATTTCATAAACACTCACCAGTCACCCCCCACTCCATCAGCAATCAGCAAAATAGAGAGGGAGGGGGCAAACATTTTATTTGATACTCCCTCCGTCCCTAATTATAGGAGCAAATTTTGGAGTTGGTTTTGGTCCTAATTATAAGAGCAAGTTTTAACTTTTGTCAAATTTTTCCTATATATTTATATTTATTATTAGGAGCATTATATATATGTGTGTTTACATATATATGTATATTTGTGTTTATGTGTGTCAATATATATGTGTGAACACACACACACATATATAAACATATATGTGTGTGTGTGTGTGTTTGTATATGTGTGTGTAGATATATGGGTGTGTGTCTCTATGTATGTAGATTGATCTATATGTATACACATATATATACACACATATATGTTTATATAAAGAAATTTATTTTAATTAGAAAGCGTGTGGAAAGAAAATTAGATCTATATGTATACACATGACTATATAAAAAACAACTAATATACATATATAAACTAATATGTCATGGATATCTAACGTAAGACAAATTAGAAACACTTATAATTAGGGCAACTTGTGTCATTTTAAATTTATATAAGGACATTTTAGGAAAATTAGTAAAATTAACTAATTTAACTCCTCTCCTTAATTCTCCCAAAATCGGTTAAATTGCTCCTATAATTAGGGACGGAGGTGGTATTTAATTTTAATTTGTCTTCGTTTACTATAATATTTTGTTGATTGTTATTCATTAAAAAAAAAAAAAACCTAGTTGACTGTTAACGTTGATTGCTAACCTTCTTTCAAAGATAGCCGAGTCTGTTGAATCCTGGGGTTGTTTTCACATTATTTTATAATTGTATTTATTTTCCTATTTTTCTAACAATATACTCATAATATCCGAGCCCAGGGCAAAAAATCCCACAAGCGAACGGATGGATATGTGACGAGAAAATCAATCGATGATATATTCAGGTAGGATGGGCTTGAAGTTGAACCATAATATTTTGCACCATCTTATGATATTCAAGCTGCTGATAAACAAAAAAATCCAAACCATCATAAATCACTTAACTGATCATGTTATGGAAACGAGCCAAGTTTAATTTGTAGCCTGCACTACGAATATTGGGACCATGGCAGCAGAATTAGAAACTGACGAGACACATCCAGTAACAACAAACCCAAAGTTTAAGGCTTTTCTCTCTCTTTAATTTAAGACATTAAAAAATGAAGGGAGGTCGGTGGAGGAAAGTGCAAGGCATGTGGCGCTACAGGACACACAAAATCAGATTAGATTAGGCAGTTGCGATTTTAATGGCTTCCGTGACATTGACACTATATTTGTGAACAATCAAGAGCTTCTTCGTGTCGCTCTTTCGGGACATACTCGTATCACTTCACATTTTCTATGAGGGAGATCGACCAAGTCCATCCTCTTGTTTTTGTCTTATCTTCACAATTCCACGAATCCAGATCATTTGCTTTTGCGATTTCCCACCAAATGTCAAGCTCCAAAAAGTATCACACTAACAATTCATTTTTCTCCACTAATTAAAAAGTTCAGATAATGACTTCAAATACTTATTTAATATATATTTTTTAATCTGTCGGCAGGCCCTGGGCAACGGAGGAAAACAAACGCTGGCAATAAACCTATAGCCTGTTGTGATTAAATCTACTACATAGTACATACTAGTGATAGGACTTTGAGGGCGTGACCACAATTTCAACGACGAAAAGTGACCGTTGGGGGGGGACCATCTACTATTTGTCTGGAGAAAAGAATATTAGGAGCACTGTATACACGTACGGTCAATGAAAGATTCTCCACGCCGTTACGAAGGTTGGGAGGTGTGGGCTGGGCTTTTGCTTTCCAATTAGGCCCAGCCCATGATAAAACACGAACTGGGCTACATAGCAAATAGGGATGAAAGAATTCAGGGCTTATTTCATAAGAAGTGGAATTAAAGAAGAGCTAATGCAGGTGTAAGCTGAATCTACACAGCATAACACGCCATTGAATCACCATAGATGTTAGGTGGGTAGTCTGAATCTTTTTGTCTCTGGCTTTGAGGAATATAGGATGTTCTTCATTCTTGATTCCCCCCCCCCCTATTTTCTTTAAAATTTCTTGGATATATGAGAGGTGGATGTCACTCTAGTGCTGTACTTTCAACTGGAAAGGCGCAGTTTATTTTGTTTCCCTTTTGTCATGGACTATTTTTCTGGGCAATTTTGTGGGACGAATCCTGTACTGGTGTATAGTTTTGGTCAAAAGCAAATCATGTACTTGTATAGTATTGCAGAGAAAGCTATGTTTTCTGTGCTAATTTATCTTCTCTTAAATTTGTTTTGGTGTGAATTTAGGATATAATTTATTGATCGGATATCAGTCATATATATACTTGGATGGATTCAAAATATGCCCAATAATATTTTCTCTTCATATTTTAAATTTTCCCTTCTCTAAATTCATTTTATTTGATTTTTTTTAGAAATTTTGGTTCCATTGAATTAATTTTTTTTTAAAAAAAAAAAAAACTTGAGTACATAACAGACGAATGAGGTAAAGAGCATGATGAGGAAGAGGTGCTACTGTCACTGTTGTTATCATATGGTGGCAGTGTCAGTGACCCCTGAGACAGCGTACGACTGTCTCTATTACAAACATGCATTATAAGCAGTAATGACATGAGACCCTGTCACAGTATTCAGCAGCGCTTTGTTCTCTCTCTCTATTCTAAGATTCTTCTCTCTCGAACCGCATTATCAATTATAAATGTTCAATGCTTGTTCTGCCAGTCTTTTGCCTTTTTCCGGCATTCAAGCGAGTGGCAGGTGTATTGGGTAGATAGATTTGAGCACACAAAAAAACAGCCTTTTTAATTATATAGAATTATATATAGTGCTTATTTTGGATCAAGTTTTAGATTTTTAAAAGTGCTTGTTTACTTGATTGGCTCCTCTTACATAAAGTATCTTATAAACCATAAATTATAATTAAAAAATTATTTTTAAAGACTTCAAATGTTATTCCAAACAAACAAACCAAAATAACTACTTAGACGATGCAAATTCAACAGGACTTGTTGCTCTAGTTGAGATGCGTTGTTGTTGTTGACGATACAAAATAATTTTAGGCTAGTGTTAAAAGAGCAACAGAACAGGGACGCTAAACAAATGGCTTTTATTCGCCTGCCAGTCACTGTCTCATTGTACGGATCGTAATTTGTGTAACTTTTCAACTGGTCACCGGGATCAAGTGGTACCACACCTTCTTCAACAACACGACCCTCTCTTACTCTTACTACTGCGCCTCCCTCACTCTATGCCTCTGTCCCTAAAAGATGCATTGCCAGAGACCACTATATATTGAGCCCCAGTCCTCTTTCTTATCAAACAGACGAGCACAACAGTAATATCAACCAAAGGCAAAATGGTCTTTTCATTTTCATTTAATTAATTTCAGTCTTGGAAAAGGGGTGACGTCAGTCAGGAACGGTGCCGGTTTCGTTTGGAAGCTACACGCCAATCGCATAATATAATATATAGAGTACGAGTAAAATAACAAGTTTAAAGGAAAGCAAAGGAAGATGGGTCAATGCTATTATGGAAGTGAAAACGATGGACAAACCCATACAAATTTGAACCTGGGGGTTCCACAACTCAAGTTTTGTGCCATTTCTGCCTATTATTATATTCTGAGAGGTCGGTCGTAGTGAAAACTTGGAATTTCGACAACGCGCCGCTTTGTAAGAAAAGTGGCTCGGATGGTTCTAGGCAGAATAAAGTAGTCGAGTCCCAGACACTGAAAGGAAGAATAAGAAAACTAAGAACAAGAAGAAATATTCTCGTACCTCAAAAAACATTTGAGATGGCTTAGAATGATATAGAAAAATGCACTACCATCGTAACGCACTCACAGACTTTTTTTTTTTGGGCAAAGAAAGATGAGATAGAAGGACGACAGACGGCGACAGCATATCAATCCTTATTCTACACAATTTTACCCCACACCCAAGAAAGAAAAAAATAAGGAATAATAAAAAGGGAAAGGCAAATGGGTTGGCTCTCTCACAAGTACGAGCAAAATGAAGGGGAATATGAAAAAAATGGCTGTATCAGGCCTATGTACAAAAAGAGCAAAAATCTGTGACGCACACCTGTATAGCTCTAATTAAGAAGAACATGGATCAATCCTCTTTCGAGCTATATATGTCCGAAAGCTGCGGTGAGCTTCTGGATGTCCTTCGTGAAAATAGCAGAAGTTTGTAAAGGCTGATGATGATGATGAGGCAAAGCATCAGGTACCAAATGTGAGGCGGGCTTTATGTCGTTGCACAAGGATTCAGGAGCTCGATGATTGTGTAGAGTAGCCAGCATTACGATTGGGTTACCATGAAGGTACTCATCAGCCCACCTAGCCTCTTCTGTCGTCTGACTCCCCAGAAGGCTTGTAGCAGACAGAATTTGGGAGAAACGAAGACGTTGAGAGTGGGAAGGTAAATTCAGTAGTATTGATATCAAATGGTCTTGCTTGAGTTTGAGTAGAGAACCAACGACAAGAGTCGTCAGTGGGTGGATTATTGTTGTTGTAGTTGATGTTGTGAAAAGGGAAATTGGTCATGAAATCTGAAGTGGTGGTGTACGTGTCGAGAAACAAGTCTTTAGTGGAACAATCGGAGGAGATGAAATTAGTGGGGGTGTTAATCTTGGAGGTGGAAGATGAACCTTCCATGTCGTGTGCGTAGGCTTTATTATAAGGGGCAATAATAGTACTTGAACATGGTCTGTTGTGCTCGTAGGAAGAAGCTCCATCCGACCTGGAGCTTTCTGATTTCAGGAGGTTCAATTCATTTGAACTAACTCCTCCAACTTTCTCTCCGTCTCTGTCCTGATTATCTCCATTATTTTCAACCTCCAACAGTGGTTTATGAGTTACAGGGTCTATCCCTCTTTGCCTCAGCTTCTTCTTGAGGCATGAATTCCAGAGATTCTTTATTTCATTGTCTGTTCTTCCGGGTAACTGCGTTGCAATTTGAGACCACCTGAAAATTCGACCATCAAAGATTAACCCAGAAAATTATGACACAACCACCCAATTGCAGAAAGGGAAAAAAGAAGAAGAAGAAGAGTAAAGTAAAAACATACCCGCTTGCTTTGGAACAGAGCTCCAGCAGCCATGGCCATACTTCGTGATATGCCTGAGGAGTTTCTCGTCCTCTTCAGGGGACCAGAGACCCTTGCGAAGCTTTTGCTTGTAGCAGCAAGAGTGCCTCCCATTTTGGAGATTTAGTTAAAGCCCCACCTCTACAATGAGAAAAATGATAACCCTTTTCCAATAACAGAAACTTTTCTTGATAATTCCTAGGAGATATGTCAACACCAGAGTGTGTAGTGGCACTCAAACAACAACCAAAGCTCAAGGAAGATGCACTACTGTGATAAAGAGGATATATCGGAGTTCAGAGCGAATGAATGAGATGATATATGATATGAAGGCTAGAAAATGAAGTTGCAGCTGAGAAAAGAAGTTGAATTAATATAAGAGCTGGAGGCCCCATGGCAGAAAAGTCATAGTCAATAAGTTTTTTTTTTTTTTTTTTGCCTTTTACTTTTAGAAAAACAAAAGTTGAAATATAAGTGTGTTGCGGGGAGGGAGGAAGGTTCATTTTGGCTAGGAGAGGGAAATGGGGTTAATAACAGTGTATCATAAGTCTTGTCGGAGGTGTAGTTCATGTCTCTAGCACCCATGGTGGGGCATTTTCCCTGATATTTTACTCATTCACCAACATAAAAACCCTATCTTAAAACATACCAATGCTTGTTTCGATCAAAAAAAAAAAAAAAACATACCAATGCTTGTAACCCAAGTCTTCATAAAACTGTTCAACTGAAACTGACAAACAAAATATGGCAGAAATAAATTATTTCACTGCACTCTGCACAGTCAACAAGTTGCCCAAGAAAATTAAATAATAGCCTCTTTCTTATTATATACAATACATTACCCGTTCTTCAGATTTAATTACCACCTAGTCCCTTAATTAATTAATACACAGTAACTAAACAATTGGGAGAATCTGTACCAAGGCCCAATTAAGGCCCAAAATTACAAAAAGGGCCCCAACCACTTTCATCTACCACAAATGGCCCTAGGGCCCTGATGGGTATTTTGTCAGAAAACGAAATTACATTGGTGCCCTTAGTATATCTCCTCTATTTATGCTCCTCAATCTCTCTCTATAACACCCGCTCCCTTACTCTCTCTCTTTCTGTACTTTTCTTACTCCCAACGAGAATGGCGGAGCTTCTTCTGCTACTTCCTCTGCTCCTGCTTCTTCTTCCCCTCGTGCTTCCTCAGCAGCTGTCCTATTCCAGCCTCTTCTCCGATGTCACACCTCTCTTTCTCAGCTTCTTCTCTTCCCCCTCCTCACTTTGAATCCCTCCGATCTGCTTCACTTCTTACTATATTCAGGTGCATTTTGTCTCCCTATTTTCCTCTTGTTTCAAGTTCAATCCACTCCTGATTTTACTCTTTTTTTAATATGTTTTTCGACTATCTCCATTTCTTGTGTCGGAATCTTAACCCCGTGAATTCTTTGATGGTCTTGATTGTTTCAGTGTTTAATTTCCTGTTTGGTTCGGTTAAATGATAGCATGACAACAATGTGGGTGTGGCCACTATCATCTGTTTTCCTATTTTCAGTTGAAGCTTCAGATTTAGAATGCGACCAGATCGTTGAGGATGTAAAAGCAACAGAGAAAGATTCGCACTACGCTTAGCTGTTTCATAACTTGCTAATGAGTTTACCAGAGAGTCAATGTTATCTTTGCGGAAATTTTTTTGTACACGTCGTGCAGCTGGAAACGCCCCTGATATTGTTGTTAAGCCCCCTGATATTGTTGCTAATACCCCCTGATATTGTTGTTAACACCCCCTGATATTGTTGTAAATGACCCCTGATATTGTTGTAAATGACCCCTGTTATTGTTGTAAATGACCCCTGATATTGTTGTTAATACCCCATGTTATTGTTGTTAATGACCCCTGTTATTGTTGTAAATGACCCCTGATATTGTTGTAAATGACCCCTAATGACCCCTGATATTGTTGTAAATGACTCATGTTATTGTTGTTAATGACCCCTGTTATTGTTGTTAATGACCCCTGATATTGTTGTAAATGACCCCTGTTATTGTTGTTAATGACCCCTGTTATTGTTGTAAATGACCCATGATATTGTTGTAAATGACCCTTGATATTGTTGTAAATGACCCCCGTTATTGTTGTAAATGACCCCTGATATTGTTGTAATTTGGCTCGAGTCAAGGGCATTTGGCTAGAGTCTGGAGCTAAACTCGAGGCAAAATTCTCTGGCTCGAGTTTACAACAATAACAGGGGTCGTTTACAACAATATCAAGGGTCATTTACAACAATATCAGGGGTCATTTACAACAATAACAGGGGTCATTTACAACAATATCAGGTAACAGGGGTCATTTACAACAATATCAGGGTCATTAACAATAACAGGGGTCATTAACAACAATAACAGGGGTCATTTACAACAATATCAGGGGTCATTAACAACAATAACAGGGGTCATTTACAACAATATCAGGGGTCATTAACAACAATAACTGGGGTCATTAACAACAATAACATGGGGTATTAACAACAATATCAGGGGTCATTTACAACAATATCATCAAGTTAGCATCAAGAGATAATTTACGAAATACAAATGTTGAAGGTCATTCTCATGAATACAAATTTGTCATAAATACATATGCACGTGTACACAACAAGTGATCAACTACAATGTGTCCTAACAATTATGCTGCCTAATGTCTCATCTTCTACTTCTGAGACTCCTCAATGATGGACAACACTTTTTGGCTTTGCACGTGTTGCTTGAAGAATTCTTTAGTGAACCGAAGAACCTTGTGTCCCTTTGTGTAGAACCCATAAGTTTGAAAAGAGCCTTCTGAGTTCTTCTTTCAAGCTTATCAAGCTTCTTCTCGCACATCTCTACGTAAATCCCGGTTTGGTTTTGCGCGTTTTGTGTGCCAAAGACCAAATATCATAGAGATTTAACCTCTTGCTACATTGCTTGCTCAAACTAATGCACCTTGGTGATGAAGTTCAACTGGTGCAATCTTCTTCATGAGCCCAAGCCTTTCATCTAGTCGTATCTTTTCCCAATTACCAAATCCATGGTAATGAATTCCAAGATCTGGTCGCAGAATCTTTCTCTGTTGCCTTTACATCCTCAACGATCTGGTCGCATTCTAAATATAAAGCTTCAACTGAAAATAGGAAAACAGATGATTGGAAAATCTCCTCTAAGTCAATTTAAATATGAAAAGACAAAAAACTATTGCATGGTTCTGTTAAATAGAGGCATAATGAAGCTACCAGTTAAAACAAACATATATATCCAGTAATTTTTCCATATCATTTATGATTGTAAGCAATAAGAACTTTGTGTTCTCATACAGTGAAGAGACAAATAATCATGATTGGGCAAATAATCATGCAGAAGTTACCTTCAGAGAAGATTCAAAGCTCACTTCGTTAGTATTTGTTAGTCTCCCAGCTATCCTCACTTGCATCCTAAACATTTTTTTCCAGTCGAACATGATTGAAGAAGAAGAAACCAGACGAGCAAGACCCAAAATCAAGATAAACCTTACGTTCTTTATCAATCAAGTAAACAATAAAGCTAAGGTGCATAATGTTTTTCTTGCTTCCAGTATATCTAAATAGCCCCAAAGGACATGATTTGAATGAACAATTACTTTAAAAAAGGACATGATTGAAACAACAAAAATATCGAAAGAAAAAATGAAACAGAAATGGAATTATGAGATTGAACATGACTGGTGTTCTTTTAAAACACAGGAAAGCTTTTCAATACTTACCGTCATAATCCTTATTCTCTGGGTCAACGTATGAATCGGGGCCATCTCTGTGGGAGGATGTCGCTGAAGTTGGAGCACGAGTTGAGAGGCGAGTGTTGCCGGCTCGGTTGATGCCGCATCAAATGGGAGTGAAACGAATCCGAGCAAGCACGAGAACACGGGTAGAGATCTGCGAGCGGGGATGATGGTTGGGATAAAAGGGGATCGGGTGATGGAAATGGAAGTGGTGGAGAAAAGGCGTCTGGGAAGGAAGGTAGAAAGGGAAGCATAAGAAGAGCAAGAAGCTTGAGCTAGGGCGAGCCATTTCAGTGCGGTGTAGAGAAGGGTTTGCTGGTGATTAGTGAAGAAGCAGGGAGAGCCATTTCAGAGCGGTGGTGATAGAGCAAGTGAGAGAGAGGATTGCAGGTCTTTTTTCTTTGTTTAATTCGTGCTGAATTTCAGACTTTTACTAAGGGCACCAATGTAATTTCGTTTTTTGACAAAATACCCATCAGGGCCCTAGGGCCATTTGTGGTAGCTGAAAGTGGTTGGGGCCCTTTTTGCAATTTTAGGCCTTAATTGGGCCTTAATATGGATTCTCCCTTGATTTTCCTTTCAAAGGCTCCATTATTACGTGTAAAGATCAGATTTTCTTTATTTTTTTTAAAAGATGCATGTTATCCTAAAATTGTTGAAATCCACCGAGGGCTGCTAATGAACTCTTTGTGACCGTAGTTTCCCTTTTGAAGGATAAAAGTCTCTGAGTTCTATTTTAAAAATATAGCCACTTATCCTACCAAGCGAGAATAAACCTCATACGTTTAAATTATAGCGATAAAGGTCAAATACGTAGAGGCATGTGCAAAGGCTAATAACACATAATTTTGGAAACGTATTCTATTATAATCTAATATCTTAACCGTGTTAAACATCATAGGGCTATGTCTCTAATTAACAAAGTATCTTTATCTCAATAATGAGGCCTTCCACTTTTAATAAAATGCTTTAATAATTGACAACTAACTATTGGGCGCCATAATATTCATTCACTTAATTAATAATTGGGTTATGGTTTTTATTTAATTCTCATTAACTCCACAACCATCCCACCGGCATATATGGTCGTCGCATGTGCATTTTTTCCTTTTTCACAGGTTGATGTTTGATTATTAGTCATACGTGCTCCGTTGTTTAATTAATAATCATATGGACCATGCACTGGCTGTTAATTATATACGGTAGGATCTTTGTTAAAAAAATGTAAAAATAATAATATAAAACCCAACATTTATCTCTGGTTTGTCCATGACGTGTGCAATATGTTCATTTTGTACGGCAGTTTCATGGAAGAAACAATGATTAATATACATGATGTTTAATAATGTCGAGCTTACAAGAAAAAGATGCCGTTTTAAAGTTGAACTTGGTGTGTATTTTGAATTGTTATATCTCTGGCAAGGAAAAAGGAGGAAAAAAAAAAGATTTGTCATATCAAAAGGCCGAGAAAGGGAGAAGGAAATAAAAAGAGAAAGTGAGCCATCATATATATTTCAAGTTATCCCTGCATACATGCACAGGCACTTATACACTCACAAAGTTGAAAAAAGTGCTAATACTCGTGGACCTTGTGGTGCAAACTCTCTCCTTTTTCTTCTTTATCCTTTAGCTTTCTGTAATTTCTAATGAGCATTTTTTTTCTTTTATAAAAAACCCTATATATAATTATATATAAATCGATGGAAAAAATATTCTTGAAACCCGACAAAGAACCGGCTAGAACGAGAAGAGAATTAGGAAAGCCTGATAACTCAAGGGTTAACGGTTATTTTTGTTCTCGGAGTTTTCACAGAGGGATAATTTTGTTCCAGAAGTGTCAGAAATGGAACAATTTTGTCTTGGTCATTATCCTAATTAATTTTGACCATTAATTAATCAAATATGATGAGTTAGCAATCTATGCGTCATCTACGTCGTTTTTGTTAATGTGAAAATTTACGTTGGAAGTTCATGTTTCATCCCGTTCATCTTTTTTTAAAGTTAGATTTTAAACTTTCATGGCAAGTTTACATCCTAAAAAAATGTAGATCGATGACATGTAGACTGCCAGCTTAGCATATTTAATCAACTAACGGTTAAAATTAACTAAGATTGTCAAGGCAAAATTGCTCCACTTTTGATAATTTTGAGACAGAATTGCCCCCATAAAACTTTCAAGACAAAATTATTCATGGAAGAAAACTTCCAAACAAAAATGCCCACAACCCATAACTCAATCGGCAATGAATTTACATCATAATGTACTTTATTTGTTTATATAAATTCGTGGCTGACGATTAGTGAGAATATATATATATATGTGTGTGAATTTTAAAAAATGCACACACACCGAGGCTGAGACATAAAAATGACATTCTAATGAATTATTGCATATCATTAGCTGTCGAGACTGTGGCCTGCGTGAGACTGTGTGATCTTTGGGAACCACCATAAAAAATTTTTGAAAAATCTCAAAGGTGGAATAATTAACAAAACTCATCAGCATCTCCAGCACAGGGGAGTTTTTATATCACTCTTAATCATTCATGCTTTTCGCAGATTAGACCATACCAAGAATATTTTAATCGTCGGATCAATCTCCTCCATGCTCTGGTCAAAAAAAAAAAAAACTCTTCAAATGTCGTGGACGAGTACAAATTAAAAGGCAATTATATACCGAATATATATACTGATACGATTTCACGTGTAACATGAAATTGAGTTTGTATATAGAAGTTTAGCATTAATTTTAGGTGATGTTGAAAGGTTGTACAAATTTGTGAGTGGATCCATTGAGAGCCAAGACCACACAAATGAGAATGTGCGTACATGTGCTATGTTGTGATCTGATGTCCACGTAAGGACTCTTATGG
Source organism: Acacia pycnantha (assembly GCA_025563575.1). Taxonomy (NCBI): domain Eukaryota; kingdom Viridiplantae; phylum Streptophyta; class Magnoliopsida; order Fabales; family Fabaceae; genus Acacia; species Acacia pycnantha. The sequence continues at coordinate 1,472,751 of JAMWYP010000187.1, read as the reverse complement.
GTCCTCACCTTTTTTTTTTTGGTTGGTTTTGAAATCAACTCATGGGTATTTTTGTCATTTCACCTCCATGTAGGGAAGGCAAACACATGAGATATCGTAAAACCAGATACGATATCGCCTACCCATTCAGTTGGAATATAATCAAAGCGAAAATTTAAGTCTTCAGATTGAAATTAAGAGTTCCTCAATATCTGCTGCTTACTATATATAATCAAGAAAGATATTTAAATTCTGAATCATAACTATGACAATGATTTTCTGAGATTAATTAACAAATGTCTTCTTTCAGCTTATGCATATTCAGTTAGTAGACCAGTCCATAAAATAAGTTATTTTCACACAAAAGTATAGAACTATAAAAAATGAGCATTATCTCATTTTTTAAGGGTTAAGTAGCAAATCTACCCCTGAAGTACACGCTAAGGAACAATGTTGCCCTGGAAGTATTTTTGGTCTCGATGTTAACCCGAAGTCTAAAAACTTAATAATGTTGCTCTTGAGTTAACAAAAATTAAATCTGCACCGTCGGCCACTCGTCCCCCTCCCTACCATGAATCGTCAATAATTAACAAAGGCAAGCCCCGCCGAAGCCATCGCCGGGACCGCTGCAGCCTTCACACCCTCCTCCGTCCCTTTCCTTCCTCCATCAGGAACTCGCTGCGATCAAGGGGTTAATGGAGCGGGAGGGAACCTACTACTTTCACCGTTGATATTGCCAACACTCCCATCCGGATCTACGAAGTCCTTTTCCTCGCCATCCGAATTGTGCGTGGCAGAGCGAGACGCCGACCGCCATGCATGTGTGTGAATAATCCTCTCTCAATCTACTCTTTATATTCCTTTGCTCTTCTGATCCTACTCCAAATTTTTCTTTGTTTCCCTTATCGGTTTGTTTGGAATCTTTGGTTTCGAAATTCTAGAAGCATCCTACCAAGCTACTTTTCATGATCTTTGTGCCTTTATGTTTCAGTGAATTTTCCATTATCGTTCGCTCAATGTATTGATTCTTTGTTAGATTTTATGGGTTTTAGTTGTGGCTTCGCTTTGAGTATCGTAAATCTTTAGGCCTCCATTTCTAATAGCTTCCTGATGAGCTATTTTATGTAATTTGTGCCTCTCTGTTTCTCTGGTCCTTTGTAAATTTTTAACTATGACTTCGTTTTGAATCCATTGAAAATTTCAGAGATCAATTTCTCAACTGATTACAGAGAAACTATTGCCTGTGCAATTTGAGCTTTTTTGTCTCTATGATTTTACCTTTTTCTATTAAGATCAGACACAGACATTTAGTAATTAATTACTCTTCCATCTGATGAATCTGGATTAAACTTTCTGGGCTTTAATTGTGTCTTCTAAATCGATGGGCATTGGGTTTGTTTTTGGCAAGGAAGACGATGAGTTTGAATGCGGGAAATGTTAACTGATGTGGCACTAAATTGGGTTTTTGTGTGCCACCTCATAATGCCATGTAGGAGTTTGAGTCAAACTTAACTTCTGTTAACTCAAAGGAAACATTGCTATATTTTTATACTTCAGGGGTAACATTGAGACCAGAAATACTTTCAAGGCAACATTACTCCTGGGCGTATACTTTAGGGGCAGATTTGCTACTTAACCCTTTTTTTAATGGGTATATATAAGGTTATTCAACTCATAAGTTTAAGCAAACTTATGACTTTGACGTAAACTCACTTCTTAAACTCAAAACGTATTTTATCATTAAATATATATTAATAATGTATAATTAAATAATTTAAATATAAAAAATAACAACAATTTGATTTAAATATATTTTAAATATAAATAATTGAAATTAAATCTATCCAAGTTAATAACTTATCATATTTTTTTAATAAAAAAATTACTATAAAATTCATATATAAAGCCGCTGAGTATAACCAAATCGAAAAAAGTTAAAATAAGTTTAATAGTGAGTTAACATGGTTTTTGAAATTTATAAATGTAAAAACGGTAAACTCGGTGTGTAAACTCGTGAGTTTAACTGAGTTTATATAGCTAACATGAGTTCACCAACGACTCGACTCGATTTAATAAGGTAGAAACATAAAAACGGTAGATTCGAAGAGTTAACTCGTAAGTTTGACAATAATTATATACACAAAAAATTAGGGAACACTTATTTTAAGGCTTTGGGCAAATAATATTCCACAAAAACAGTGGTTGCTTACGGACGGACAGCCGAGGGCATCTTCTCGCTATCTGATTTTTAATTTCTTTCCTTGAAATAAAATATAAAAAAGGAAAGAGATAAAAGTACATAAAAATATAATAAAATAAAAGACCAAGGAACTTTCGGAAATGAAAGGGAAATTTAAATATGAGGGGTGAATCTTTAATTTTGCTGTGTGTACTATATATAATAAGTTGTCTGCTTGCAGCACAATCATGATGCCCCCTTGACCTTTAGCGATGTCCCATTTGACATTTGTAATAATCGGAATCATTTTTATGAAATAACTTTATTAACAGATACCATTTTAATATATAATCCCAAAAAGGAAGAGGGCAGAAAGGGGAAAAACATACTTCTAAATTATAAACAATCTCTTCAAACTCTGGGGATCGGGAAGCTTATCTTCTGATCTGTTCTCTGGGCACATGAGCTGTTTTCTTTATGTCAACTTTAATCTATATTCTAGTCCACAGTTTTGCCGATCGCTATTACGAGTAGCTTATTAATTAAATAAGGCTAATCATGCGATTTTTTTTTTTCCGCCGTGTGATTTTCCTCCTGGCCGGGAACTTCACCCAGTTTTACCCGATTTTTTTATCCGATATAACATAGTTGAGGAGGTTGAGATCAATAGGTGATTATAATAGAAAAGGTAAGATTCGAAATGATTACCTCAGATGAAGAGAAGAGCTGGTGTGACGCCTGTTAAAGAGAAAATAGTTGAAAACCGTTTTGAAATAGTTAGGACATGTATAAAGAAAGTCGTTTGAGGTTTTAGCAGTGAGGAGGGTAGTAAATTAGTAATTAAGGAGAGTAAATCAGATAGTATAAATTAAAGTCTTGAGAAAGAGAGCAAAGGAAGATTGTAGAAAACGTTCTAACAAAGTCATTGAAGGCGGCCTTTTAATTGACAACCTAACTATATATTTGATTATTGATAGAGCATACTCCCTCTGGTCCTAATTATAGGAGTTATTTAACTGATTTTGGGGGAATTAAGGAGAATAGTTAAATTAGTTAATTTTACTCATTTTCTTAAAATGTCCTTATATAAATTTAAAATGACACAAGTTACCCTAATTATAAGTGTTTCTAATTTGCCTTACGTTAGATATCCATGACATATTAGTTTAGTATATATGTATATTAGTTGCTTTTTATATAGCCATGTGTATACATATAAATCTAATTTCCTTTCCACACGCTTTCTAATTGAAATAATGGTCTTGCTATATAAACATATATGTGCGTATACATATAGATCCATCTACATACATAGAGACACACAAACCCATATATCTACGCGCTCGCACACACACATACACACATACATATATATAGACACACACACGCACACGCGCGTGCGCGCACACACATATATATCTGTGTGTGTGTGTGTGTTCACACACACACATATTGATACACATAAACACAGATATACATATATATGTACATACATATATATATATATAAATGTTCCTAATAATAAATATAAATAGGGGTATTATAGGAAAAAAATTGACAAAAGTTAAAACTTGCTCTTATAATTAGGACCGAAACCAACTCCAAAATATGTTCCTATAATTGGGACCGGAGGGAGTATATAATAGCATCTACATAGATATGGTTGACCTTACTTAATAAGATAAGACTACTTGTTGCAAGAAAATTATTTATTTAGATGCTTGTAAATATATGTGTAATCATTTGCATTAAACTACCCCTAATAGAGACAAAATGAAGAGAAATATCAATGAAGAAATTCATTTCCCATGGTAGAAACCCTCGTGATAACTAATTTGGGGAAAATTATATATAAACTTCGGAAATAAAATGAATTGATTACTAACATTGAACACCAAGGCAAAGTTACCACTCCTACATGCATTATGAAAATTAAAGGGCACTATTCTTGGAATGATTAATTATATTCTATATATCACTGTGAGAATTATAGTAATTGAACAGTAGGGGAAAACAAAAATATGTGCATAGAAATAGAATAATAATATATAGTTCAAGTCCTTAATATATTAAAACTAAATAAATGTTGAATTTGATCTTAAATATAGGACCTCAATCCATTTTGTCTATAATTTTTTTTAATGTATCTACACACATTATAGGGGTTTTCATCTAAAAGATTATCATGACGAAAAATGGTAATTTATGAAAATCAATCCATATTTATTACAAATTATTAAAACAGCTAATTTCTTTGATCTGCCTAAATTAATTATTTAATTCTTATAATAAGAGCACGTGCCATTAATAATCTTTTTCACTGTTATAATCCCAAACGGTTTGATGCTTTTGCATTGTTATTTTTGAGAGTTGAATGTCATGGGTGGGCTTGTAAGAATGAGGAAAAAGAAATTTACATTTTAACACAAGTATTTAAAGTTGCATCGATCAATTGAATTTGATGGCGAAGCAGTAATTGATCATGATCGTGAAATCAACACGCGCCTCTAATTAATTTTGAATTTCCTGAACGGTCGTAACTCGTAATCTTCTCATGAAGTAGCTAGCTAGATCTCTAATCTAAATTAAATGCGCCATACTGTAAATTATAATGAGAAAGATAAAGAGGAAAAGAGGATAAAGAGGAATAATATACACTGAACTAGTTTCAATACTCGTTGTAATTGATGAGTACTAAGAGCTAATCACCATTTTAGACCGTTCAGAGCTAATTCAAATGTGTCAGATTGAATTGTTTTGGTTTAACCTTTTTCCAGAAAAAGTCTGTTAATATGTACAGGATGTAATATATAAAGTTAATATTTTAACTATCATTTTTTTAAATGGCTGTTTTATTTAAAAATATGAAATTTGAACAATTGAAATTCTGTTTAAACTGCGTAGATCCCACCTCATTAATTAGCTCTTGGTGTTGATCGTTGTAATGAGTACAGGGAATTCATTAGAGATAATTAATTAAAGGAAAAAATATTTCTTCAGTCACTGGAGATAAGTTATCTCCGGTGACCCACAAAACTATATCGTTTTAGATTAATGAAGGGTGTTTCCGTAATTTCAGGTGAATTAATGAAGGGTGCAAATTTACGGAAACACCATTCATTAATCCAAAACGACGTAGTTTTGTGGGTTACTACCCACTAGAGATAATCTATCTCCAATGACTGAAGAAATCTTTTATCCTTAATTAAATAACTAAAAATAAATAAGGTGGGGAATGGGGGGAGATATGGCCTCCCAATATATATGTGGGAAGGAAGAAAGAGACGTATATGGAGGTGGCAGCTTGAGGTTTGAATAATGTCTACGTTCATTGCTCGAATCAATCACATCACACGAGTGTGTGTGATTTGCTTAGATATCACCTTATCTCATCTCACACCTCCATAACCAGTCAATTCCAGATATTCATTCATTTTCAGGTATATTATACTCCTTCGGTCTTAATTATATAAAATATATATTTATCTAATTTTAGAGAGATTAAAAATAATAATTAATTATATCTATTTTTTTAAAATGTCTTTATTTAAAATTTAAAGTGCAGTTAGTTACTTTGATTCTTTGTTTTTTACTGGACCTCTCTTATTTTACACGACTTTTCTGAGCTCTTACACATTTTGGCGTCATCGATCTCCCTCAACAACTTCTAGTCCACTCTTAGAGTTTAGAAGTGTAATTTAATAGTGATGTCATTATTGAATATAACAAAATTGCTCAAAATTATTTTATTTTAAAAAAAAGTAGAATTAAGGTGTATGAAATTAAATATTAGTGAATTGCACGCATTACTCATTTTATAGAATATATAGGTGGATTATTAAATTATTATTGATAAAGTATCAATAATTAAAGTATCAATAGGGTATTATTGTATGCCCCAAATCCAGTACTTGATGCATGCTATGCATTTTGACACGAAAAATACTTATATATTCTAGAAGTACTTTAAACTTTGTCCATTAAAAACATAACGACTCATTATTTTAATCTTAGTTGACAGGTGACTAGTCTGAAAATTTTTACATTTAATGTGTTTTAAAGAGAAATACAAATCTTAATTTGACAAAAAAAACTGAAACAAAACGCATCATATTTTTCGTAAAAAATAAAAGTAAATATTTTCATATGAGTCATCTGTCAACTAAAACTAAAATAATTTGAGTTGTTATTTTTTATAGAACAAAATTTAGATGTCATTATACTTTTAAAGTATATAAGTATTTCTAATTTGACACAGCCCGCCCAACCTAAATTCCTCAGTTCCTGATCCAATAGCTTTTAGACTTTCGTTACACCACAAGTAACACAGACATATGTGTTGGCCAAAATTAACAAAATAAATGACGCACTGCTGTACACATGATGAAATAATTGTGGTTTTTTTTTTTTTTTTGGATGAGGGAATTTCTATCAAAGGCTGCTTAGCTTGTCGATTATGTGAAGAGGAATGTGAGGGGTGAGATCCCATAGATTTAGGGGGTGTCCCTTAAATCATTGGGACATGTATGCGTGTGTGTGAATGTGATGCCAAAAAGAGAGATAAGGCAGCAAGCATTTAAATTTTGATGAAACGGCACTGAATTAATGGAGGCAGCAGACAATGCTGCGCTCAATATCCTCTCTATATACCTCTGATGTTCAAACTGATCATTTGACTTTCTCTAGGATTCGCTACCTTGAGTCTCCTAATTAATAAATACAGCGCAAACTGTAAAGCAGAGAGTACCAATGAGTATATATATCCGCCACATATGATCCAATGAGTCTTTTTAAGCTCATCAGAACGTAGCGCCATATATGCTAGCTAGCTGTGTCAACGTCTTAACCATGACATCAACACATATACATGGAGAGAGATCTAATTATCAGAGTATATTAATAACTGGTGGATACTATATATTATTATTCACAAGAAATTAAAGATGGCTATATATATAAACACTGGAGATCTCAGAATGGGAAAAGATCAGAGAAAGGAAGTGAATGATTGAGGAGGAGGAGGGACCCGCAGTGGTATTGATTGTAGAAGTTGTGAGTGATAGAGAAGACAGGGAGATTCACACACACACAGAGAAGGGACCCTCCTTGGTCCTCAATGAGTAAGTGTACCCCTCACAACTAATCAAAGCCACACCTTCCTCCATCACTTATTTCCCAACGCAATCCCCTTTTCCCGTCTTTCATCATTCATGCTTCAATATTCATGCACTCTCTCTCTCTCTCTCTCTCTCTAGATGATCAGCATATCTAATATATATGTCACAGCACTTTTTGTAAGTTGTAACTTTTCCTCTCTAGAGCTGACTTTGATCATACTATATATTATCATATAACAGGTAATAATCAAGTTATTTGTCACCTCATGCTCATTCATTCATTCATTATCGCCTACTTGGCATCTACTCACGTATTCCTTTTTACAGTTTACGTTGTTTTTTGATGTGAATGAGGTTAACGCCGTTGATGCCGCTTCATTACAATAGTGATTGTCGGCATACCCCTTTTTAACCCCTCCCCTCTCTGTTCCTTTTAATTAAAAATCTTAATCAACATTTTATGTCAGACATGACTACTTATTTTCTTACAAAATTTAATCATTTCTCTGACGGGCAGCCATTTCCACTGTCTCTTTTGTGTCTGCCACTATTATCATAATGCCTATCCCAAAGTTAATTAATTAATTACCACTCTTGTGTATATTGCTGCTTACTGTTCTATCATCGATCTGCATCTATATTTTTTTAACAATTAAATGCTTATTAATATCTTACATATGGTAGAGCCATAAAGTACCCCAACCTTTAAATTAAAGCAGTCTATTTATATAATTATTACCCTTTCAACTGTTTTATCGAGCTCATGATCCCCATATCTGAACTTCTTTCCTAATTTTGAAACATCCCATTCATTGTAAAGCGTCCTGCTAACCACCGGTAATTACTAGCTGGCTACATCAACGGTTAGTAATATAAAAAAACTATATATATATATATATATATATCCCGTCTGATCTTTGTAATTTAAAAAATCAATGACACCTAACTAAATACTGTTTCATCTATTCTATCTATGAATTCAAACATTAATAATTAATTACAACAGATATTGACATGTTGCATGGAGTTGTCAGATACTCAGAGTTGGATAGTCTCTGAAAATCCGTAACGTAACTTGAACTATTTGTGAGGAATACTAACTAACATGCTTAATATATATCCTACAAAACACATGGAATTAATTGATCTTTACTCAGAAAACAAATTACATAATTTAGATATCTACACAACTTTTAACAAAAGGATTTATATATATAAAGATAGGTTCAACACCATATCGATCTTAATTCAAAATTTCAATACATAAATTTATGAGTGTTTAATTTCTACACACACATATATAGATGCTAGGCGATTAGAGCCAAAGCATAGGGTTAAGTTGTGGCTGATTGAGATTGGGATTGCTTTTCAGTCCAAGGATCAACAACAATTTTACTTATCTGGTTCAGTTAAATTATAGTTTCAGATGAATGATTGATTCATGTTCACAACCGATAGCGTAATTGGGTATACCAAGTTTCCTAGGTCATCTTCAATTCAAATTTCAACATGTTTTTACCTGTCAGTTTTATTGAAGTCACGTTATCAAGCAATAACTACTTAACTAGCTCATCATAATCAACCTGATTTGGGTCAGACATAAGCTAACTTGTATGTTTATATACACTCTTTCTTCTCCAGATTCAAATCCTATGATTAACTATGCAATTGTAAAGGCCAATTGCTTAGTCGCACTCACATGTTTTTTTTTTGTTAATTATTATTAAAATTCAATCCAGAGAAGTATTTCATTTTTTTTCATTCATCCGTTCATTTAATTTTCCTCTTGAATGAAGTAAATCTATACAAGCAGAGGTTATTACCAACCTGAGCACAATAATTTCCTCAAGTTGGTGCATGAATGTCGGTCATGCCCAACTTGCCAATCACTTCTTCAAACACTTTTCTTGAGAAGATGCTGGAACAGGAGGCATAGAGATAGACAACCAGAGTTCTTCTTCTGCAAAGATCAATGAGATCCAAAGCATTTGAGTACATTCATCAACGAAAGATACATATTCAAGTACATTCATCAATGAAATATACATATTCGATTCAACTACATTCATCAATGAAAGATACATATTCGATTTGAGTACATTCATCAATAGATGATACATAATAATAAGAATGAGAGAAAGAAGAGACTTTAGCCGGCCCCAAACATTAGAGTAAATAACTTGAAAGGGAATGAACTTTTATTAAAATTGGGATAAAAAGGGATTCGGTGGTAGAAGGGATTCGGGATTCTGTGGCTTTTAGCCATTTCACAAGTAGAAGGGATTCGGGATTCGGTGGTCATTAGTCATTTCACAAGAAAAAGGGATTCGGGTTTTGGTGGCTTTTAGCCATTTCACAAGAAAAAGGGATTCGGTTTCCCATGGAGGACGGTGGGAAGGCGAAATTGATGGTAGAGTCGGGATTATTCTCCATAGGAAATTTGGGAAATTAGGGATTTGGTCGGGTAACAAGAAAAAGAATATAAGACTTTAAGGTTTCCTGGATCGAAATGCTCTGATACCATGTTAAAATTCAATCCAGAGGAGTATTTCTTCTTTTTCATTCATTCGTTCATTTAATTTTCCTCTTGAATGAGGTAAATTTATACAAGCAGAGGTTAACAACCTGAGCACAATAGTAGATAACAACCTTTCAAATATTTCTCTTTTCTAGATAACTTATTCTAATCTAATAACAATAATTCAAATTCAAATACTAACAATAATCCAAATTCAAATAATCCAAATAATAATTCAAATTCAATTCATATCTTCAACAATTATGATGTGGTTTCACACATAATAATCATGATGTACGAAAAACTAGACAATGAAATCGATCTAATACAACAACAATAACAAAATTTTATCTATTAAGTGGAATCGGCTATATGGATTAATAATTTTACGCTCAATAAACAAAATATAGGTAGAATAAAATAAAATACGTTTCTTTATTCATCTCCCCCCTCAAAACTCAAGCAATAATATTCTTTTCCTATGTATTAATCCTAAAGTCCGAGAGAAATAGCCCCGAAAAATGAATATAATTATTCTGGCCTGGGCCCATCGCTGCTCGTACTAGCTAGATGCTAGTTCATTCACTAGAAATGCCAAGCTCAATTAATATTAATTAATTAATTAGCAATAATTTAACTAGCTAGTTTGGGTCAAGGTGACGTGTTATTACTTATCAGTGCTTTGTTGAATTTATTATTGTCAATGAGGTGATTATATAGCAAAAACATATATAGAGGAAAAGCAAAACATCTTGACGGATTATTAGTTGAAGGAATTTACGAAAGATAACGATATCGATGCATATGAAGAGAGTTCCACAAAATTTGAAATTAAGAGTAGTTATAATACTAATAATAATCAAAATGATAAAATCATGATTTTACTTTGTCGAGTATTATATATAAGAATGTTCTTCATTTTATAATTTTGGGGAGCAAATTAATTAAAGGGTGGGGTTTTAATTTAGAGTTGGAAAATGGAAATGGGAGGGCATAATTGATGGATTGTCAAATGAAAAGACGCATTATTATCATTTTGACAACCAATTGACAAGAAAGATGAACGTCTTAGGGATAATGGGATTAGACATTGAGCTAAGCCCTCATTATAATTAATTCCCTCTTTCTTATTATTTCTTGTTCCTTTGTTTTTGCCTTATTCGACACATTACATCGTCCCCCTCCCTCATCTTTTGACGTTAACCTCTCCAACTCATCTTAATTCTTTCTCCAAACACACCATGTTCCTCTTTGTACTACTGATAATCTATAGCTCTCTATTCCTCTCAACACAACCACATGCACATCGATCATTCAATTCCTCCAATAATAATAATATTAATATCTTCAGTAGTAATTAATCACCAATCTTAATTAGTTAATCCTGACCAGTGCTTGTCGTCATCATGATACAATTCATCATCTGATTAAGTAGTACAATGAATAATGCAGGGATGTTAGAGTGGAGGGAGAATGCTTGACTTTTTTGGGGAGAAAAAGGGTTTGCACCTTTTCATGAGTAAATGTTATATTTTATTATGCTGAGTGAGATGGGCTAGACGAAGAATAAACAGTAATAATTACAAAATTGACTTTAATTGCAAGGAACAAAAGGATTAGGGCAACTTTATTCACATCAAAGAATATTTAAGTTAAATCACTCTTTGTTGCTGATGATGTGAATGGGTTTTGCGAAGTAACAGTATGATGTGGAAACTGTCTCTCCCCGACTGTAAAAATGGATTCCCTTTTTTACTTTATTGTGTCTGTGGGCAAATGAATGAATCATATTCAAACTCGAATCACGCAATATTACATCACTAACGTAGTACATCAACCTGGACGAATCGAATCATATGTTTATCAGTCCTCATGGGACATCCCATGTTTGCAGATTCTTGGTAAATCAATCAATTTTCTCGCTAACATCAGAATTAACTACTTGGGAAGAAACCATATATAGTTTCATGCTCAGACACCCCCAATAAATCAACTATGTTAGTTCGTCTGTTATAAATGAATTTCTACTTGTTAATTAATTAAGATCCCTTGGAGTGTGATTGCTCTTATGATGTAGAAACAAGAGAAGGACTAGGGAGGGACTGAAGAATTGAAGCAGGGAAGAAAAAACTCAGATATCGAAATTCTCATTTAGTTGACCAAAAAAGGCATACACTCGGAATAAATAGCAGCCTAAAACCTAACTTAAACTTCTAGCAAAAGAAACTATAAAAATAAGAAACTTCAATAAGTATGAAATAATTTCAGAAATCTCTAAACATAATTCATACCATTTATTTAAAAGACCAATATAATTCCTAATTAACATTATTATCATAAAATTAATGATAAATCTTGTTGATTTAAAAGATCACTTAATTTAATAATTAAATAAATTGAGGTCTAAGGCAAAGGGAAAAAATAAGAAGAAGGAATTCAGACTGATTTTAAGATAGGGCTGGGCATAGCAGATATTAGGGAAGAATAATGGAACTATGGATTCACACAGTACAGGGGGTTGCAGTATAATTGAAGGTTGAAATGCCTAAATTAACAAGGGCTTTCCCCCAAGAGATAAAGTCATTGATGTGATAATGAAATAGAGTCCAGTTTTGTTGAAATCAATTGTCAATATATTCTGTTAAGTCGGCTCAACAAACAACTGGGAAATGAATGCAAAACGATGTGTTTTGGTGAGGAGTCGCATGGTAGTCATCACGCCGCAATGCACCGAAACTGGATCCTAATGAGAGAAACCCAACATCCAGCGATTTTCTTGACGACAGACTGACAGAGAGATGCGGGTAAGTATATGAATGAGTGATTGCCTATATTTGAAAGAATTGGGCTTTTCACGATGAGCCCAAAAATGCTAAGTTCACCAAACGAGGTTTCTCTCCCAACAAATCCCATGTTAAACGCTAATTATTTGATGCTGTTATTGGCCCACCTATTTCGAAAGCAACGGAACACGTGACATGCCGGATATATAACAATATATATATACAATATATATATATTTAACTATTTTTGTTTGTGTTTTAGAATTGTCACCCGCCACTCGCCAAAGTATGGGGAAAAAAAAGAGAAAGAGTATAAGAAATTGGGTTAAGAGTAGTGATGCAAATAGACTAGGTCCCTCTTTTATTTAGATAAACAGACTAAACCTATTTTTTGCAAAGTCTAACCTACAAACTTACAGGCCCGACTAATTTAACTTTTTTTTTAAAAAATTTACTTCATATAAATATATATAATGTCATCTAAATAATTTTATAAATAATTTATAAATTTATCAACGCAGCCTTAATCATAAGTTTCACATTCTATTTTCATTCACACACTTAAACCTTGCATTCATATCAATCATTCACCCCTATCTCTATTCTCTTCCATTGCAAGATATGTCAATGCTAACTCACTCCATCTCCCTTGATTTGCGTCGTCCATTTAAAGTATAATAATTACCATGAGTTTATTTATGTGCCAAATGAAACATTATTTTTTTAATTGGAGGAGTTTGTCCCTATTTATGTGGGAAAAGTAAAAGGTAAAATCTAGTTTTACCTATTGTTTGTTTTGCTTGGTTGGTTTCAGAAATTATCCCATTAGTCAAGAGATGGTTAGTTTTTCCTATTTCTATTTACTCGAACAACTATTTTTATTAGGCATTCTTTTATTTTTCTTACTCAGCCCTTATATTACAACAAAAATGGATGTCAAAGTTTTAAGATATCATGTATGATTGTAAATAAGCTTGAAATGTTATATATAAATTTGGAGGCATAAGTTTTAAAGGCTTACATTTTAAGAGCATTTAAATAAGGCTTCAGGTCTTGGTAGACCTTTTGTACACCTAGGTCCAGGCCTTAAAAAAACCTATATATAAGTTCAGACTTTAAATCTCTATTGTAGGTTCAGACTTACTTAGCTAAGGCCTAGTCTAATGTAGCATATTTTCACCCCTAGTTAAGAGGCAATTTTACTTTCAAGGTAATCATCGAGGGGCAATTTTGCCCAGAATTGTCCAAAAGGGAGCAATTTTTCCCGAACCATTATCTCAACTAATTTTGTAGTTAGTTGACCAAATATCTTTGAGTTGATAGTCCATATGTTAGCTACATCATTTTTGTTAAAGTGTAAATTTGTCCCAAAAATCCATGTGTCATCTACTTTATTTTTTTTCATAGTCAGATTTAAAATTCTTCAGGCAAATTTGTACATTAACAAAATTGTCATTAATGACATGTGGATTGTCAGTTTATCATATTTGGTTAACTAACGATCAAAATTAAATAAGATAAAAACTAAAGCAAAAAATTTCTTTTTTGACACTTTCAAAATAAAAGTGCCCTGTAAAAAACTTGGGTTAAGGGGTAAAAATACACGTGTGTTTTTTTTGAAGGAGTGCTTAACACTAAGTGTTTTTTTTAGCTGCAAAAATGACTACGTGATTATAAATTAGGTGCAAAAATACTGTTTGACCGAGTTAAGTTTGATTTTTTTTTTTACTGAATGGATGATGACGTGGTTTTTAAGGTTCAAAAATACACAAGTGGTTTGTTCAAAAGAGCGCCTAACACCAAGTGTTTTTTTAAGTGCAAAAATATTGTTTGACCGTTAAGTTTGACTTTTTGTGTGTGGAAAAAATAGTACCAGTTAATACTCTAAAATATAGGATCTTGACAAAATATTTTAAGATGCTAACTGACATTAAAAAATTCTTCAAGATGCTGACTGATACTGAAAAAAATACTTTATGATCTTGAAAAATTATTTTAGGATCTTGAAAAGATATTCCAGGGTATTGACTGATACTAAAAAAAATACTTCAAGATACTGACCGGTACTAAAAAGATACTTCAGGGTACTGATTAACATTAAAAAAATACTTCAGGATGCTGACTAGTACTGAAAAAAAATACTTTCTAATCTTAAAAAAATATTTCAGGGTACTGAATAGTACTAAAAAAATACTTGAGGGTACTAACTGGTATTAGAAAAATACTTCATGATCTTGAAAAATTATTTTAGGATTTTGAAAAATTATTCCATGATACTGACTGGTACTAAAAAAGTATTTCAAGATATTGATTGGTACTAAAAAGATAAAAAAAATCAAACTAATGGTCAAAGAGTATTTTTGTACCTAAAAAAATAACTTGGTGTTGGACGCTCTTTTTGCCAAATCACATGTGTATTTTTGCACCTTGGAAATGCCACGTCATCGTCTAGTCAGCAAAAAAATTCAAACAATATTTTTGCACCTAATTTATAACCACGTAGTCACTTTTACACCTAAAAAACACTTGGTGTTGGGCTCTCAAAAAAAAAAAAGCACATGCATCATTTTTTGCCATTATCCCAAAAAACCTTTCCACATAAAATTACCCTCGAAACAAAATTGCCCCCAATGCTCGCGGATCAAGGCCCAAGCGCCCGTCATCACATCACGTGAGGTGGTTCCAACCCCTTTCCTAAAATTTTTATAAAAAAAAAAAAAAAAATTGCCCCCAACGGAGCTTGTGCATGTGAATGTTCGTGCTCATATAAGCTTTTCTCGTGCATTCCTCAGACATTCCTCCATTTTGTTCCACTACTGAGAGAACTCAAAACAAGAAAGCAAGGTGGATCCTGTGAATCCATAATCGCGGAGGACCCAGTCAAGGCATATGGCCTCCATAAGAAAATCTTACTGATTTTCCAAATGTTTGACCTGCTAAGAGAGTGAACAACGCCACAGTTGCGTGTGGGCTTAAGAACGAAGTTTCTATCAATTCTCATTCTCAGAACAAGGTTATCATTATAGCCTCTTGTGCATCACCTTGTTCAATCAACTTAAGTCTCCTCCCCATCTTTTTGAAGCTAGATGATTGCACGCCATTCTTATCGTCCATGGCTTCTTTCACCCAACATGTACCCACAAATTGTTTGGCTCATAGCTTGTCAATATTTATGTCAACTTTGGTTGCCTCCAAGACGCATTTCTTGACTTTAGGGTATATTTGGTTTGAGGGGAGGAAAAAAAATTTAATGGAGAGGAAAATTCTGTGGGACCTACTACACTCAATTTTGAAAAAAATTTCTCCTCCCCTCCTTTTTTTTTCACTCAAACCATGCACACCCTTAGGCAATTACCCCAAAAAAAGTAATGTTGCTTGGAATGCCATACTCAGAGGTCTGGTTCAAGTTGGTGGATTTACTGAAGCAATTGAGTTCGATCACTTGATGCTCAAACAAGGTGTAGTCCCTGACAATTGCACATACCCGCTAGTCCTAAAGGCTTGCTCTTGCTCACATTCGCTTGAAGAGGGACGAAAGGTCCAAGAGACAATCTTATACAATGAGGTATGCTATGCAATAAAGCCTAATGCTTATGTTGTATGTGCTATGATTGATATATGTTCGCCAAGTGTGGCAGTCTAAGAGATGCACGGATGTTGTTTGAAGAAATTCCAAATAAAGATTTGCTTCCTGGACAGCAACGATATGTGGAATCATATGGAATATGGAATAGTGAGTGGCTTGAAGCACTCTCACTATTCAGAAGGATGAGATCAGAAGGTCTAAGGCCTCATGCTTTGATTATAGCATCTATTTTTCCCATATGTGGCAGATTGGAGGCTGTGCAATTGGGAAAGGCATGGCAAGGCTGCGCTATAAGGAGTGGCCTGGACACTGACCTGTATGTTTCCAACGCTCTCATGGATATGTACTGCAAATGCTATAATCCACTCGATGCCTATCGCATATTTTACCACATGGTCAACAAAGATATAGTTTCTTGGAGTACACTGATAGCTGGCTACACAAAAACTGCTTGTTTCAAGAAAGTGTTGAACTTTATATCAGAATGATCAAATGAGTTTCACAACAAATGCAATTGTTGTGACAAGCGTTCTAAATTAGGGAAGGCGATGCGCAACTTTGTTCTTCAACATGGACTTGTATCAGATGTGGTAGTAGGGAGTGCATTCGTAGATATGTATGCTCATTGTGGGTCCATTAGAGAAGCAGAACTTCTGTTTGAAAACATGCCAGAAAAGGATACTTAAGTTATGGAATTCGCTGATTGTAGGGTATAATTTAGCAGCTGAACTTGACAAAGCATTTTTTACCTTCAAAAGTATCTGGGAAACTGAACATAAACCAAATTCTGTCACTCGACTGAGTGTTCTTCCTATATGTACCAAATTGGGAGCATTTAGGCAGGGAAAGGAAATTCATAGTCATGCAATCAAGAGAGGTTTGGGCTCAATTGCTTCTGTTGGAAATTCTCTTATAGATATGTACAGCAAATGTGGATATCTAGATCTGGCTCTCAAGGTCTTCAACCAAATGATGATGAAGAATATCGTAACATATAATACTATAATCTCTGCTTATGGAATTTATGGGCTAGGAGAACAAGGTTTGATTTTCTATGAGCAGATGAAGATGGAAGGAATCAGACCAAACAGGGTTACTTTCACAGTACTATCATCCGCCTGTAGTCATGCAGGTCTTACTGACAGGGGATGGGCAATGTACAATTCTATGATTAAGTATTATGGTATTGAGCCCAACATGGAACACTACTGTGCATGGTGGATCTTCTGCGGAGAGCAGGAGATCTTGAAGCTGTATATATATAAGTTCATCATTAGGATGCCAGATTCTAATGTTTTGGGAAGCATGCTTGGTGCTTGTCGAGTTCACAACAAAGTGGAGCTTGCTGGGCAATTTGCAATGCAAATTGTGAAGTTGAATCTGAACGATGCAGGGCATTATGTTTTTCATTCGAATTTATATGCATCTAAAGAAAGATGGAAAGACATGTCAAAAGTCAGGAAAATTATAAAAGATAAAGGGTTGGATAAAAAAACAGGAAGTAGCGGGATTCAGGTAGGCAACGACATTCATGTTTTTCATGCCACCAGTGCATTTCATATATAGTGCATCTGATGAGATTAAAGAAACTCTGGAGAGCTTATTGTTGGAGATGAAAGAGGAAAGGGCATATGCCCACTCCATTACAAAGTTTTGAAATTCTTTAAAAGTGCGATTGCCATTAGCATCATTTTACACTTGGAAGTTCAAGTAACACCCTACTCTTTTTTCTTGTTTCAGTTCTTCTTTGAAGTGTAAAGATAACCAAGATACATTTAAACCTGAAAATGTAACTTATTGCTTGTTATAGAAAATATTTCTCAAATCTTCATTCCAATATTGTTTATCTTCAATTCGTTTTACATTTTTTAAAGTAATTATTTTATATTAGTCAAACATATATTATATAATTAAGAAATACTACAAAAGATCCACAAGCACCAACTGACAGATTTCCAGCATACTCTATCATACTCTTTATCTTCATATAATGTACACATATATATTGCTCTCCTCGTAGCCACTTGGACCCCTCTTGTGGTTCGTTGTATAAGCCATCCTCTTATGTAACTATAATATTTTCCAATATGCTAGGTTCAGGGTTGAAGCTAAACTGACAAAAAGAAACAAGCTTGACTATATATGGAAAAATATGCTCGCATGCACTATGTAATGCACTTGCCGCGCATGTTTGCTTGATTTTTTTTTTTTTGCCAACCACGTTTGCATTATTAGAATGGCCTAAATTGTGAGATAAGTACTTCTGACTCGTCAATTTCATGATTAGTCCTAGGCCTCGTTCATTTATTTGATTTTCTGAGCCTCATGCAAATCTCCTTAACTTTGTGATATTGTCCTCGCTTTTGAGAGAGGAGAGTATCCAAAGGTGTTTCTCTGATCCCATCTTAATTCTTAAGCAATGCCGGCCTGATTTCTTTACTTGAGAGGTCCTTTCCTGTTCTTTCTTCGCCGGTAACCCAGTCGTTCTTTATTGCTTCGTTGTTGCAACCCCTCAATTGGCTTGTTTGAGAGTTGAAAAATTGGATAGAAGGAGATAACTCACGAAAATAATTAATATTAATAATCAAGTATATTATGTGGAAAAAACCTTATAAAAAAATGGTCTCCAAAAAGAAAAGATTATGTTCACGAGTTATCCAAATCATTTAACATTTCGGGTAAGTCAATATTTAAATTTAATACAGACGAACGACAATAAAACTTTGGGCGGATGTTAACAACGCTGGTCCTAAAATCTAATGACATCTGAAGTCCTACACTTACTTCCGGAGAATTTTGCTAACTCTCAAGGTATATAGACAGTATTGTATCAAGAAAAGGTATATAGACAGCAACCACGTCTTGCTTCCATCTTCTTTTCTTTTTGTCCCTCGCTATTCACTTCACTTTAGAATATCACCTTTCAAGCACATCGTTGTAATGTGCCTCAGTTGTAGCAATTTTCCCCTTGCCGACTGCAATTAAACAGGTAGAATAAAATTAATATATGCTGCATCAATGACAACCACTTCAACATCTCATCCCCGAAAAAATCCGGATGTTAGAACTAGTGCCCTATTTAAGGGCATTAGAAAGGGTGTGCTCAATTCTACATAATTATCATTGGTGCCAAGACATCATGGGAAAAGCCAGGGTGTGAAGTTTGTTTATCACGTCTCGGTAAGGTTTGTGTTTGATGATGGGGCTATTCTTAATCACCAAAGCTCGCTTCCGTGCCATTAGCCTTTCGGACCCGCAACAGCACGTTAATGTGTGCTATTACAGTTATCATCGCAGAATCAAGCAAATAATTTACGATTAACCACCAACTCATTCAGATAAAAAAGGATGGCAATGCAATTATGCAATAAAACTCTTGCAAATAAAACATGCACGTTAGAAAACTTGCCTCCTGGATGGCTGTGATCTTCCTTTGAGCATCATTGAGTTGGATCTCCACTTCTTTTTCAACTTGCGACAGAAGCTTTCTATGTGATGCCCCTGTTATACAACATTTAGTCAAAAGATGGCCCATCCCATTCAATGTACTTTAGCCTAATGGCAATGGAGAGTTGACGTTTCTCTTGTTTTGCTTAATAAACTAAACCTGCGAACTCTCTACACTTCCCTTGTACTACCCAGCGGCTACTGCTAAAATTATTGAAGTGCCAAGTGAATCAATAAAAAAGTAACAAAATATGAAGCTCTAAATTTATAAGTCATAAGCATATGAATTTTTTTCAGACAATTATATATTCCCAAAGATAGCATATCTATTTCTGTCTTAAAGCCCAAAACACAAAATAGCAAGGACTTGTTACCTATAAGCTACTACGCAATGGTCGACCGGATCCACCCACTTTAAGACAAAATTATAAAACCAACGAATTCAAACTTCTAGCAATTATTCAGGTTTTCCTCCCAACTACTTAGTAATAAAATGGATCAAAATAGACCCTTTCGAAGTCTAGTAAAACAAAAATCAGCGGAATACATATTAGAGATGCATATCCAAAAGACAAAGAGGTTCCCATACTTTGTTTTTCCAGGGTTCCCTTGATCTCTATCCGTTCTGTTTCCAGACCTTCAAAAGCGCTTCTGCAGTCCTGGATGTACTGATTAATCTCTTCTCTGAATTTTTCGTGAATCAACCTCAGCTGTTTCTGCTGATCTACATTTGTAGCGGGTGAAGGAAATGAGGGAAAAATAATAATAATACCCAAAACAGACTTTTTTTTTTTTTGGGGGCTTCACGAACAAAGCTTCAGAAAATGGGGAATATGTATCTCCCTAATTCTTGCGCTATAAAGGAAAATAAGGGAAAACATTACATATGAAATGCAGTGGCTTAGACCCTATATCGGACACGCAACATATTCAGCAGGGGCGCAGGGTAAGTATGAAAGACAAATTGCAGAGTTTTGTTAAATCTTTGAACTTTGATTTACAAACTAGAAAGCGGAAAGATATATCCAAAAGTTAGTCAGTTGAATATATAAAGACGATTATCAATAAAGTAAACATCCAGGTAAAAAAATTTATACCTTCAAATCTTGTCTCCAGTCGATTTCTCTTTGACTCACAGAAATTTGTATGTTTCTCGCTGAAACATTGAAAAAAGGTACGGTAAAACCTTTTAATATCTGAAAGCTAGAAACTCCATGCTCTCGCATACTTACATGTCTTCTTCAATCTGGGAATGGACATTCTTCAGCTGCAACTTTATGTCTTCGGCAACAGATATTAGAATTTCTGAAGATTTCTTACTTGCCACTGACTTAAGTTTGCTCTTTAGCTTTCCTAATTCCAAGGCAAACAGTTCAACAGCCCTAAAAAATTGTCAAGAATCTTATCAATTAAAGATTGTTCCAATGAAAAGCATTTCGATTTCAGATATTTCATCAATCAATTCTTGGTGGAGAAAATGAGGAAACACCTTATAAATCCATCTTGAGTCTGTTCAGAAGCTTCAGGGATCGAATCACTTTCTCCTGCCCCTGTCATTTCTATGAATAAGGGGCATGATATAGATTGCTGATATCAGAGCAACATATAGCAAAAATAACATGGACAAAGTGATGTTATACCTTTTGAAGACAGTGAAGGAGGACTGTTGTCATTGAATTTAACTCCTTCACGAGTACGCAGCCTTTTAATTGAATGAAGCATAGAAGTTTCCTGCGCATCAGAAGAATGGCTGCCTCTCAAACCTAAAATGACACAATTAGATACTTAGTTGCTCTGACTTGAAAGAACCGACGAAATAAAAGAAACGTAAAATCTAATGATACAGATAATGCAGCTCAACTCGAACCATCATGTGTATATATATCCTCTCTATTATTGAGAAAACTTCTCTCTTCGAGCGATGAATCAGATAAGCCATCATGTGCATCTTTCTCTTTTACAAAAAATGTCGCTTCTCTGGGATGAGAACTCTTGAGCTCATCCACGTTCTAAAGTTAAATAAGGAACCTCAAAGAAATGCAATACAACAACTTCATGTTAGGGGGACATAACAGTATCAAAATGAAACCCTGTGAGTCATAAGGATACAGAACATTGCTTCTGTGCGCTTTGTCTGTCACAGTCTCGCTCCATAGTCTGGAAACTGCTTAAATTACGAATAGTTCCCAGAGAAAATGTCCTTTTCATTAATGTTGCGCAATTAACGACATTTGCCTGTTTGCTTGTTTTTGGAGTTGAGCCCGGCGAAGAACTTAATGTAGGTGTCTTAAGTCCAAAAGTAGGACTTGGAAAATTATATAGAGGATCAGTAGCGTTCTCAGCTACCGGACTATTATGCTCCGGTAGTTTTCCATTTGGTGATCCCTCAAGTCCTTCAAGTTTATCTGTGCTTTTTGTTATTGGTGACTGGTACATTTCTTTTCCTGGGATTATTTTCTGAGTCTGAGGATAACCTTTGGGATGATCGGGTAAGAAGCTACGAAATCCTCCCTTTTTCCCCCAAAGCGAAGACGCTTCCTCATCACACAGTTGTGCATCTGTCTTTAAAGTTTCTTTACAAAATTTATCTTCTGCTTCATTTTCTTTGACGCAATTTTGACGTGAATTCTGTCTCTGATCCCTTTCACTCAAAGGAATTCGGGAAACCCCATGCAGATAAGCGTGTTGCCTCCCAGTCCGTTGTTCTTTGGAAATAAAAACATCTTTTTCTTGTTGCCTCCTTTTGCCTTTTGGAGACGGGGCAGTTTTTGGAGGTCGCATTTTAGCCGAAGCTCTCTTTCGGCTCAAAGAACGCGTTACAGGTCTCTTAATAGTATGATCAGGATTTTCAGAATCGGTTTCTATTGTATCCGACTGCTGTCTGGTCTTAACAAATTTATCATCCTCCTTTTCAAAACGCTGCCCAGGCAGCACGCTCTCCTCATCCATGTTAGAAGTCTTGGAACCTAAGCGCCTGGTCTTGGGAGAAGAAGTGGTTCCCAATATTTCCCAAAGCTTCATCTTCAGATCTTCTGTTCTCTTTTCTGTTTTATTTCTTTTGTCTTCTGGCTGGGTTTTATCAGACCTGATAACTCCCCGTGAAGTGTTGAATGTAACTTCATCCTCTACCCTTCCAGCGGCTCCTTCCTTCCTTTCCATTGTTTTGCTGGTTGTCCCATCAAATCTCTTCTGGTTAAGATCATTGGGATGAAAAATTGAAGGATCGTCCCCATCAGGTTTGTCCTGTCTCCTAGTAAAGACTACAAAATTAGAGGTTTGGTTTGCTTGAAGAATGGTCTCGGAATTGGGTGTTCTTTGGTAAAAGGATTTAGTGATTCGAGAACACTTCACCTCCTCTGGACCAAATGGCTTCATGCTAAAGGAGGCCTTCGCTCCTTCACCCTTGCCCTTTTCACCGGTGAAATTTCCTGCTTTAGAGATTACCTTTTCTGTATTGGTCATATCAACCTCATTTCCTTTCATGACTTCATGTCTTGTTGTAGCCCCTGAATTTACCATCACTCCTATGGAGACTTTCCTTGATTGGCAAGATGGATATATGTTGCTGCCAAAACTCCGGCAATCACCAGTTTCCCCCTGAATATGCAGTTTAAATTCATGAATCAATAAAATTGTTTCTCTTGAGAAGTTAAAATACTAACGCCCATATAAGAAATTAATTATTGTATATAATACTAAATAACATTAATAAAATCCCATTCTAATCTTTTTACTTCAAACTATTGTAAATGCTTAAGCAGCAATTGAATCAGAATTCCAAATAGGCTTTGAAGAACAACTGTGATCACAGCTATCAATATAAACCCGATCACTTATAATATTCAAGAATTGAATTTTAAGAAACTCGACGCAGTTGTAATGGCCAGATCCTTATCAATATACAGCAACCGAAAAAAATCTCCAGAGGAAGAATTACACTGCTTACGTCATGCAAATTCTGATGTGCTTTGACATCCATCGTTGCGGTTTCGGCTATGATGGGGTACAAACGTACACGGGCACCATTAACAGACCTGAAACGTTCGATTCGATTTTAATACCGAAAAGTCGAGGTAGTAAAAGTAAACACAGCATGAGCTCAGTTTGGTTGTTGATAAAGAACAAAAGTAAATTCAAAATTCATGACCCAGAGCAGCAAGGCATACATGGAAATAAGCGGATCGTGAAAGATTTTAATACAGTGGACTAATGAAGCTAATTTTCAGATGAGCAACAATCCAATAGACTCGGGATCGGGAGTATCTTCCCATCCTTACCTTCCTCAACAGCCAAACATGCTGTGAATGATAATCTAAGTATAAAAATATGCACCCATTGATGCTCGAGTAAACGAATAATAGAAATTCATGCGCATGAAAATAAATACAAGCTTTCGATCAGGTTAACTTAAATGTAACAAAATATCGAGCACCCTGAAATCAAATCCACAGGAAATAGAAATTCAACAATTCAGAAACGACGCCGGGAAGTTTATGACGACTTCCAGTTAAACATCATGAAATAATGCTGCGACTGCGATCTAAATTTGATTCCACACCAGGCTAAAAGAAATTACAAGTGAAAGGGAGAGTAATAAACGATTACAAAGAGAATATACTCACAGAATTGTTACGCCCTGATCACTGGAAATCTACACTTTCGAATTCGAAATTTGGATTCAATGAACCGCGCTATAGCGAAAGGCAGTGGAAGAGAGAAAGAACTAAGAAATGCATACAATTGAGTGATAGTCAAGTGTTTGTTGCCGTGACACTGATATGTAAAGGGAAAACGCGGGAAAATTATGTGGGCGTTCCGCATGACTTCCCGCTGCGTGGACTACAATGCCCTTAGGGGTTGGGTTTCTCTCATCATCCTTTTCTCATTATCCCTCATAATCTCTAAATCACATCCGTCCAATCAATACAATACTACTTTTACTTTTCTCTCACTTTCTCAATCAAGGGCCCAGATAAAGCCAATGAGAGAAAATGAGAAACAAGATAAGGAGAAGATCTCCTTCCATGCCGTTACATGATTTCTTAAGTAAGAAGTCTTTTAAAAAAAATAAGTTAATCCTAAATTACACTCTATGTTCTTAAAAATTTAATTAAAAAGAACTAATTATTTGAATTTAAAATTATTTTATGTGTTTCCTTTTTCCAATAAATAAATAAAGGTTAAGCTATACTGCTTGAGTTTTTTTTTCATAAAATATACTTTGCTTGTCTTTATACAAAAAAACCATTATTAAGCTTCTCAGGGTCGGAAAAAAATTCTTAAGAGATGTAAAACCTTTTAGAATCATTAATATTAATATTTAATTTAATTTTTTTCATATATTTTCTATCTCTGGTTATTATTCAGCACAAAATAAACGCATATTATTTAGTATTGTGACCTTCCATCTTCAGGAAGGGTTTTTGGGACCTTAGGGCCCGTTTGGTTCAGGGAATTGAGGGAAGGGAATGAGAACTTAATAGAGTTCCCACATCCAAAACACGTTTGGTATGCCAAGTTCCCTGCAACTCTGATTCCCACCAAGCTCCAAGCTCCAAGCTCCCATAAACAAGGGAAATTGAGCTCCCTCCAAAACTGGTGGGATCTTGCAAACTTCCCGGGAGAGTGATTTATTTTGACAAAAACCCCCCTTTGAAAACAGCCACAATCGACTGGGTCGAAAGGAAAAAATTTCCGATGGTGAAACTTCTTCCTCCTCCTCTTTCGATCGCCTCTCTCTCTGTCCCTTTCGAAATTGACGGTGATGGTAACTTACGAGGAAGGGTCGACGACGGTGGTGTGGAGTTGAGCGCCGTCGGAACTGGGAATTTTTCCGCTTCATTATGCCTCACGGAAAATCGGTTTCGGCGTCAGAGAAATCTCTCTCTCCAATGAGGGAAACAAGATCCGACTCCGAGTTTTTTTCTGCTTTTTCGCTGGAATCGGTGACAGCATCGGAAGGAAGCTGAGATGCTGAACTGGATTTGGAAGAAGATGGCAAGAAGGAGACGAATGCGTGTTTGATCTGGGATCACCTATGCATTTTTTCTGCTTTTTTGGATTTTTTTATTTTAGGGGTGATCTGGGAATTTTACCTCAACTTCCCATTTAACCAACAACCAATTCTTTATACTAAACATTTTATTTTCCCTCAACTTTAGTTTCATTCACATGTTTACCAAACAGTTTTAACTTTTTAAGTTCCCTCTCATCTTCCATTCTATTCCTTTTCCTCTTATAAGTTCATTTCCCTCTTTAAATGTTCCATGTACCAAACGGGCCGCAGGCTAGGATTGGTTCTTGCTTATAACTAGACGCGGGAGTTTGTGATTTGTGAATAACGAATTTATTATGAATTTTTATCATATCAATTTATAAATCGGAAAAATAAAAGTGTACGTTTTTAAAATTCTATGCGATGACAAAAATGTTTAGTTGATATAGTGATATTTTTATCCTGATATGGTGATTGCTGGAACGAGGATTGCCTATTGGACATTTCTGCTTGAAGATAACAAAAAAGTGGGTCGTCAATCTCCCACTGCGTGCCCGCCATCGCCATGGCTCCCTAACCGACCTCCCTTCATTGTCCCCATCCCAAGCCCTTCTCTATTCAACTCCGTCGTTCATTAGTTCTCGAACCTCTTTCATCTGCCCAATTATCCCTTTTCCCTCGCGTTCTCCTTCCAATCTGAGAATCTCTTGCATTCGCCCGAATGTGCGGTGCTCAATTGCAGGCGAGTCCACAGTATCTCCAGCAAAAACTGGGGGCCAACTCAATTCCGGAGGTAATGACTCTGCGTCCGTGGATTGCGTGATTGTTGGCGGCGGAATCAGTGGCCTCTGTATTGCCCAGGCCCTTTCCACAAAGCACGCCAATGCCGCTGCAAATGTGATTATCACCGAGGCCAGAGACCAGGTTGGCGGTAACATTACGACTATTGAGAGGGATGGCTATCTTTGGGAGGAGGGTCCTAACAGTTTTCAACCCTCTGATCCTATGCTCACCATGGTGGTTGGTACCTTTTAACCTTCATTTCATGGCTTTCTTCCCCATTTTTTCATTCTATTTTCTTAGAGTTGGGTTTCATTAGTGAGCTGGATAATTGTGTTGCAAGCTCAATTTTAGTATCGACATGAACTCATTATCATCTCTGAACAGCTTTTTCATAATAAAGTATGCACAATGGAATCTCGCTTCTGGAGGGATTCCTCTTGTATGCTCGTGGTATTATTATATAGTAGATTGACACTTACGGGGTATCGTTATGATTTGGTGTCCATTCTATCTTGTTGCTTTTGGTAGGTGGACAGTGGGTTGAAGGATGATCTTGTTCTCGGTGATCCTAATGCGCCTCGGTTTGTATTATGGAATGGAAAATTGAGGCCAGTACCATCAAAGCCATCTGATTTGCCTTTCTTTGACTTGATGAGCATTGGCGGCAAACTGAGAGCAGGCTTTGGAGCACTAGGCCTTCGGCCACCTCCACCAGTTTGTCCTCTTTAACTTTTTCTTTCTTTTATCATATCATGTCAAATGCATTTCCAAAAGGATTAAGGACACTGGTTTTTAATTTTCTCATATATATCATAATATTGACGAAGGTGACAGGGTCATGAGGAATCAGTTGAAGAATTTGTGCGCCGTAACCTTGGTGATGAGGTTTTTGAACGTTTGATAGAGCCTTTTTGTTCAGGTGAGAGCCAACAAATTAAGATGCTGATAGAGTTCAAGCAGAATAGTAGATATTGAATGAATTTATATTAAATACTTCCTTTGGTCCTTTATGTAGGACATATTTGGGAGTTGATCTTGATCCTAAATACATAAGACATAGTTTTTATATTTGTCAATCTTTTTCTAATTTAACCTATTGATGCTCCCTCAACAATAATCAAAGAGAAAAAGAAATAACGGAATTAAGGAAGATGACTATAGTGTTTTAGAAAATACATATGATAAAAACTAACTTAGCTAACTTACCTAATCTAATCAAATTAAGTAAATATGCCTTATATTAAAGACTAGAGGACTATCAAAAAATTCTTCCCTCAATGGAATGAAAGGGAGTTACAATATAAGAAAACTCACATAAAACTCATTCAGAGAATACAAAAGGAGACACACTAAAACAGAAACAGAAAATGTTGAAAAAAGCTTATCTTCCTCCAATTCCGACCTGGCATTCGAGATGCCAGGACTCTCCTCACAACTCTCAATTTCAAGAAGACAGAACTTCCTCTCTGGATTAAAGGGAAGATTCAGAGACCCAAAAAGGTACAACAGACACTACCCCTACTCGTAGCTGCACCTAAAGCCTTCTCATATAGCACTTCTTTTGCCCTGCAGCCAGAAACCAGGGGATAATCTTCTAAACCAGCAGAATTGCCCCTTTCTAACATTTTCTTCCTTTCCTCCTATACGTCTTTGCAAAATCAGTAGCTCTATCAGATTCTTTATATTTAACTGATTTCTGATCTCTTTCTGCATTCTTCAGGCCTCCATTTTCAAAGATATTCTAATAATTATGTTTGATAGAGTATATTGGACCCTTTAGTACCCAGTTTTGTACCCCCTTACAACATGTGATCTCTTGTTTCTTCAGTTTAGTTTTGTAGATTCCTTAAAGTATTTGTTGCAAACCCATCCTCTCAAACTAATTTTGATTTTTACAAATGTTTGGACAAAAGAATTTACCTTCATTTGTGTTAGAATATTAGGAATTATTTAGATTAATCATTATCATAGATTAGTCATTATGTTATTATTATTTGATATTTATTAGGATAAAGATATGGATATATTATATCTTATGATAATATATCTTAATCATTTAGATAAGATTAGATTCTAGGGTTAGTCCTAGGTTTGCCTATATAAAGGCCCCTATGTACTCACTTTTATCCATAGTTTTGAATAGCGGGTAGCGGCCGACCCCGAAAACGGTATAGCGGTATAGCGGGTAACGGTAAAGCCGCTACTGTGAAGTTCATATAAATACTTGTAATAAATTATACCACATATATAAAATGCAACATAAGATAAGAAATCACCCAAAATATTACACATTCAAAATAAGGATTCAAGAAATATAAAGGAAGCCACATACTAGTTCATTGAATGTAACTAAATTAATAACAAGTCCCTTTCTATCGGCCTCTTGAATGCAAAATACAAGTCCAAAAAGATGATCATAAGAGATAACTATAAGATCCATGACTATACAGGCTTCAACAATAATTAGCATGAAGTTCGAACCCCCACCGCTAATATGAAACAATCGTAACCCCACCAGCTAATATGAAACAATCGAACCCCACCGTAACCGTAATGTAAGAGGAAGAGGGAAGAGGAACAACTGCATTCGGTGCGTCTCTTCTTGATTGCCGACGCATACCCCCACCGAATATTGGAATCCATGGTGACACAATCGGAATCCACCGAACCTCTTGCGTCTCTTGCTTTTGCTTCTTCAAACGTTAATATTGATGCATGAGGGAGGAAGACGGAAGCGGAAGAGGGAAGCGGTCTGTGTCGAGGGGGAAGTGACCGAAAGAGAAGAGGAAGCAAGAGAGAAAAAGAGGGAAATTGTGTCGTTTCCCTTTTTTTTTCAGAGGTAAAATGACCTACATACCCTTCATTAACTTGGCCATTTTCCCATTTTAGCCCTGATTGGTGTCAAATTTTCGATGACCTGCCATGCCCTGCGTCCGACTCATTTCACCACAAGAGCGGCGAAATCGCGCCGCGTAACTCACCTCCCGCCATCGCTCGTGGCGTCCGCCACTGTCGGCCGTGAGCGTTGCGGATCGGCAGGTGCGCTCAGGTGCCGCAAACCGCCACTATCCCGGTATAGCGCGCAATTGCGCCGCTATTTCAATCATAGCTTTTATCAATAGAGTTTAATAAAGTATGCTTTATCCTTCTAAATTCAACATGGTATCAAAGCCAGGTCTAATTTTAGATCTACAATAAACTCCACGATACCCACAGTCTCCAGCGACTGTTCGACTCTTCCCTCCTCACCATTGTTTTGAGTTTTTCGTTAAAAAAAAAAATGAAAAACGAACCTCCAGATCTCCGATCTTCGAAGATCTACAAATCTTCAAAGGCGTCCAGCCCTTCTTCACAGAGGCGAGAGAAAGAGAGAGGGAAACGAGAGGCGAGAGAGAGAGAAAGAGAGAACACGAGACACTGATGGACGAAGAACAGTGACAGAGGACGAAATCTTCGATCTGAGCATCGGAAGGCGCGTCTCACGTCACCGCCACCAAATATGGCGTCGGAGCTCGCCGATCGGCAGATCCCGGAGAGACGACGGCCAAAAGACCGGCGCGTGAACACCACGCGCCACCTGCTTCCTTGCCGCGTGACACCCACGCGCGTCGTGAAAAAAGCTTCGCGAACTTTTTGACCGTAACGATGGACCCTCCTTTATTCAAGACAATACCTCAAAGTTTCACCAAACTGGAGTCAATCCCATGGCTCTTATGACAAGTACAAATTCTCAATCCGAAACAGAACCACCAAATCAAACAGTACATTTTAGAACCACAGAGATGATACCAGATTTCTCAGAAAATCATAGTATGGTTATTAACCAAAGATTTAATGGTAAAAACTATCTCCAATGGTCCCAAAGTATATTGAGGTATATTCGTGGCAAGAGAAAAGAGAAATATATTAACGGGGCAGCACCTCTGCCAACTCCTAATGACCCAAATTTTGACACATGGTTCGCTGAAAATAACCAAGTTATGACTTGGTTGTGTAACTCGATGACTGTGGAGATTAGTGAGGGCTATCTACTCGCCCACACAGCGGAATGATGATCGCTTGAGCAAAGAAGAATTCAGTGTGCTTCTGCAGATACTTGAGAAGCGTAATAAGTTAAACTCTATCCCAAAGGTGTGAATCGGTTCAATCCGAATTTACAAGGGAAGAGGACGATTGGGACTTCTAGAAAAAGGGACTCGAGATTCTTCGGGCAAGTTCTCGCTACTCAATATGGGACCTCCGAGACTCCAAAATGAGTACAAGCCCAAACAAAATGTGGGACCTCCGAGACTCGTAAAGGAGTACAAGCCCAAACAAAATAAATGGGACCTCTCGAGACTAAAGAAGAGTACAAGCCCGCATAAAAATAAATGGGCCGAGACTCAAGAAGTACAAGTCTAAAGATTTTGAAGATTGAAGCAGGCGTAACAAAGTTTGAAGGATTTCGAGGCAAGTCGTCAATAATCAACATATACTCTCCAAATTGAGGGGAGTGTTAGAATATTAGGAATTATTTAGATTAATCATTATCTTAGATTAGTCATTATGTTATTATTATTTGATATTTATTAGGATAAAGATATGGATATATTATATCTTATGATAATATATCTTAATCATTTAGATAAGATTAGATTCTAGGGTTAGTCTTAGGTTTGCCTATATAAAGGCCCCTATGTACTCACTTTTATCAATAGAGTTTAATAAAGTATGCTTTATCCTTCTAAATTCAACATGGAATTTGTACTTAATTATTGACAAGTTTACTTAATCTAACTTTTCTCACCCAGTATGGAATTCAATTTTTCAATTCATGTTTGCTTTGGTTCCTCATCTGTAAATCCTATGGCTTTCCTGAATTCTGCCTTATTCAGGTGTCTATGCGGGTGATCCTTCAAAATTAAGTATGAAAGCAGCATTTGGAAAAGTTTGGAAGCTGGAGCAGAATGGGGTAGCATAATTGGTGGCACTTTCAAAACACTACAGGAGAGAAATAAATCTCCAAAACCACCTCGTGACCCGTAATGATATATTTACTGCAGAGCTTGTCAAATTTTCTATTACTTTATGGCTGGTTTCCTGATTTCTGTAATATGTAGACGTCTTCCAAAACCAAAGGGTCAAACTGATGGATCTTTTCGAAAGGGACTTAGCATGTTGCCAAAAGCAATTTCTTCAAGGTACTCTGTCAATTTAATTAATGTTTGGCTGGATTGCCACTTCACTCAGCATTGATGATCATAGTGAAGTTTATTTCTTTTGGAAGGTTGGGTGACAGAGTGAAGTTATCATGGAAGCTTTCAAGCATTAGTAAACTTGAGAGTGGAGAATACAGCTTGACATATGAAACACCAGAAGGAGTGGTTTCTGTACAAAGCAAAACTGTTGTCCTGACTATTCCTTCTTATGTTGCTAGTACACTGCTACGTCCTTTATCTGTATGTTTCTTTCTTAAATGAGGTTTACGCCAATTATTGTAAAATAGAAACTATTTTATTGGTGGAATCTTTGAACTAAAACTGTATGATACATTGAAATTAGGAATGTATTTGTGTGTGGGTGGGTTTGGGTGCATAGGTGCACAATATTGCTTGTTTCTGGGTTCTATGTCTATCTTGTCTGGAAATACAATCCTTCAAGGCCAGCCATTCTTGCCTTCAGTGGGATAGGAAAATAATACGTATAGTTATGTTGGGATGTTTAGTTGGTAATAACAACTCACTCAGCTAAGTTAGGTAATAACCAATGAGCCCCTCCATAAATGGTTATTGGATTGGACGGAGAGATGGTTGGTTAGTTGATAAATAAATAAATTATATATATGTGTGTGTGTGTAATATTCTTCTTTTTCTTTCATAACTTAGGGATGCATAAAGAGTAGTATATGAATATCAAAGTTTTTGTAATACACATTTTTATACATGTGTTTGTATATCACTGAATTTGCACCCTCCTTTCTTCTAACAAGTATTTACCCTCACATGCAGACTACTGCTGCAGATGCACTTTCAAAGTTTTGCTATCCTCCAGTTGCTGCAGTATCCATATCCTATCCAAAAGAAGCTATTCGAATGGAATGCTTAATAGATGGTGAACTAAAGGGGTTTGGGCAGTTGCATCCACGTACTCAAGGAGTGGAGACATTAGGTAAACATATAGTCAGCTATGGTAAAAGGCAAGGCGTATGACATAAACTTTTTTATCCAGATCGATTATTATCCAAATTTGATTTAGGAGCTTTTGTTTTGGTGGTTCGTTATTGCATTGAGTCAAGTTTGACACTGAGGAAACTAAAGCATTTTTTGATTTTTCAGGAACTATATACAGCTCATCTCTCTTTCCTAACCGAGCTCCTCCTGGAAGGATTCTACTTTTGAATTACATTGGAGGGGCCACAAATCCTGGAATCATATCAAAGGTTCGATAACACTCTTGAATAAACCCAAATATTTGTTGAGATCGATGCAATTATATGAACGGTTATTTTGGCAAATTTGGTGCTTCCCTATGTCGTTTCAAGTGTTCATGCTGAAAGTTGAAACCATTGGTGGTTCTAGTTGCTGGCATAATCTCTGTGATTTGACTAATATATGTTGACAATTATAAATGATTTTGTGATTACTAGATTTGCTACTATCCTGTCCTATTTGCTAATAAAGCATTTTCTTTTTCCCAGACGGATGATGTCCTTGTGGAAGCAGTTGACCGAGATTTGAGAAAAATTCTTATAAACCCAAATGCAAAGGACCCGCATGTATTGGGCGTGAGATTGTGGCCTCAAGCTATTCCACAATTTTTAGTTGGCCATTTTGATCTCTTAGATGCTGCTAATGCTGCTCTGAAAAATACTGGGCATGAAGGGCTGTTTCTTGGGGGCAACTATGTGTCTGGTGTTGCCTTGGGACGATGTGTTGAGGGAGCTTATGAAGCAGCAGCCGAAGTAAATGATTTTCTATCGCAGAAAGTGTACTAATAGGGGCAAATATTGTTGGGATTTGGTAGGACCCGTATATCATTGCATAGTGATGATAAAGTTTCGCTGACTTGTCACACAAGATTTGAGTTTTGGCGGCTTCTGGTGCGGATCCCATTTATATCATTCTCGTAATGTTGTAATGAATAAGGTTATGACTTCGCCACTCTATTCATTCTAATGTGGATCTTTTGTGGCTAACAATTAAACACGTATCGCTGAGTGGACAGTTGTAGAGAATTAAAAGGGTGGCGCCATTATCAGAAATAGTTTCAAGGGCATTCCCGTTGTCCGTTTTGCACTCGATCGTTCGCCCATGATAGGATTTGCAGGTTTTAACTTATTATATAACGTAATCGCATGAATGGAATGGCCATAAGGACTTTGGACTTGACTCTTGTTTATTTAATGTTCACGTGCTTTGCGGGCTGCTTTAGTCTGAACTAGGTCTAGGCGGTCTCCCGTGAATGAAGCTATAATGCGAGGCTCGAACTTGGACTGAGATGCCACGACGGCTAAAAGTCTGATCTTAATAGCGTAAAGTAAACAAATAGCATCTGGAAATACGCAGAGAGCTGATTTGATACGATTTTGGGGGGAAACGTTGAGGCAAAGAATAAGCAATGAGGGAAAATTCAGCCCTCCCCACGGAACGTTCAAGGAATGTTACATGGGAGAATTAAAAAGGTGCGTATCTAGAAAGTTTGACCAAAGGAATGAGGAATTCAAAACAGCAAAGGCGGAGGCAATGATGAAAATGGCAGCTGGGCAAAAACAGGGAATGAGAAAGAAATGAGGAGATTTGGTCTTTAAGTAGCGAGACACATCTAGTGGGGCTATTGGCGAAAAAGCGCTTGTGGGTTCCCCCTTTGCCTTTTCTTTTCTTAAGTTTCAACACAAAACAGTACTGTGTTGGCGACCAAATGACAAATTGATGGCTACTCGAAGCAACCTTATGGTTGGGGCGGTGGGGAACATTTTGCCTTTTTCTTTTTCTCCCTCTTTTGAAAATTCTATTCCCATCCCTTTACCTCCAAGCAAATACACCACCTTTGTTCCCTCTCCCTCTCCCTCTCCTTCTGAATCAGCACTGCTATTAATTTCAGCCCTAACCAAATCCCCTCCCTCCGGCACGTGAATTTATACACGTGGGGCGCGAGATCTTTCATGGCCAAGGAATGACCAATTTTATATTAAACCCACTTTGTGCCTTTTCTTTGTATCGTTATTAGTGTTGATTGCCTGTCCCCAACCCCACTTTTTACCACTAAAAAAAGCCATTTCCAGATTCATACTTATCACGTTCATCAACCATCGAATATTACGCCTGCCTTTTTCCTTGTTCCTGTAATTCATTGCAAATACATTGCTTTTGATTATTCCTACCCTGAAAATTACCCACTTTATGCCCAACATGAAAGGAAAAAAGTAAATGATGCCAACTAGCAGTGTCTGGCTGATTCTTCAAGCAGGACGACACGTGTCGAATGGCGAATAAGGTTCACTCAAGTTGTAATGAATCGATGCAACTCAGCTTCATGAGTATGTTTTTGATGGTTTTGTAACAAGAGGGGTTTATTTCAAGAAGTACATCAATGATGTTTCTTGGTATGGAGGAGGAGTATGCGTGGCGTCACCAGTACCAATAATGCCTTCTTTTTTCTCTTGCAAAAAATAACATAAAGAATACAAGTAAGGATCTGCACCCAAGGGCCCTCATGCGCAACACGATGATTATATCCATTGAACATTGATTCATGGATCACATATGCGTATGTACAAGGTTTCAGATATCAATGTTGTTTTGTCCGCCTGAGTTTCCTCCATTCTTTGTCCACAGTCCACATTCATTCCCTATCCTTCTCTCTCAGTATTACTTCTTACACGCTTTGTCTCTCACTTGTCTCTCCCCCTCTCACTCTCAACTTTCCTTCCTTCCTTCCTTCACTAATTAATTGGTATCTTTATTTTTCTTCAGAGAAACTAATGAGCCCTTTCCACTTAATTGTCACAACATACTACAGCTCCTACCGAATATCAGATTTGTCACGGAATTAAGACGTGCCGTTTTCTTAATGACACGTGGAGTTGTCGGCTGCCATGCCAACATTTTAGGTCTACCAATGACATGGAAGGAAGATAAAGAGGGAGGCGGGGAACGCGGCTGTTGAGGAAGTCTTTTTCATAGATCTCTCTCCTCTCTTTTGTCTCACTTGGAGGCTGACTCTGTTCTTTAAAGCCTGAAGGTGGCGGCTTCTTTGAGTCACATTATCATTCCACAGATGGGTAAAGCCTCTAGCTCTTCTTCTTCCTCCATCAGCAGCAACAACCACCCACTCATTTCAACTGCTTCATCTCTCACCCACCTCCATCACTCTGATTACCTTCCCACAGATCTCAGCCTTGGTCTTAGCATTTCAGCAACCCAACATGTTGGCTCTTCTGTTTCAAGGTATATTCCATCCTCAGATATTTCATGCACATTCCGGATTTTGTCAGATTTTGATCCTTTTCCCTTGTCATATTAGGGGGCAACCAACAGATTGGATACCAAACCAGCATGGTTATGGGGCAGAAGTAAATGACTGTGGGGATCATAGCAGCATGTTTGTAAAGGTGTACATGGAAGGCATTCCAATAGGCAGGAAACTCAATCTGGTAGCTCACGATGGCTACCACGAGTTAGTGAGGACTCTGGAAAATATGTTTGACACTACCATTCTCTGTAAAGCCTCAAACCTCACTGTGTTCTTCTGATTTTGTACTCTTAACACTTTTTAACACTTTGATTAACAATGGAAAATGGTGTATTGGTTTGAACAGGGGGGACGGGGATGGATGGGGTGCAACCAGAGAGGTGCCATGTACTAACATACGAAGACGAAGAAGGAGATTTGGTGATGGTGGGCGATGTTCCTTGGGAGTGAGTGATTTTATTTTCTGAATCTCTTGGACATTGTGACAAACACATGGTCTTCCATATTTGGGCACTAACTTATGATGTCTTGTCTGCTTGCAGAATGTTCCTATCAACAGTGAAGAGACTGAAGATAACGAGGGTAGACGCATTCGGGTGTTAATTACAGACATGACAGTGCAGCCAGCTCGATCTGTGTGGCTTTGGTGGTTTCCAAATTTTGTCGTATAGCTCTAGTGGTAGTGATCTGTGATCAGAATCAGGGTAGTGTTAGGCAAAGCACGCAGAAAGCTATAGATGTATATGCACAGCCTCAAAACTTGTCCTTTTTCTTTAGCAAAAGAAAGTGGAAAAGATTAGTTATTGTACATTCTTGGCTAAAACTACCCTTGCTTTTCTTCCAGGATTTTAAATTTGGACAAATAGTCTTCTCTCATTCACCATTTTACCCACTTGTTTAGACAACGCAGCTTCTTTCCTTTGCTTGCTACCTCCTTTTCTTTTAAATACTGCACCTTTATGGTGAAAATTGCTCATGTACTCTTTTTTCTTCAAAAAAAAAAAAGCATATGCAGTGTGTATTTTTTCAGTACATCCAGGATGCTAAAATATTTTTACAACATCATTTAATATCCGAAAATGATTTTTAGTTCACTTAGCACCCTCATATATATTTTTTCAGTTTCACCCAGTATCTGACATCCAACACACTAAAGTATTATTTTGGGTGCTATATACATTAAAAATTATTTTATGATATTGAATACATCTAAAAAAAATACTTAAATGTACTGGCGGTAAAATAATGGGTGTTTCTAAAAAAATAATTTAAGATGCTAATAGACCCTAAATAATTTTAAGATATTGATTGATATTGAAAAAATATTTTAAAATTGATTGTTACTAAAAAAATTATTTTAAGAGATATTATGCTTTTATATATATATATATATATATATATAAATAAATAAAAGCATTTACCATCAAACCACCAAATTGGTACAATTTAAAAGAAAAGAAGGGGACCTTGGACTGGGTGAGTACAACCCTTCCCCTAATTTTTTTTTAATCAAAAAAGAAAAGAAAAGAAGGGGCAACCTAGGAGTGAAGCCGCGTCCTTGTCTAAACTTGGTTCCTCAGCTTTTTTTTTTTTTCCAATAGAAGAAAGAGGACCTGAAAGGGGAAAGAAGTCAAGAACAGCCAAGTTAAATGCTGAAATCGAATTCGCCATAATGATAATGATGAAAGACGTGCTATAAATGTTAGGGCAAGTCTAGAGCCGTTAGAACCAAAAAGTTGAAAATAAAAAAACAAATGGCTCAAATATTTAGAAAAGAGGACATAATTTGCAGGATATGGAAGAAAAGCTGTAGAATCATTATTGCAGATCGTGAATGAAAAAGTTAAGCATTTTCTTAATATTAGGCCTTTTATCAAATATTTGAATTATTTAGTCCCACTAATCCCTTGGCCTATTTTTTTGTCTTGCATACAAAACAAAAAAAAAGAATTATTTAGTCTTTTTGACCCATTTTCATACGTTAGAATTTTTTGTTTTGGTAAATCTTCATATGTTAGATTGGCGATAATTGGCCTAGATGGTTTTTTTCGTCATAAAGACTTAAAT
The DNA here is from genome assembly GCA_025563575.1 of Acacia pycnantha. Taxonomy (NCBI): domain Eukaryota; kingdom Viridiplantae; phylum Streptophyta; class Magnoliopsida; order Fabales; family Fabaceae; genus Acacia; species Acacia pycnantha. The sequence continues at coordinate 1,434,847 of JAMWYP010000187.1, read as the reverse complement.
ACGAAATTCAACCTTAGCATTTTAAGTACGTAGCCCAAAAGCCGTAGCTAGTACTACTTTTTTTTTTTAATACAAAAGAAGATAACTACAATGAAATAAAACTACAGTGGGGAAATTAATCCCAACATATCAAGTGAAAACGCTGTGTTTTTTTATAATTTCATGCTCTGATACCACATGTAAGACATAAATCTATGTTCTCTAAATCATAGATTCTCATACAAGAACACAACTCTAAAGGATCTTAGGGTATCATGCTTCCACATTCAATAATATAAATTCATACTAACCTTTATCCATAATTGCGGAAGATCTTTAGCGATGGAAACTTCCACAATTATGGATAAAGGTTAGTATGAATTTATATTATTGAATGTGGAAGCATGATACCCTAAGATCCTTTAGAGTTGTGTTCTTACATGAGAATCTATGATTTAGAGAACACAGATTTATGTCTTACAAACACATCCTGTAAGAACATTGGACACACATCAAAGAACTTGGGAGAGGAGATTCCTTCCTTAGCCAATGAATCTGCTAATTTGTTTCTTTTCTCTAGTAATATGTTGAATTCTTAACTCCCAATTTCGCTGCATTAATTCTCTAATCTCCCAGCTTAGGAGGCTGCCCCTATCTTCCAAAATACTCTCCATCACCAAATCAATCACCTTCTGAAAGCCCAACTCCCATGTCATATTGAGACCTTTAGCAATCGCCCATTTCTCTGCTTCAAATACATTGCAGATACCCGAAAAATGAGCAAATTTTTTTTTTTTTTGATAAAAAAAAATGAGCAAATCCAAGAACCCACATTCGCTCATGATTCCCAATAACTCCCTCACAACCAGCCCGATTTATTGCCCATGTAGCAGCCTCATCTACATTGACTTTAATCCAATCCAAATCAAAAGGTATTAGAATTCTCAAGCCTTCGACTAAGGCCCATAAAATTTTCAAAAAAAAAGAAGAAGAAAGAGTTGAATGGTAAAAATTGAAAAGGTACTCGTCCCATATAATGATATAAATAAGGTGAGAGGATACCTTTGTGGTATGATAAAAGGTTGTTACATGAGAAAATTCAAAACTCATTATAAATAATGTTCCCTAAGAAACACTCTAGCATGTAATTGAGCTTCTGGCAGGCAGAGCAAGTGTAATTATTTTTTACATGCAGGGACAACAATGAAAGATAATTTAACGGAATTTGTCGTTTTCCTGCTACCCATCACGGACAAAGTAACAGCGACTGTGCAAATTTTTTTTTGTTTCACTTTAACACACAATAGTGTAAGTTTGGCTTTTTATTTAAGGAAAATTTATACAGGGTTCAATTAAGACCTAGAATTTTTTTTAAAAAAAAATCTCACAACTTTCAGATCCCACAAAGGGCCTTAGGGCCTTTTATAGGATTTTTCATTAAAACGTTTTTAATGGGGCTGATATTGTTGTTAATGTAACTGATTTAGTTGTTAAAATATTGTTGTTAATGCGACTGATTTAATTATTAACGGGTATTGATTTAGTTGTTAACGTTTATACCAGAAAAGACCCTAGACTTTTTTTGGGATCTAAAAGTTGTTGGGGGCCTTTTTTGAGATTTTGAGTCTTAATTGGACCTTGTATGGATTTTTCCTTTTATTTAACCAGACATTACATCACTCTTCCGTGCCATGTACGTAAAAATTTAACTAATCAAGCCATCAAAAGTCATTTCACACCGTGTAGCCACCGACACTGCTGTTTGTGGCTCAAGTTATTTTCTCTCAGTATAGATATTCTGGTATCTTGATTATATTGCAAAACTTTGAAATATTGCCAATCAACAAAAAAATCTATTTTGCATGGTCAATTTAATTTCCCAAAATACTCCAGTTAAAAATATGCGGAAGTCTTATAGTCATGTCAAAATACAAATGATATACATAAACTTCACGACTACAAAAAAGCTTTCAAGATTCACTCCAAATGTGTTTTCCCTTACTCCATATTAAAACTATCACCTAAAAATTTGTTAGTATAGGGTGAGATTCAACATCTCAATAACTACTGAAAGCTTCTACCGTATACAAGTAAATCACATATGACAAAGGAGGAACTGATTGTGTGTGTTCAGCTTAGGCTCAGTTGTGTCGACCTATTTAGGTAAAACAGTCGTGCCTATTTTCATAAGACGAAGCCTTCTGCCTGCCTACAGCCAAATTCATTTAGTTTTTTTTAAATGTTTTTATTATGCATAGTTATATATAATTTAATCTAAACTAATTCTTAGATTATTTATAAAATTAAGAACTTATTCTTAACCTTAAATTTCACATTTCTCCATTTATCAATGAGCTTAACCTTTTAAGTTCATCAATTGACCATATATACTTCTTTTTGATCGCTCGAGGTGGCAATGCTAGCTCACTACTCCTCCGTTGATTTATGTCATTTAATGTAACATAAAAAATTGCATTAAGTTTATTTTAGTGATGCCCAAATAAAAATGATCCAAATAGGTGGAGTTTGTCTCATTTTCTGCAAGAAAAATAAGAGGTAAAATATAGTTTTGCATGCCACTTGTCGTGCTTAGTTGATTTAAGAAATATATCTTCTTAATCAATAAATGATTGATTTTTCTTATTCATGCTTCCTCAAACAATTGATGCCACTAGGTGTTCTTTTCTTTCACTTACTAACTCTTTTATTTCATATGAGAATGAATCCTTAAACTTTTTAGACATAACGTAGGCATTTAAATAGCCCCCCTTCCATAAATTCCTGGATCCGCCCCTGTGTGTGTGTGTGTGTATATTTGTATGTACCAAATCCTTATACAACATTATTTCAAATTTCATCATTATTGTAAATATGGACTTTCATCATATAATGTAGTATACAAGTATATATATAATATGCAACATGCAACAAGGGCGGAGCTTTGAAGGGACTGGCCCCCCAAATTTTTTTTTTGTTTAGAATTTTTTTTTATAAAAAATTTAATATAATGTAAAATTAAATTTTGGCCCCCCAAAATTTCCCTCCCTCTTTTTATATCTTTGAGGCTTATAATTCAAGTTGTATTCCATGTGGGACTCAGCCTCTTGCCTTCCAATGTTGTGGTGTTCAATTACATGAAGTCTATGGTTGAACCAAAGATTCACAATCACATAAATTAAAGCCTCTTGCCTTCCAATGTTTGTGGTGTATTTTTTTATATTATTTTCTTTTCTTATTTATATTCTTTTATTTTTTAATGCATATAAAACTTTCCTTAAAAAAAGAAAATTTTCGGGGGCGCTGCCCCCGAATCGCCCTACCCGTACTACTATTTGGCCCCCCCAAAATTTTGTCCCAAGCTCCGCCCCTGACATGCAATATGCAGTCTTCCTCATAACACCGTTCATCCTGACTGAAGCTATATGCTAACACATGGACCGACCATAATCTATCCATTTCACTGGATTGACCCAAGCTCGCCAGTTCTTAAGATACATCCGACCAAATGTGCAAAGCTTAAGTCTAGACCATGGCTCCCCTCCTTAAATACAACTAAAGAGGTGTCACCTGTCCTACAGCTCTCATGCAATCCCAGTCAAAGGAAGACATGAAAGAAGGGGCCTGACAAGTATCATCTGAGCTCATACAAATCCCCCTTACTCCAACCCATTACAAATATAGCCGCCATGACAAATATATTCAATAACAATAAATCATATATGCTTTCACTTATATAAACTATAATCATATTTAAACACATTGAGGAATAATATAATAATTATTTAGCCGGCTATTATATAGATTATACTATCATAATAATATACTAAAATAATAATAGTAGTAATATATTATAACAGGACGTTGCCTTACCTGAAAGATCAAAAAGTCATGATATAACAATACCTTGACCAAATCCAAATTAACGTACAGTGAATTTTTTTTTCGTACAGTGAGTTCAAAGTTCAAACACGAAAATTCATACACACATGGCGGATCAAAAAAATTTAGGGAGAATCCTTGCCAAGGTTCAATTAAGGTCTAAAATTGTAAAAAAGGCCCCAACAACTTTCACATTCTAAAAAGGGCCCTAGGGCCTTTTCTGAGATTTTTCATTAAAATTTAGTTGTTAACCGAGGTTGATATTGTTGTTAATACGACTGATTTAGTTGTTAATGGGTATTTATTTTGTTGTCAATTTGGCTGTTTTAGTTGTTAACGTTTATACCAGAAAAGGCCCTAGGGCCCTTTTTGCAATTTTAGACCTTAATTAGGCCTTGGCAAGGATTCTCCCAAAAAATTATGAAGGGTGGGCACTAGTAGCGGGGCTACCCCGAATTTTTTTTTAAGGAAAGTTTTAAATGGATTAAAAAATAAAAGAATATAGATGAAAAAAGAAAAGAATATCAAAAAATATTCATGAAATCAAGTGAATATTGATGATGTAATAAGAAATGCAGTTATTTTACAAGCCTGTCATTTAGAAAAGTAAGGCTAAGTACGGTTAGAAATGCAGCTATATAAATTACAATGAAGGGTGGACACTCAATAAATTTAAGTACATATATTTTAATAACAAAAGTATATTACAATAAAAATAAGTACAATGTCATCTTTCTAAGCCTTATTTTTTGAACTTCCATCATAATTGTCTTATTATCAGTGCTATCAGATACATATTTTTCAATATAAGGCACTAAACAATCATTCAACCATTCATCATTTATCCGATTACGAAGTGCAATTTTGATGTATTAAAGGTGGATAATTATTCAAACATGTGCTTTATTTTGGGTGCTATATGCATTAAAAATTAGTTTATGATATTGAATACATCTAAAAAAAAATACTTAAGTGTACTGGTGGTTAAATAGTGGGTGTTTCTAAAAAAATAATTTAGGGTGCTAATGGACCATAAATAATTTTAGGATATTGAGTGATGTTGAAAAAATATTTCAGATTCTACTAAAAAAATATTTTAAAATGTATTATGCTATTTATTTAAAAAAAAAAAAAAACAGATAGACTTTGAGCATTTAGCATCAAACCGCCGAACCGGTACAATTTAAAAGAAAAGAAGGGACAAGGTACAGGGCAACATAGATGAGGTTTACATTAGGTACTTATCCTAACTTGTTTCTTGCATGCTTGTCCCTTCAATTAGGGGGAAAGCGTGCGTGTACACACATATATGTTATTTATTTAGATTAAATTATATGCTATTTTATGGAAAAAAAATTGTACTTAATATATTAAATTAATTAGTTTCCAAGATAATGGTGTTACAAGACAAATATTTCTGAATACAGAACTGAAAACTAATTAATTTGAGATACTAGGTGCTAAAAAGTTTTCAGAAAGAAGCATACAATTTAATCAAAATATATAAAAAATATATATATAATAAAATAAAATTGAAAAAATTTGTTTGTATAAAAAACACGTAAGAAAGAAGCACCGTGCTTCCACATAGGAGTAAAGCCACGTCCTTGTCTAAACTTGGTTCCTCAACTTTTTTTTTTTCAATTGAAGAAAGAGGGCCTGAAAGGGGGAAGAAGTAAAGAACGGCCAAGTAAAATGCTAGGTCGAATTCGCCATAATGATGCAAGACGTGCTATAATTGTTAGGGCAAGTCTAGAGACGTTGGAACCAAAAAATTGAAAATATAAAGTATTGACGTACACCTTAAGAACATTTGATACCAAGTGTTTTTATTACATGTAAAAGTGTATATGTGGTTATAAATTATATGTAAAAATACCGTTTGACTATTAAGTTTGACTTTTTTTACTGACTGGACAATGACGTAGATTTCAAAGGTGCAAAAATACATATGTGATTTAGCAAAAAGAGTGTCCAACATCAAATGTTTTTTTTAAATTTAATAATTTTATTTCAATTAAAAGAAAATTATTATTTCTCTAGGTATAATTCCTATTTTCTTATTTCCATACTTTTTTTAATCCTTATTAAATTTTATGATTAATAATTAATAAATGAATATTTATGCATTTGATATTTGATATTACAAATACTATATTTAATTAAAAATAATTTTACTTTTTTGATCTAACTAAATTCTGTAAACTTTTTCAAAGTAAATGAATTATTTTCTTGGGTTAAGGTGCAAAAATAGACATGTGTTTTTTTCTGAGGAGCGCCCAGTAGCAAATGCTTTTTTCAGGTGCAAAAGTAACTATGTGGTTACAAATTAGGTGCAAAAATAGCGTTTGACCGTTAAGTTTGATTCTTTGACCGCTTAAGTTTGACTTTTTTGCTGATTGGACGATGACGTGGCATTTCAAAGGTACAAAATAATTTTAGGATCTTGAAAAATATTTCGTGTATTGACTTCAGAGACTAAAAGGATACTGAAAAAATATTTCGGGTACTGACTGGTATTAAAAAGTATTTTTTCTTGGATACTGATTGGTATAAAAATATTTCATAATTTTGAAAAAATTATTTTAGGATCTTGAAAAATATTTGTGCATTGACTCGTGACTAAAAGGATAATTAAAAAGCCACGTCCATCGTCCACCAAGAAAAAGTCAAACTTAACTTCATTAAAAGTCAAATTTAACGGTCAAACGCTATTTTTGCACCTAATTTGTAACCACATAGTTACTTTTGCACCTGAAAAAAACATTTGCTACTGGGTGCTCCTCGGAGAAAAGCTCATGTCTATTTTTGCACCTTAACCCTATTTTCTTTTATAGAATAAATGAATTATTTCTTTAACTATTTATTTTTCAAAAAATTAAAATTATTTTTAAGTAAATATATTATTTATAATATCAAATTTCAAATGTATAAATACTCATTTATCTATTATTAATTAGAAAATTTAATAAGGATTTAAAAATAATAAATTATGGAAATAAATTTTTTACCCATTGAATAAATTCTCCTTCCCAAATGATAAATCATAAGAACAAATTTGACCTCCCAAGAATTATACTTAGAGAAATAATAATTTTCCTTTAACTGAAATAAAATTATTAAATTTAAAAAAAGTACTTGATGTTTGGCGCTCTTTTAGCCAAACCACATGTATATTTTTGTACCTTTGAAAGCTACGTCATAATCTAGTTAGTAAAAAAAGTCAAACTTAATCATCAAATGATATTTTTGCACTTAATGTGTGACTGTGTGTGTACTTTTACACTTAAAAGAAACATTTAATATTAGGCGCTCCTAAGAATAAAACACATTTACATTTTAACCTTAATATAAAACAAATTGCTCAAATATTTAGAAAAGAGGACATAATATGCCGGATATGGAAGAAAAGCTGTAGAATCATTATTGCAGATTGTGAATGAAAAAGTTAAGCATTTTCTTAATATTAGTCCTTTTATCAAATATATTTGAATTATTTAGTCCCACCAATCCCTTGGCCTATTTGTTTTTTGTCTTGCATACAAAAAAAAAAAAAAATTGGGACTTTTCTGACATTTAAATTTTTCTTAGAATTTTTTTGATATTTTTTTAATCCCTTGAGATCAAAAAAAAAAATTCACAATTTATTTTTTTCTTATTTCAATTTAACACACAATAGTAGAGTCAAATGGTTGTGATATGAATAACCTTGAAATCCCTCTCCCTCTCACTGTTTGGGGTAATAGGATAACGAAGAGTCTAATGAGGGACAATAGCACCATAAAAATATGTCAAAAATGTAAGTTTGGCTTTTTATTTTTTTTTTGCTTAGAGCGTCCGATATCCTAGTGTGCAGACTTACCTTTTAAGGCACATCAAATGGCCCTGCACTAATCCGGACCGAGATCGCCTGTTCCTTTCTGGGAAGCCTCTACCACCCACGCCTGCTGCATTCCCACGTCTCGAACTCAAGACCCGTGGTTAAGCTAGAACAACCCCTTACCAGTTGACCTAAGCGCTTGGTGGTTTGGCTTTTTATTTAACCAGACACTGCATCACTCTTCCGTGCGATGTACATAAAAATTTAACTAATCAAACCATTTAAAGTCATTTCACTGTGTAGCCGACACGGCGACACTGCTGTTTATGGTTCAAGTTATTAAGAGTCTGTTTGGTATAGCATTCAAACAACTTAAAAGCTCAACGACGCCATCTAAAATTTAGTGGAGGAAAATTTGGTATTTGGGATGATGTTAGGTTGTGATGAGTTTCTAACCAAAAGCGACTTCTTAAAAGAAGCCGATATTTATAACTTCTGGAAAAAAGTCACTTTTGTCACCGCTATTCCAAACACAAATTATATCTCTAATTTGATTTTTAGGAAAAAAAAAAAGGGAGGTCAACGCCGGGGGGGTGATTGTATTGCAAAGATCCAAATATAACGGGAGGTCAACGTGGACATATCGTCCGCTTCTTTTGGAATCATTTTCCTTCGCCACCCTACCTTCGTTTAGCCCTGGCCACTATCCTTCTATGATGATAGCTAATATTAATGGACAAACAACATTATAAAAACTCAATCCATATTAAGGTTCCAATGGTAAATTACAAACACAACTTCACGTGAACTATGGTCTCTAGCCTCAAAGAATATGCTTCCAGTTACAAACTTACAATACATTGTTTAAAGTTACACCAAAGACACCAGACACTGCATCACTCTTCCGTGCGATGTACATAAAAATTTAACGAATCAAACCATTTAAAGTCATTTCACAGTGTAGCCGACACTGCTGTTTATGGTTCAAGTTATTTGAGTTTGTTTGGTATAGTATTTAAACAACTTAAAAGCTCACGACGCCATCTAAAATTTAGTGGAGGAAAATTTGGTATTTGGGATGATGTTATGTGATGAGTTTCTAGCCAAAAGCGACTTCTTAAGAGAAGCCAATATTTATAATTTCTAGAAAAAATTCATTTTTGTTACTGCTATTCCAAACACAAATTACATTTCTAATATGACTTTAAGAATAAAAAAAACCCAGTAGAAAGAAAGTCACTCCTATGTTTCTCTCGGTATAGATATTGATTCTGGTATCTTTTGTGAGAACAGAGGAGGTGATTGTATTGCAAAGATCCAAATATAACGGGAGGTCAACGGGGACATCGTCCGCTTCTTTTGGAATCATTTTCCTTCGCCACCTTCGTTTAGCCCTGGCCACTATCCTTCTATGATGATAGCTAATATTAATGGACAAACAACATTATAAAGACTCAATCCATATTAATGGGTTCCAATGATAAATTACAAACACAGAACTTCACGTGAACTTTGGATTCACATTAGGTGTTTGTCTAATGTGCTTCTTATGTGCTTGTCCCTCTAATTAGAGAGACAAGCACATTTTATTTTATTTTATTTTATTTTTTTATTTTTTATTTATTTATATTAAAATTATATGTTGCTTTCTGAATATTTTTTTTTGCACCCAGTATTTCAAATTAATTAGTTTTCAGGATACCGGTGTTACAGGATAAATATTTCTGTTCGCAGAATTGAAAACTAATTAATTTGAGATACTGGGTGAAAAAAAAAATTTCAATGAAACTCAATCCATATTAATGGGTTCCAATGATAAATTACAAACACAAACTTCACGTGAACTATGGTCTCTAACCTCAAAGAATATGCTTCCAGTTACAAACTTACAATACATTGTTTAAAGTTACACCAAAGACACAGAGAAATGCAAATTATTGAAGCTCAGAACAAAAGGGTTATTGGAACTTAGAATTTAAAATGATTTCTGATGAGCGCAATCCAAATTAGGTCCTGTGTCTACGTTAAGCAACTTGACATATCTTTGGAAGAACCCGATACGATTATTCACTCTTGGGTCGTTAGGGATTCCACACTCTAATCCACCGTTGATTATGTTGGTCACCAAGCCGTAGCCAGCCGTACGATTAGCCGCTATATCGGCCTGAGTTGGAACATATTTCCCCACCATCACATTGTGGGGAGAAGGTATCGGCTTTCGCTCTGTCATCCAAAACCAGAGAGCCGTCTTAAACGCAATCACTGAATTGTTGGCTACGATTTCAGGATTCCTTAGCCCATCAAATCCCAATGCCTTCCCAGCTGGCCCATAGTTAAAGTTCCTGCAAATCAAAAGCCAAAATGAATCAATATCCCCACAAAAGTAAAAATGGTTCATGAATGAATGACCTGGTAATAACACACACACACACACCAGGAGAGTTGAATGGGTCCTCTGCCATAGTAGCTTTTGCCAGGGTAACAAGGCCATTGAGTGTTGTTGGAGTCACAGTAATTACTCTGAGGCTTAAGTTCTTCCTTGTAGCACAAGCCCCAGGCGTAGGGTCCATCAGGTGCAGTGGCCCACCCACCGGTGGTCTCGTGGGAGATCTGAGCAAGAAATGCAGCAATCTCACGCTTTCGCGTGGTTATAGTTCCGGTGGTGCCAAACTCAGGGAAGGATTTGGCGGCGTGAATGAAAGACTTGTAGGTGTAGAAGTGTTTGGCAGGGCACGCAGAGTCATCTTTGTGGAGGAAGAAGGTTTTAAAGAGCTTTTTGTGTATGAGAGACGAAATGGAACAGGGATCATGACGAGCCTCCGCTCCCAAAGATGCAAAGTGGGGAAAGCAGAGTAACAAAGCAGAGAAGATGAAGAAGAAAGAAGAAACAGAGGAGGAGCTGGAGGCTGCCATTTCTGTGTTGGGAAGGAGAAGGAAGCCGAAGGGGTTTTATAGTGTGAATAATAGTTTAAGTAAGAAGGAGAGATGCGTGTAATGCAAAAGAAGGCAATGGCTTGCAGGATTGTGTCATGAATAAGCATAAATAAGTGCAACTTGACTGGGTCGGAGCGTTGACGTTAGGCATAGGGCACATGCGGGAGAGGGGAGATGAGTGGAGATCGGCCGGCGAGAGCATCAGTAATTGGAGGAAAGGGTAAACTATTCTTTCAACCGCCACCTCTACAAAGAATTGGACTTGACTAATACATCAAGACAGGACCTCCGATCCATTAGAGTTTATTGAAGTGATGACTAGTAATCACGAATAAATTACTCGTCCTATTTGTTTACACTTCACGACTTATTCCTCCTGATTCCTAGCAACTATACGTCCTGTCAAATTTGTTCTGTTAAGCGTTTTATAGAAGAAGACAGATTGGATGTTGGGGAAAACGGACAAGAAGGGAAAGGGAATCACATTTGCCGTGTAATTTTGTAATATATAGGTGATTATTGATGAATATTAATTAAACAAATGTGGTAGAGAGGAATTGTATAAAGTTGGCGGGTGAGGCGCAGCGAAAATAGAAGCGTAGGTTCGAAAATAAAGATACGCAATAATACTCGGATCGGATATACCAATCTCATTAGCGTTGAATTAAATACTCTAATTAGAATGGGCGCTGGCAATCTATTTTAAGGAAGAACAAACGCAAAATATATAATGATTGTTGTTGACTCTCCAAGTCTACCGTTTTTATATTTCTAGCTTATAAAAATGGGTTGAGTTAATAGTAAACTTGTGTTAGTTGTAAATTCAGTTAAACTCATAAGTTTATGGGGTTTAAACTTCTCATGTTACATGAGAAGAAGAAGATTCCTACACACACATGAAATGGTGGGACCCATATATATATCTGTGTGTGTGGGTCCCACCATTTCATGTGTGTGTGACATGAAAATACACTTCTCCTACAACATGAGAAGTGTTTTTCCCTAAATTTATACACCAAGTTTATCGTTTTTAAGTTTATAGCTTACAAAACTATGTTAATTTATTATTAAACTCATGTTAACTATTTTGTTTTGATCATACTCAGCAGCTTTATATATATATTTTATAGAAACTTCGTTGTTAAATATGATAAATGATGAATGTTGATGGATTTAATTTCAATTATTTGGATTTAAAATATATTTAAATCAAATTATTATTATTTTATATTTTAATTATTTAATTATACACTAGTAATTAATACATATTAAATAATAAAGGTAAACTCTTTTAAATTTATAATTCGAGTTCACGATATGAGTTTATTTAAACTAGTGAGTTATACAATCAACAATCCTACTTTTTTTTTGGGAAAATTACATTCAGGTCCCAAGGAAGGAAAAAAATTATAAAAAAGTCCCTTGAAATCACAAAATTACCCAGAAGTCCCAAGGGAATTTTTGTTGTAAATACATATGGGACTTTTTGATATTATTTGTACGGAATTTTTAAATGTTGTTGTAAATACATATTTTTTCTGTTGTAAATACATACTTTTGCTGTTGTAAATGGTTAGGTGTTTAAATGTTGTTGTAAATATATATTTTTCCTGTTGTAAATTGTTTGCGACTTTTTTTATATTATTTGTACGGAATGAAAAAAGTCTCAAACCATTTACAACATGAAAAGTATATATTTACAACAACATTTAAACACCTGACCATTTACAACAGAAAAACTATGTATTGTAACATCTCCGTTTTTTTCAAAAGCAGTATAATTTTTTTTTTTTTCAAAATATCATTTCAAAATCATCAGAGTAGAGCAACGGAGCAATTGAGTAACTGATACTTGTATTTAGAAAACACCGTAAGTCTGGCTAATTACAACAGCGGTATAGAAACCGCGTGGTTCAAAAGTATATAACAAAAGAAAGGCTTCTGCTGGAACAACAAAAAGAAGTCTTCACTGGGTCTTCTACTGCCGCTTGCCTCTCTCCTCGGTCCCCTGGCCCTTCTAACCCGACGCTATGTTAAGGGCTGGAGTCCATGCATCGAACCTCAGGTAACGGTTAACCTCATATTTACATATACAGTATATAAACACAACAAACGAATCACCCCTAACCAACGTGAATGTACCGCTCCCAGCGAATGCAGATATTCCACTCCCAGTGAACACAGATATACCACTCCCAGTGCATGCATATGTTCAATCATCCTCTAACACACTATATACTCAAACAACATAACAACTCTACTCATACAATACACCAAACAATATACACGCATACCATAAATATCAGAGTTAGTGTTACTAGTACGCGAACGTACCTTCGTTGACGATATACAGTATTTCTGTCGGTATACGGCACGACAGTAGGTCGGAACGTAATCAGGGATATCTTATCAACATAACAACGTAATTGTTAAGGATCTATCATTACGACGGACATTTTTAGTCAAAATGACCATTTTACCCCTGACCCCCTAATCCACTTCGTTACTTTGACCCTAATCTTCCAAAATTTCAACATAACTCCTACTCCAACATAGTTTTCGAAATATAAATCATATTAATTAATGATTTACATCATAACAGACATTTTAGGTAAAAATTACCATTTTGCCCCTAATGCCCCTAATCTACGAATTTCGCCAGAGCTTCGCTATTTTAACTCTAATCTTCCAAAATTTTGCCAGAACTTTGACCCCACCATGATCTTCGAAATAATGACTAAAATACCCCTATCATATGATATCTAATCATACTTGGAAGATTAAAGACTAATATAGCATTTCTACTCTAACTACCGAAAGAACTACGAAAGCTTAAGTACCGAAAAACTTACCCAGAGCTTCGCTGCTTTTTCCTCCAGAGATCCTCTCTCTATGTTTTGAATTTGCTAAGGAAAATGGTGTGAAAAATGAAGAGAACCAAGGGGTCTTTTTATAGAAGAAAATTGGGTCCAACTTGGTAATTTTCCCTTTAATATAAACCATGGAATCAAAAACATTTTTTTGAAACTCATTCTCCACCATGCAGCCCCTTTGGTCGACATCCCCCTCCCCAAAAGTCCACAAAAGGTGTCATCTTAATGATGACTCATTTGCTTTATGGGTTTTGACCCGATAAAGTTCCTCGATCGGTGTCCGATTCACGTAATCGCGTAAAATCCCAGAAATTCGGAATTATAACTTTGAAGACATTTTCTCACTTATTAAAAATGTCCGGGCTAAATAAATTTTTGATTCCATACAGGGTTCCAACGGTCCTGCGGAAGTTTTACGGAAAAACGTGCTTGGTTTCGAACAAACTTCCGGAATCATCAACTTCTGGACAAAAATTCCCTGATTCCAAATATGTCCAGAAAATCATAAACTCATCTCCAAATGTTGAGTTATAATTTATTTTGTTCAAATCCTAATTTTGTGACTATCCGCCTATTTCTCAGATTTTCCCTATTTCGTCTTATTACTAACTTCTTCTACCGATCTCAGAAACGACTCAGTACACTCAATTCGAGATAAAAATCCACTCATCAATATTATATCCTGACTTTAGAAATCCAGTTCCTGGTTCTCTAGATAGGATCCGATTCCTATAGGTAATTATTTACTTTTTACTATTTTACTTTAATTAGTATTTAATTAGAGTTTACATTTCACACTCCATCTTATTTCCTTTTTATTACTTTTTTTCTTTTCTCCACCCCCATGTCGGCCCTCACACACATTTAAATATATATATATATATATATATATTTATTTATTTTATTTTTTAATTCATTATTTAATTATTATTTTAATTATTTTTACATAATTTTTCATAACTTTTTTCCTATTGGTCCATTCTTGCATTTAGGCTCAAAATTGCTTAATCTCATTTATTTTTCTAAATATTCTCCAATTAATTAGAAAATATATTTTTACTAATTTTTAGCCATAACCCACTAATTTTAGGGTTCTACATAATTATCTTTGAATTTTCCTTTGTTTATGCTTAAGTAATTAGCCAATAATTACTTAATTACTTTCTTATCAATAGTTGATAATTTTATTATCTATAACTAATTACTTCCTCTCAAAATCTGAACTAACATTGCTATTTTATCTCCCATGTAAAATATCAATAATTATGGAGTTAGTTATGATATCCAAATACTTTATAATTGTTATTTTACAATTCTTCCAAGCTTATAATTTATTAAATTACCAAAATTAGAGATAATATATTCTCTCAATTTTAATAATTATTTTACTACCTTTCAGGATTTTTCACAATTTTCCTAAGTTATGATATTTACCCTAAGTGTGATTTTTAGGGTATTACATGTATTTACAACAGAAAAAGTATGTATTTACAACAACATTTAAAAATTTCCGTACAAATAATATAAAAAAAGTCCCAAACAATTTACAACAGATAATGTATGTATTTACAACACGAAATGTATGTATTTACAACAAAATTTCTCTTGAGACTTTTTTTGTAATTTTATGATTTCAATGGACTTTTTTGTAATTTTTTTTCCTTCCTTAAGACCTGAGTGTAATTTTCCCTTTTTTTTGTTGCTCAGAGAACAATACTACTTCTTAAAAAATGATTGCATGTCTATTTTTGTTGCCAAGCAAGTATGGCAATAGATGGGCTATTAGAAAAGCATTATTAATTAGGATTAAGTAGTATTTTTGCTCCGGAAGTATGCGGCCAGGAGCAATTTTGTCCCAGAAGTTTTATTTGGAGCAATGTTGCCCCAGAAGTTTTTTTTAGAGCAATGTTACCCCTCCGTTAACAACCCTAACGGTCAATAGTTAGTTGACCGTTGACAATTAGGGTTATTAACTGAGGGGCAAAATTGCTAAAAAAAAAAAACTATCGGGGCAACATTGCTAAAAAAAACTTTCAGGGCAAAATTGCTCCTAGCCGTATACTCCCGCGGTAAAAATGCTACTTAACCCTTTTTTATATTTAATATTTAATTTTTCAATAATGACTCGTTAATGAAAATGCAACCCTTTTTTATTTCTGCCTTTGCTGATTTATGTAATTCGGCCTATTTAAAGTATGCCTATTTTTGGCCTCTTTGAAGTAGGCTTGTTTTACAGTGAGGCCTGATGCCTGTTAGCCTAATTATAAATTTTTTAAAAATATGGGCCTCTTTAACAGCGCACAGGTCAGACTCAGGCTAAAAAAATGGTCTCTAATAAGCCACGGGCTAGGCTCAGACCACTTTGTTACCGAACAGGCCTGGCCTGTTAAGGGTGGAGCCTGGGCTGGCTTGACTTGTTTCCATCCCTAGATATTATATAAATAAGAATTAAAAATATATGATATCATAAATAGTAGTTTTAACATTTTTTTTGGGTTAAGTTGCAATTTTGCCCTGAAAGTTTTTTTTGGACCAATTTTGCCCTAGAAGTTTTTTTTGGACCAATTTTGCCGCTCCATTAACAACCCGTTGACCGTTAGGGTTGTTAACGGAGGGGCGACATTGCTCCAATTTTAGACTTCCGGGGCAACATTGCTCCAAAGAAAACTTCCAAAGTAAAATTGTTCCTGACCGCATACTTCCGAGGCAAAAATACTACTTAACCCTATTAATTATAAAAAGTGGGGCTGACTTGACTTGAGCAGCACACTCACTTGACTTGAGCAGCACACTCAACCTAGTTCCAGCACACCACAATAGACTGCAGACCCATCCATGACCGAGTCCCAAACCTTTTTTTTTTCCACACGGTTTGTTGGAACCTTCGATTTTAACTAATTAGGATTCACCCTGAGTCAGGCCCACAGTCATGGGGAAAAAGCTTTCAATACCATTTTTTCTATTCTCAAGCCTCAAACTGAGGACGTGGTTAAAGGAAAGCAAGTCCCTTTCTATTTACTCCCAATAAATATTGGTACTTGGTATGAGTCCCAAACTTAATAAATACAAATAAATTTTTAAACATTGAATCTTCTGTGGAAGGGCGGGGTCAGTGTTTGTGTGGGTCAACTAAATTTTTTTTTGATATAAGATATAAGAAAGTTTTGAAGGGGTTCGACATCAGTCCCCCACCAAGGTCAGGCACGGCCCCGGACTCTATGAGAACTTACTGGAGACTTACGAGATCGCCTACCAAAGGAGTCCCAACGAGTCAACTAAATAAACATGGTCGTGCCCTAAATTTGCCGAACAAGTAAAAAAACTAAAAAGGCCCGACAAAAAAGAGTGAATGAAAAATTAAATATTCTCTGTCTCCTGAATCAAAATCCCAAAAAAAAAAAAAAAAACTAACTAGGCCCATCTAATTCATGGACCCATCCTTGGATCTAGAACCTAAATATCTACTTTCTGCGGGATGCCTTCCATCTAACAATGTTCGACTTTGAGGGTTTCAGGATAAGGATGGTCCTATGTATTGTTAACATTAATATTTTTAGGACTAGAATGGTCCTAATTTGTTACTCTTTCCATAAAATTAAACTCCGAAACCCTATGCTTACTTGCTTAGCCCATAACCAGTGGCGCTTTATGTTTAACTTTGATACACACCATACGACTGACGAGGTCAAGGAAGAGTCGCAATTAAAACGAATTGAAGCCCAGCAATGGCGACAATGATGAAAGCTTGGTCGGGGATTAATCCTTTTATAGAGACAGGTCCTTAATTAAAAGTTACCCACTTGCGTTTCTTATGATGTTATTGCATGCAATATAACGTAGCACAAGACAGAGTGGAACAGTCACGACACATCCCCGTTGAAAATGGGCACTATATGCCATCTGAGCTCTCTCTTTCTCACAAGAGGTCGCTACTCTCTGGGTCAAAAGTCGACGCCCTATGGCCCCTGCAAACTAATGCCAAGATAAGAAAATAATGGGTACGAATTGCTCCAATCCTTTAGTTTTCATTGATGCTTTTCTTTCTCCCGATCAATGGACCATGATAAACGTCCCTTTTTTGGTTCCCATGTTTGGTCATGAGTCTTTATCTGATGACTATGGTGAAATTATGAATTATCATTATCGTTACCATTATTACTGTTTTTGCTAGTAGTACTCATCGACCCGCATTGCTTATCTCTTCCATGTCGCGCGAGATAATTACAGGACCATTTTTTCCGAATGGGACAAATATATATATACACACATCTAACAATATTGAACCTCGCTGATTTGTTCAGCATTCACTTGCACACATCTAGCTAGCCTGCCTTAGCTTGTTGCGGGTCAGTAGTGAGTTGCATGCTTCTCTCTAGATCTATGGATCAGCCTCTTGCACGCTCTTTCTTACATACCCCCTCCGCTAATAAATATATGTCAAAGAGAGTTGGTGGTAAGAGATTTGATCAAGTCCCAAAGGGATGTGTGTTCGATCTCCGCTGCCGTCGCTCCTTTAGTAGGCGATCTCGTAAATCCTCATTAAGTGATCAAAGAGCCCGGGGCCGTGCCCTGACCTTGGTGGGGGACTGATGTCGAACTCCTCCAAAACCTTTTTCTATAATATATATATATATATATATATATATATATATATATATATATATATATATATATATAAATAAAAGCATGCTTGACCTCTATAAAGTTTGCATGCCGTAAAAACCACGTGAAATGAAATAAACGCGATTTTTTTTTTTGCCATGCTTTGAATTTTGCCCCCGTTTTGTTGTTCATGCACGTCAACATCTGAAAGACGATATATATAACTATATACACATATACAACATTAATTAAGAAATGGGGGCCTTCAAAAATATCCTTCCTTAGGGAGAAACAATAAGATAGTATATATTAATAATTCGAGTCTTTGAAATAAATTATATATTTAATTAATTAGGATCAAAGGGGCAAAGCCGCAAATTAGCCGAGGGTCTAGAGCGTTAGCCCCTAGGCCCTCGTCTTCCATATTTTCCATGGCAGCGTTTGGTTTACCTTGGTTTTTTGGCTTCGCCATTTAAACTTATATATGTTTGTTCTTTTCATCCTCAATGCCCTCATTCTTAAAACCCCTACGTAAACCAAACAACCCCGAAATCATTCATCAATTCACTAGCTACATACCGATAGTATCATTTACAAGATTTTTTGGGTTACGTTTTTTTTTTCTTGCGATAAATACCAAACGATTTCTTAATTAGGACCAGTTGATAAGTTGAATATTACGTGTAGTCTGTGAGATGGGGTCTTTATTGTCCACAAAGTTATAGACAAATGAAGGAGGATATAAAATGAATAATCAACTTGGCATTGACTTGCGCATACCTGTATATGGGCGTCTTCACATGGAAACGTCAGAGATCTGAGTCTGATTTCTCAAGTGAGATAATTGATGTTAATTAATAAGGTAGGTCATGATTCTTAATTAATTAGATATATTGTAACAGGCTTCCACTATATATACTATATTTTTACAGTGTGCCTGTACCACGAGGGATACCAGCTGGATTACAGATAGTGAAGAGAAACGTCCAAATGTCATTGACTTCATTTTCCACTCTCTTTGACCAATTCAAATCATTAATCATAAGACTATATATATGTATGTATCTATGTGTACGTGTGTATTCGTCTAATGTTATCTTATTAATATACTATAAATGATTGTTTGAGCTCTCCCGTCGACTAGTTATGAGGCATGTTATGGTTGTCTCGTAGCCTGTTTTCCAAGGTCGCTGCGTCCTCTGTACGTCCTTAGGTAGGGGCAATGGATTTTAAAATAAAAAGCTTTTATTTGATCCTTTAAAATAAGTTAAGGATAAGATTCGAGTGAGCTTTGCTTGTTCATGAATTCGATTTAATTATATAATTTTTTCCTTTTTCCATTTTTTATTTTAAATCAAGGTCTTTCATCAGTAGTAGCTAGTGACACAAAATTAAGGTAGATATTAATTCCCTTCCTTTGTCTAATTCTACCGAAACACACACACACACACAAAGTGAGAGGGGGAGAAGGGCCGCTTATATTTTCCATTTTTCCCTGTCCAGAGAAATTCGCGGATGTACACATGCATGAGTTTAAAATTCAAATTTAAATATTAATCAAACCAAAACAACTATATATATTTGTGATATTTTTAAAATGATTCAACAAAAATATAATATTGAATGCTCTGACTAATTAAAATGTGCAACCAGACACTTACGTAAACCCGATGTATGAAGGCTAGCTAGGAAAAATTAAAGTATTATGAATTGTTTATGCGAGTAAAAGAAAACTTCCTTCCTAAATAATAAATTTGGCACCCGGCCGGGTAGGTATATATACGTTTGTATTCTAGTCAGAGTCTGAATTTTGTACCTGAAAAGACAAGACAGATCAAAAGAGACTCAGCTTTGAAAAACGAAGTAATAAACCAAACGCAACAGGATAATACTGATCGATTACGCCAAGAACCAGAAAGAGAACACGATGATATAATACTTGATCTTCAATTAATACTTAAAGGCCATCCATAATTCAAAGTGTAATACACACACACACACTTACGTGTTCATCGTACGCAGGGGCTCAGTATGATTCATGAAGATGAAATTTGAAAACATGATGATATATATATATATAAAGACGGATAAACATACATGTCCATGATTCATGGAAGTGTTGTTCGATATATAGGTAATACTCGTATTTCATTTTCAAAGGACATATATTATATACGGAAACTGATAAATTTGTGAGTGTTACGTACAAACCAGAAAATTTTCGGCAGACCCTGGAAGGAGGAAATGGTCTAATGATAGTTTTACTTTCAATTCATCTTTAAGACGTGAACGAATGATCACAATGACGTCGTCGTCGGCTTCAAAGTCAGTATGGGTAGGTTTTCCAGTCGAAGGGGCCCCACTAAGTATAACCCCTCGTCGAATCTGAGCCGTGCCGTCAGCTCCTTTGACCTTAGCTCTGGCATTCAAACCATAGTCACTAGTCAGTGACTCCCAGTCAGTCAAGAAAACGGAAAACCGTTATTTTTAACGGCGACCCTCTATTACTAGAGCCCGTTCCTTCTCGAGCCTCACTGGCTTAATGGTGACGTCGATCTTCACGCTAAATTAAAAACGGTTGGTCCTGAACTGGAAGTCTCTTAACTTTTTATCTTCACCTTTTACTTTTTTCCCTTAAGTTTTATAGTTTGAAAATGAAGGAACACCCTGGAGTCAGGGTGACGTGGCACACTTAATCCTTCTTGTTGAGAAGGCTTAAATCAATTCAATTCAACCATTTCGCTGCAACCCTTGTCTTCTCAATGGAAATGGAAAACGAACAGCGCCGGCGTGACTTGACCTCCCCTACCGCCGGTGAGTTCCTCCGGCAGAATTTAGATCCAATAAACGACGTCCCCAGCGATCGTCCCATCGTCAAAGAAATGGATTTCTTCTTTTCTGCTACATACGGTAAATCTTTTGGGACCAGAAATCAGCAGCCCCAAGATCCTCACGACAGGATCAATCCCGAAGGATCATCAAGCGATCCCTTACCTGATCGCACCGTCAACGTAGGGTTGCTATTATATGCATGCTTTTGCCATTTCAATCTTTTGATTCTCGATCTCAAGTTTCCAATTCCCGTCTTATTGTTGAATCTGCGCCAAATAGAGATTTGAAAATAATGATCTGTTGTGTTGTGTCACTAGACTGGACTGAATTTGAACTGTGCCATCCCTGGAATGCCAATAATTGAAAACGAGAAGCTCGACACTGATGTAAGTGTGCTTCCGCCTCTTTCTCTAGCTATCTGGAGATATTTAGACACTTATGTGATTATGCCCAGTCAGTTTTGATTCTGAACTATATGTTTGCCTATTATTATTTTTACTTGTTTTAGGTGAGTGCACTTCAGGGAAAATTGCGGAGGCTGCATGAAGAGAATCAGAGTCTGAAAAATATGCTGGAACAGATCACCAAAAACTATAACCAACTGCAGGCTCTACTTATCGCTTTGCATAAACAAAAGGCTCAGGTAAATTAATTAATTTGCTGTCTATATATATGTGATCTATTATATTCCTTTATATAGCTCTTTTGTTTTAATCTTATTCCATCCAGGGGCATTTTCATAAGTAATAAATATTCTTCGTTCCCAAGATAAACAATCGATTTCGTAAGTAATAAATCTTCTTCGTTCCCAAGATATATATATGTGTGCGCGCGCGCGATCTATTTGTTTCATTGCGTCTCTCTGGTCCCCCTCCCCCCCTCCTCTTTTTCTAAGGGAATGGTAACGTGCATCACTTAAATTGGAAATCGTGCTAATATAATCCTGGAAGCGATCCCTAGGCAGCAGGCAACCTTATTTTCTTACTGATTTTTGTAAGTAGAATAAGCACATGAAAAGACTCAATATTGTCTTGGGCCCCGCCCTTAGATTAGGTGATGGAGCACACAGAAAAAAGGGTGAGAGTTATTAGCTAGTCCCTACGAATCAAAGTAGCGTGTAGTTGTTTCTAGCAGCAACGTGTGCAGCCGTTTGTCAAATTATAATTATAAATATATACGAGTACAGTACAGGAGTATCTGGTGGAAGTCGGATAGAAATTAATAAGGAGTTGGTACTTTAGACTTTAGTAATATCAAGTCATCTTTCTTTTTTCCTATTCAGGAAGTAAAATCTAGTCATATTAATGTATATACACGATATAAATGCGTGACCTGGGGATTTGCAAGTCACACACGCACACTAACAGATAAGAAATACGTGTAAAGATTCGGATAATTAGCTAAATGTACGTAGTGTGGGTATTGAACAGAAGGTTGAAGCAAAGGGTATGTTGTCTGGTCAACAGATATTATTGGACCCACGGCCGTCTACCAAATTGGACGTGAATGATTCGGTTTCAGACGATAAGACTCGAGAGCTTTCGGTCTCTCCTTCATCAAACAACGCGGAGGTAATGACAAAGCAACATGACCACCACCACCATCATCAATCACCTAAACTTCATGGAAAGCAAGCAGCTTGTCCTCAAAATATTTCCAAGCCACGAGATCTCGAGAGCCAAGAACCAAAGGCCGATAGTCATTTCAGAAAAGCCAGGGTTTCCGTACGCGCAAGATCAGAAGCTCTTCTGGTACTACTTTTAGCATTAATCCTTCACATAGAGCAATACAATTATTCCCTTTCCCATGGCCAACGGTTTCTGTCTGCTTTACAGATTAGTGATGGATGTCAGTGGAGGAAGTATGGTCAAAAAATGGCCAAGGGTAACCCTTGTCCTCGCGCCTACTATCGTTGTACTATGGCCGTTGGATGCCCCGTTCGTAAGCAGGTGACGGATTAAAATGTTTTGTTCGTAGCCATTCTTTGTTATAGATTGAAGGCCTGTTGTGATTCCATTTTTATCTGGTTAAATAGGTGCAAAGATGTGCTGAAGACAAGACGGTGCTGACAACATCGTACGAAGGGAATCACAACCACCCTCTCCCACCGGCGGCCACCGCCATGGCAAACACGACATCGGCAGCCGCAGCCATGCTTCTATCAGGTTCAACTATGAGTAGTGAAGCCTTAACAAATTCAGCTGGAGGGTACTTCTCTTGCATGCCCTACGCTTCAATGGCAACCCTATCAGCCTCTGCACCGTTTCCTACTGTCACTCTGGACTTGACTCAGACCCCTAAAAACGTGCAGCTTCACCGGGCACCGTCCAATGGGGTCACGTTTCCTCTGCCATTGCATGGTCACCCTCTGCACGGTCATCAGAAGCCACCGGTAGGGCATCAACTACAGCCTTCTGTGGTTGAGACGATGAGTGCAGCTATTGCCTCCGATCCCAACTTCACGGCGGCGCTGGCCACGGCAATTTCGTCTATCTTTGGTGGGAAATGTTATTCCCCTTAACGTCATTTCTCCGTCGCCTCAGCTTCCTCCATCCTGCACTGCATTCTCCAACAACTAAATATGAGCCAGCAAGTATGTGTAATGTACACACGCATGTGCTTCATTTGTATATTTATGTGTACATATACAAGAAAAAGGATTAAAATAGCGTGATTTTGTTAGTTTTGAAATATACACGCACACAACTATACAATATTACTGCCTGATATTCTGATTTGATACTACATCCACCTATATTTTATATTAAGGATCGAGGTTGTATTTGAAAAAGAATGTTTATCATTTATAAATTAACTAAATAATTTTGATAAAAAAAATCATTAACTATCTAATGACTTCAGCCAAAAATATATTTTCAAACTGAAAATACGATTAATTCCCGGTGTTTTTATTAAAACTACATGAAACTTGCTTGGACACTCAATGCAGGGGAAACAGTGGACGGCAAATCCGGATGTATTATTCCAACAACAACAAAATAAAAATTCCGGATGTATTGCGCGAGATTTTTTTCTTCTTCTTTATACCATGAAAATTCATGAGCACGTATTTTTTTAGAACGATATCTCAATTATAAAACATTAAATAATTTTATTCTATTAAATGCGTTATTCGTGTTTATGATCATACTCATAAATTTATAAAAGACAAATTTAATTTTATTAAAAAAATATTAATTACTGGTAATTTAATAACTTAACACATTTATGATAAAATATCATTTTATATAGGTTAAAGTATACTTTTAATCCTTTAAATCTCATATGAGGTATACTTTTAGTCCCTTACCTTTATAAAGTATACTTTTTGTCTTATATTTCTAACATTGTTAATGTTGCTAACAGAAAATGTTAACGCAACAAACTCAATTGATGACTGTATAACTGATAAAGCATATATATTTAAGTTTTATTTTTTTAATATAATATATTTAGATCATTAAACTAAAATAAATTGACAAATCATTGCAAATGAAATCGAAAATTTGATATTTAGATTATTAAATAAATATATTTAGATTATTAAACTAAAATTTTGTATATTCAAATCATTAAACTAATTTTTTAAATATAATCGGGGTTTTGATAATGACTGCTTCACCAGGGATTTAGATATTTTTCAATTTATGTATATTTTAAATTTTAAATTAAGATATTTTAATTATACAGTCAACACTTAAGCTTACATATATAGTCATCAGAGTTTACTATGTCAACGTTTTCGTTAATAACATTAACGATGTTGTTAAAATTATAGAACCAAAAGTATATTTAATTTTATAAAGTTAAAGGACCAAAAATATAATTCATATAAACTAAAAGTATACTTTAGCCTTTTATATATAATAATTACTCTATTTTTATGCAAGGGTCCAGTATACGGCATTATCAATTTTGTCCCAAATGAGGTAACTTTTAAAATGATTTCTTTCTCCTTGATAAAAATTGAATCCCTCCTTGTTATATATAAAGTAACCAGGCGACTGCCACATAGGCAAATAAATTTGTTTGACCGAAAAAATAGGCAAATAATTACTGTATCATCGTATGTATGCAGTCATCAAATTACATTTTCTTGGACATGTGGTCTTCGTAGTCCGTAGATGCTCGAAAATGTAATACTCCCTCGCTTCTAATTATAAGACCTAGTTGACTTTTTTTAGAGAGATTAAGGAAGCTAATTAAGTTATTATAAAATATTTTAATTTTTAATTTTTTCTTCAAATTAATTAGTTTGACTAATAAACTAATATATAATCTAAAGATACATGACGTATGAAATGATTAAATAACTTATTTAGTTTCTTTAATCTCCTAAAAAAAAGTCAACTAGGTCTTATAACAAGGATTAGATACCGTAGCAGTACTTTATAGTTTTTTTTTTTTTTTTTGATATAATGACAAACCAAGTACTTTATAGTTTATACTGGTACTCGGTTTTACATTTCCTAGCAATAAACCATCTGGGGGTTGAACCAAGAAAAAAACTATCTGGGCTAACCGTAAAGGCCCAATTAGTCAATGTTGCCCACATTTCCTGACAGACCGAAGCCTGCAAAGCATCGAATGCATCTTCTAATGGGCCCCACATATTCTATCTCGTAAAGTCGTAATAAACTCTAGAAAGCTCGTATCCGTTGGATCAGATAACCCTTGGATAATAAAGAGCAGTTCAATTTCGAAAACCCAGCTGGTCGACCGTTGAGACATGGGTATGGTTCTCAAGCATGAAGGGCATGACTCAACGTTTTCTTGATTGAATGAAGTAACTAAGCTTATTTGCTTCAGAATCTGGGTTTGGATCTGATCATATTTTCCAGATCTCATACATCATGAGACGCCATGGCTGGCAGCGTCCTCTACATCCTTTACAGGTATCCCATTCCGTTCATCTTTTCCTCTCTTGATTTAACCTTTAAGCTTGTAGCTGGATTTTACTTCGTCGAGTGCCAGTTTTATTACCTGTAACTGTAATTTATATGTAAAACGCAATTTTCCTTTTCGAGCCTTTTGTACTTTCTCAATCTAAACTTATTTATTTGAATTCTCTTATCCCTGACCGAATGTTCCGATTGTGAAGAACCGTGAATTTGAGCTAACGCTTGTTTCTGAAAATCTCGCAGTATGTGGGAATGGCAATTTACAGTTTTCTGGTCGTGGCCTTCTACATTTTCCTGGGGCTTTTCTTTGGAAATAGAACCGCGGAGATAGTGATGAACGTAATATTTTCCTGTGTGGTAATTTACTGTACACAATTTCGAAACTGGCGTTTATTCAGTTTTGTTAGAACTCACTAAAAACTCATCAAATTATTTATTTTTTTCCTATTTTCCCCAGGCATTCTCCGTTATGCTTCTGTACATAAGGTGTACAGCTATTGATCCCACAGACAGAACCAGCTTTAGGAAGAAGAAAAAAGTAAAGTCTAATGGAATTTCCAAGCTAAATTATGGGTTTATACTGGGACAGATTATCATAAGATTTCTCAGAAGGGTTGAAAGGAAGATGCTTAGGACATTCATCAAGAGGAAGTACCTAGATCCATTGAAGACAAGTAGCCAAATGGAGCCTTTGCTCCCATTTCCACTTGTCATGAAAGATGATGCCATCGCACCCAATCTGAAAGAGGATGACATCTCATTTTGCTTGCTTTGTGATCTTGAGGTTTTTCAACAACTTTCCGTTGTTTATTTTTAAAAGCTTTCCCTAATCAAACAGTTTTCATTTAAAGCATTCCATTAAGTAAAACTTTTTTTAATCTGTGTCTCAGGTGAAAAAGCACAGTAAACACTGCAGAACATGCAATCGCTGCGTTGAAGGGTTTGACCATCATTGCAGAGTGAGTACTGGCATTTGTGAACTTCTATTTTGTAGGAAGGGGTACTTCACACTTCGATTGTTGAGATATAATTGGTCTTCTTTTTTCCTCCTAGTGGTTGAATAACTGCGTTGGGAAGAGGAACTACACAGCATTCTTTCTTCTTATGATTTTCATCCTGCTAATGGTCAGTTGTACGGTCTATTTCTATTTCAAGCTAAATAATATGTTTCAATTATATTGACATAACTTCTCCATCATCACTTGTTGCATTCACAGTTAATCATCGAAGGAGGAAGTGCAATTGCTATATTTGTCAGGTGCTTTGCAGATAAGAATGGAATAGAAAAGGAGCTTGAGAGAGAGTTTAATGTAGAATTTCCAAGAGGAGTTCTTGCCACTATATGTGTAAGAGTGACCTGATTTTTTTTTGGAGGGGGGGGGGGGGTTATTTTTAGTGCTAGCCTTTCAAGTTCAATCGAACATTTCTTTTTAATGTGCTTTTAACCTCTCGAAATGATACAGGTTTTGCTAGCTTTGCTGACAGCTTATAGTTCAGCAGCACTGGGACAGCTTTTCTTCTTTCATGTGGTTCTGATACGAAAGGTGGTTTTCTTTTCTTAATTGACCCTTTGATAAGCTGAAAACAATGCACACTTATTCTCTTGATAGAATGTTCTTCCTGTTGACTCGTTTAGTGTTTGATGCTGTAGGGAATGAGAACCTATGACTATATCCTGGCAATGAAAGAAGAAAACCAAGCAATGGAATTAGATTCAATGGATGATTCTGATTTCTCTTCAGACGAGAGCATTGATTTTGATTCCCCTGAAAAGCCAACTACAATGTCAAGGTTTCTGTGCAAAGGGCAGAGAATGAATCAGGTAAGTAATTAGATAGACTACATTTTAGGGTTCACGCTGAAAATGTTTTGCTGTGATCCTGTATCGTCCTGACAGGATAGTTCATGCTAAATTCCAGGGTTCACGAAGATTGTCTGTTGGAATTGAAGGAGAAACTGAAACTAAACCGAGCTTCCATGTCAACATAAACCCGTGGAAACTCATAAAGTTGACCAAAGAGAAGGCCGTACGAGCAACTGAGAAGGCCAGAGAAAAGCTTGCGAAAGAGAAGTCACTGGGGGTTCAAAATCCATTGAAGCCCCTACCTCTGGAGACAAAACGTGGCCCATTGATGCATGCAGATCAAAATATGGGGAATATGGGATCTGATTCTAATCATTTCATGTTTAAGGGTAGGCTTCCAGGATCACCAGGCAGGTTATCAAGCCCGAGAAGGAGACTTTCTGGCTCGGCAACAGCCTTCGCTAACATACTGCCTTCTCCACAACACAAATACAGGAGCAGTTTTGATTTGAAGTTGACGGGTATATCGAGAGAGCTTGAAACACATATTTCAAAGCAGGTTCTGTGTTCAGTTATAAGCAAGGATGGAAATGAACCACCCCCAATATAGATAGTGTATTTTGAATATTTATTCTCAGCAGCTTCTGAGAAAGATACATTTATATGTTCATTATTATAATTTATATGTTCAATATAGTGGACGTTCTATCGGATCAATTCAATTAATGCCTTCCTAAGACTTAGCTTTTCAAGCCATATCTTAAGCTAAGTTATGTGTAATTAATGTGCCTTACTCTGTATATACTAGAGAATAATGAACAACTAACAATAGTTATTGACAAAAAAGCCAAGAAGCATCTGCCTTAGTCTTCTACGGCGAATTCTCCAACATCCTCGAATCAATGGAAACATACAATTTTCAATCTTTTTTCTTTCTTTTCTTTTTTTGGGGGAAAGCCATATGGTAACTAGAAAAGCAATACACATGAAAACAAATCATTCACTTCCTATTTCTGACACATCACTCAATTATTGTTACTGCACACAAGTTACAAGAAACAATCATCTCTCAAAGTATTATCATTCCGCAGATCCATAACCAACCACAGATCAGCAACTCCAATCAACTCATGTCAGGAGAAATTTTTCCTGTTGAAAAAAGGCAGCAATCAAATTTCAGTTGTAAGTGAACTTTCATATAGCAAATGCTATAAATTTCTTGAATTCTACCAAGACATCAACCAAGCACCTCTATGTTTGTTACTCAAACTCCGCAAGTGACCTGATAAATAATAACAGTCTGAACAATGCTCAGGGAATATTCTGCCCTTGAGAGGTTCACAAGTTTCTGGGGAGACCAAGTCAGAATATCCTTGAATGTAAGAGCAGTTCCATGGATGGCGTGAGCTCACATTGAGCGTAATGTTGAATAAACATATGTTCACAAAGCAATCTTCTTTTATACCCTCTATGAGACCAGCCCGTTCTATCTTTTCTCCTATCACGTCCTTGATAGTGATCCTTTCTATGATAGGAAGAGCACTTGGGTCGAAAGCGTCATCGGGGTGATCCCCATATAGACCAGTGAATCTGATAGCAATGTCTACTTCAGACAGGGTCATGTTAGAAATATACACATTTCTAACATAGCCCCCTCTTCCAGGAGATGTCTTTATTCTGATTGCGTTGTAAGAATCGAAAAAATGAATGTTTTCTGCATGAACATCCGATACACCTCCAGACATTTCGCTTCCTATAGCAATCCCTGCGCTTGTTCTAGTTTTCCCGATGAGCCTGTTAATGATTATGTCTGTACTGGGACGGCCATATGCTATGCCATACTCATCCCACCCGCTTTTGATTGCAATCAGATCGTCGCCAGTGCTTATATAACAGTCCTCAATGCATACATGGTCAGAAGAATCTGCACACATTTAAAATTGTAAGAATTCTTCCATTTCTTTGATTTGTAAGGGGATAAAATGGAAAGGACAAGATCTGTCGGCCTTATTTTACACAACAATTCATTTTTATTTTAATCACATTATATGAATAACTAGCATGTTTTCTTCCTGAAATGCCCAAGTCTAGACTAATGTGAGGTCATGTGGAATTTTCTGTTCATGACAGATATCCACATCCAAGCTATATCAAGCATTGGATTTTAGGATTTTAATTTGAAAACTTGTCGGTTGACAATCATATGAAGGATAATACTTTGAAGCACAGGTAAGTAGAACTCACCTGGATCAATCCCGTCTGTATTTGGCGAATCAAGTGGAGCAATAATCGTGACACTCTGAACCGCGACTTTGCTGTTCATCAAGAAAAACAGTCTCAAATGCCCCCTCATAATCAAAACTTTAATATTGCACATTTTTAACATGCTAATGAAAACAACTAAGTTTATCAAATCAGGAAGGAAACATGAACTCAATCCTTGCATGCACAAACCTGCAATATACTGGGTGAATAGTCCAAAACGGTGAATTCAAGAAGGTTAAATTAGATATAAGAACTCCAGTTGAATTCATCAACTCCACCAAATGAGGACGTGTATAATCCAAGGTTTTGTTCCGAAAGCTGCTCCACCAGATACTTCCTTGACCGTCTATAGTTCCATTATTTCCTTCATTGTTGCATCAATGATATCAGAGAACCATAACCACATATATTAGGATGATAAATGTTGAGCAAGGGCCTTCTTTCTTCATCTTTGGGTAGAAAAAAATGTTATACTGAGTATATACTAACCTGTTATGACGACATCAGTCAAATTGCGGCCATATATGAGAGCTCTATGCCTTCCACCTGGCAACTCTCTCCCTCGGCCATACGATGGAAGTGGGTCGACAACTGGCCAATCCTCGAAGTCCTGCAACAATCAGGATATGCCATTAAGTTCCAGTACATTACACTAACATAGCTTGCTCAAAGATTAACATTAGCATGAAACGAAGCTTGTTAGTTAACATTGTATCCATGCAGAAGGATAACTTCTACTTTAGATTTTGTTGTTATACTAAAACTTCCTTTTTTCCTGCATCACATCATGTTATTATTTACAAAGTGTGACCTACCGTTGATCCAAGAATGACAGCATCATTGTCCAACCACAAAGTTAGATGGCTGATGAGATCAAAACTACCAGTTAACCACCGACCAGCAGGGACAAAGAGCTTGGCTCCTCCTTTGTCAGCAAATGAATTTAGATAGAAGATGGCATTCTGAAATGCTTTTGTATTGAGAGTGACGCCATCTCCTACTGCCCCAAATTCGGTGATGCTGACACTGTGAGGTCGAACCTCCGCTGAGTTTGTATGCTTGCAACTTGAGCTGCTCCACACTGTCCATGAGCTGCAACTGATGAACAACGCAAGTACCAGAAGTACATTCGCCAGCTGAAACTAGAAAAGTTCCATCATCAGCCATTCTCTTAGTGGGGATCTTTAGGGGACGGAGAGAAGACGTGAAAAGTAGTTTAAACAGTATAGTCCGACCTAGAAAGAATTATGAACATTGCTCACAGGAATCAAGCAATATCCCAAATCTAAAATATGTGCCGATCAGCCACATTTTGTCAAAAAGAGTCAATGAAGCAAGAAAATCTCTCAAGGAGCAAAACTAGAAAACTAATCATCACCTAGTTTTCCACTATGTTAACCCAGATCTTTACAGAACTTAGTTCTTACAAATACTTTCTAAGTCGGCATTCTTGAATTCTTGTTCTTTCTCCAAGAATTCTGCTTTAGATCCTAGTGCACTACCAAGCTCTGCAGGAAGTGACGGAGAATGCAGAAAGATCAAAAAGAGGATAGAGAAGGAAACAAAAGAAGAACTTACTCTTGAAGGTCTGCTCATATGACTAGGATCTGAATTTCCTTTTTTGCCCCAAAAACCTGACCAGATAGCTTTTTTTCTCAGCAGCCTCCTTGTGAAAAAGGACTGGAGGGAAAGGAAAAAAGAGTAAAGCAGGAGAAGAGGAACAAGAGGTATAGCTTATGATCGAAATTCCCAGGATGACAACAATATGCAGGTGTGATTAGATGGGTCATTGAGATAGCCACCACCACAACCAAGTAAAATCATTGAATGTTACTGTTCTTGCCCGCCAAAAATCTAGCAGTAGGACCCCCTCTTGCTTCTAAACACCTTCACTATGTCCCTCCCCTCACTTTCTTTCTCTTTCATACCCTCTCTTCTTCCTTATGCCTCTGTCTCCCAAATTGGAAGAAACCCAGAAACCTAACAATTCTGAAACAAGGGGCAGCACCTCAATGATTCTCAATAATGGAACTTCTACGATATAAAGTATAAACCCCTAAGCTGCCAACTTCCCTATTGCAAAAATCACTGACAGTGACTTCCGATTCTGAGAGGCAAATTTCAGATTGGAAGGTAAAAGGTTTACACTCAATTTAGCTTTGCATGGAGCAAAACTGTCTCTGTGTCTCTCCCGTGAATTGTGTTTTTTACTTTAATCCCAAATCCCAGCCCGTAAACTCCGTCCCCACTGTGCTTGAGCTTCCACACACTTTCACTGCTAATGCCCAATCATTTGCGGCCCGGTGGGGCGATCTATCCTACTCAGATTGAAATCTTAGTTGAATTT
The DNA here is from genome assembly GCA_025563575.1 of Acacia pycnantha. Lineage (NCBI taxonomy): Eukaryota > Viridiplantae > Streptophyta > Magnoliopsida > Fabales > Fabaceae > Acacia > Acacia pycnantha. The sequence continues at coordinate 1,402,611 of JAMWYP010000187.1, read as the reverse complement.
ATTTTCTTCCCAAACAGGGAAAAAGTATAATATGGGAGGTGAATTATTTTTCACCGCGCGTAAATCGTACAGATAACAAAGTAGCAAACGCATGAAGGGGTCAAAAACTGGAAGGAACAGGGGCAAAGAGACAAAAATAGAACCATAAAAAGCGAGACCGGTTTCTGATCATGGGGAAGTGGAGGTGTCAGGGAGGTCATATGATTCACAAGACTTATCAATGAAACGTCGTCGTGTACCTACGAAACGGTTGTTATTTTCTGGTTTCTCTGTGTCGACGGGTGCATGACTAAAACGATGCTGGCAATTCCTTCTTTTTTAAAATACAAAAAGCCCACTATTTTGCTCCAATTATAGAATTGGGATTTGATCTGTGATTGGACCGAATTAAACTTCGTCGTATATTCAATACTGGCCAACCAGTGAATAGGAAAAGAAATTTGGATTCGTCGTTTACCCGTCCGTCTTCATCCTCAGATGATAAAAAAACAATTCACCTCTGTTTAACAAAGGCTACAAGTTCATGGATCGTCGACATTTCGTACCAGTCATCCAGAGCAAGCCATTTGTTTATTCTGAAACTGTATATTGGTTTTAACACAATACTACATATATAAAATATACGAGTATAATGGAGTATGAGTGAGGTTTAATTAAGGACCCAAAAAAGGGCAGTCAAAATGCTTTAAAGTAAGAAAAATGAAGGATCGTGTTCGATCTTGGTGTGAAATATTTGATCAACCCAGAGTACTAATGGTCGATTATTAAGGAAAAATATGTCTGTAAAGAGGGGGACAGACCCGAGAGCAGACAATATCAGAGACCCAAAGTAAGGTCATAATCCCATTCCCTGCCATGTGCAACTTCCTAAAGTTAAGATTTCAAAGTCAGGCATCCTATGCGCAATAATCAGTTCAACAGTAACATGACTCTCTCTGTGTATGTGTGCTTTTATTTATATATATATATATATTGGGGTCAGTAACATAGTACCATTTCAATTCAACGTTCAACGGCAGATTTAATGGCGAATGTCACTTTGATATCATTTTCGCGCGCAACTCAACAATCTCATTAATTAATAACACGCCAAGAATTTTTATGATGGTGGTCTTCAGCTGGATGCAGTTTTCAACTTCATTGTTTCACAAATTACTGTTTTGGGACCTTAATTAGGACATGGGATCAGAACAATAATCATAACGTGCCAACTAGTTTTCTGAGTTTTATTTGGTGTCTTCCCTTTTTCTGAAACAAATTCTCCTGACATTGTTTAACTTAATGCATGATTTATAATGATGATTCTTAAGCATAATCAATATGATTGTTGATGACAAAATGAAGGATTATACCTAATCCAATCTCATTCTGTCTTTCATATTATTATATTATAGCTTCATGTCATTGATCGACAACCTACTTTGTTTTCACCATATACTGTGATATGGCGTTAGACGCATGGAATCAGGTGACATCAATTTTAATGGTGCTGCATACCACAGCTTACTTTGGTGCTAAACAAGATCAATTTTTCTTAATGACGACCATATGTATCCTTTTATTAAAGACAATTTTTATTTGAAGTGGTGTCCGACACTTTAAACAACGGCGTATCTTTCAATGGATATTAAAGTTTGGGTTAAATATCTAATTTGTCACGGAAGTTTTTCTAAGGGAGCACCCAACACCCGGAAGTATTTTTGGTATCATTTTTGCCCCGGAAGTTTACAAACATAGCAATTTTGCCCATCAGTTGATCTTGATCGTTGGATTGGTATCATTTTTGTCCCGAAAGTTTACAAAAACTTGCTCCTAAACAAAACTTTTGGGGCAAATTTGCTCCCAAAAAAAACTTTTAGGGCATATTTGCTCCATTTTGTAAACTTCCGGAACAAAAATTATACCCAAAATACTTCTGGGTGCTGAACGCTCCTTTAGCAATACTTTCGTGGCAAATTAGGTATTTAACCTTTAAAGTTTTGATTCGCTTCGTTGTGAGAGACTAGCTTCGACTGATTAGAATACAATGACAGCCTATAAGGTATAAAAAAAATTAAAGGAAATCATATGGTTCACACAATATTTGATTTTATATCCAATTAACTAATCCCATTTTGAACCAAACAACAAGTTATTACGCATTCCTCTTCCCTTCCTTTTTGTTTGGGTGGGGGGTCCCAATGTCTCATGAATAAACTCAAGTAATTTTAAACCCCGAGCAGGTGAGCGCAACCACTCCGAATGATGATAACCTGATATAAAACCAATCAACATTAAAATAAGATAAATTCCTAATTCATAGTTCAAGCTAATTTTACTGAAAAGATTATATAAATCTTTCGAATATTAAGATAAAAATAACTAATAAAACATGAAATCAATCCAGCGAAATCATGCTATTACCAGCACTCTGAGTAGGAGGAGTCTTTTATGTTTTCATGTTCTTCATCAAATGTGTTTGATATGACATTATACGAAGTACTCTTACGGTCATAATAGTAAGATTTAATAATCCAATTTGGGTAAATTTATTTCTTACCTTAAACCCAAGACATAGTGGGATGACAATAATAAACAACAACAACAAAGAAAGGCAATCCTAACAATACGAATAAACAAAATACTCAAAAAACAAAGTAAATTACAAACAAGCAACAACAAGTGAATGATGGAAGGAGAAGCATCATGAGAAAAGGCATTTTGACCTTCTGGGCATCCAAGGTTAGAAGTGACGATAAAGACGGTATTGGTTGTAAAACCCACCTTACCGGGCACATCCCTTTTATAAGCATTTGCTGAAATTAAATCATCGGCACGATTACCCCCTTGGGGTAAAAGACAAAGAGAACCCAACATTGAACGATGAAAGACGAATAATATCGAGTACAATGCTCCTACACCTCCACTCAATCAGATCCGGTGAATTGGCATCAACACATTCAAGCAAGAAGAGACAATTGGTTTCAAAGACTACATTATCATCATCAAGATCAACCACAAGCATTAATGCCCTCTCACGTCACATGAAGTAATGAATCATGTAAAGTTATAGTACTCCTCCATAGTTTACAATATAATTTGTACTACAAACTATATTTTATATTTAGGACTGGAGTTAGTATTATTCAAAGTTTAATTTGGTCATTAACTCAGTGCGTGTTACTTTGTATACACAGTTGAAAAAATATCTTTTATCTGAAAAGTGTGTGTAATATACCAATATACTCCCTCTGGTCCTTATTATAAGGCACCAACTACCAATTTCTCGCGGACCAATGAATGGAAGTTAAGTCATTAATGAGGTCTAAAAGTAATAAATGTTTCCAACTTTACCCCTACTTTAATGATGTAGGTTTAAATGAGTTAGTTAAAAATGAGGGTATAATGGAAAAGTAGTAATAAATTAGTTAGTTAAAGTAAGTTGGTGCCTTATAATAAAGACCAAAAAATGTTGGTGGTTGGTACCTTATAATAAGGACCAGAGGGAGTAGATACTTGAACTTGTCACGTTTACCACAAGTAGTGAGAACTATAAGTAGAAGCTTCGTGGAAGGACCACAGCAACCAGTACGAACAGGAGGCCTCCGTGGTCCGTGCATTGATAGCTACATGAACGGTGGAGGAGCATCAGAGCATGCATGCATCGCTATCTCTGTTATTAAAGTGCACTCACTTCATCAACGGGTTTTCTTCATTATGGGACATTCAAGGTTTGAGTCCGATAATTTATTTTAGACGATTTTATTATTTTTAATTTATGATCTGCATCTTTATTGAATTTCAGCTTCTTCTTCTTCTTCTTTTTTGAAAAAATAATCTTTTGGTTTCCATGATTTTTTTTAACTTGATTGTAACTTAGTTTATACATTTTGACCCTTGTAACTCAATTTTTAAAGTTCCAATTCAGTTAAAATTTAATCTTTTTTTGGTCAAGAGTTAAAATTTAATCTTTGAACTTTATCTTTTTGTAATCGAGTTTCTATAGTTTTAATTATTTATATAATATATACTCTCTTTTGAAGGATATAATCTCGCTCTTTAAAGACTGAAAACAGAAAGGGTTTTTCACCTTTCTCAACAAAATATGCTTATCAGAATTTTAACTTGTATTCTCCTCCTACCTCAACCAACAATTTGTTGGTAATATATACCACTTTGATTTTATTTATATATGGGTCCATTTTGACCAAAAAACTTGGTCTTATTTATAAATTCAATTTTATATAATAAATGAGATTGTGACAATTTTATTTATATCAATTGCACTCACGAAGATAGAGAGAAAAGAAACAGTTGAAAAATACTCAATCATAAATGAGGGCAAAGTTAAAAATTTACCTCATAATCATTAAGTTAGTTATCTCTCTTTAGTATGTGAGATTTGGTCAAACTGAACTTATAAATGGGAGAAGAATGATAGTTTATTTTGAACTTAGTTCAAATTCATATTCAGACACGCTTACCCTTCGAAAGCTCCAATTGGTTCTGGTGACGTGGGATATTTTAAGGAACCCGTTGAGTTAGACTAATTATTCAAGTTATATTTTTAACCAGCCAAGCAATACAAAATTGTAAATATGACTTCTAATATTTATTAATTTTTTTGTTAGAATATTTATTAGTTTATTCAAACTAAACTAATTTATTTAGGGAGAATCCTAATTAAATCCTTCTAAAATAACAAAATCCAAATTCAGGCCTACACTTTCAACAAAATCTTAATCAAGCTGTGAGGCTTCATTAGGGATTTTAGAATGTTGTTGAGAGACCATATTGCCCTTTTTCAGTTTGAAAAAGAAGAATTTTAATTTGTAAAATCTCATATACTTTTAATACAAACGTTATCAGAATCCACGCTTCTTTAAATAAATAGAAGGTTAACGTATATTTTTAGTATTTTAAGTTGGGTTAAGTACCAATTTTGCCCCTGAAGTACGCGTCCAGGAGCAATTTTGCCCCTTAAGTTTTAGGCGGAGCAATGATGCCCCTGAAATATCAAAACGGAGCAATGTCGCCCCTCTGTTACAAACCCTAAGGTTTCTAACGGAGGGGCAACATTGCTCCGTTTTTATACTTCAGGGGCAACATTGCTCCGCCTAAAACTTAAGGGGTAAAATTGCTCCTGGGCGCATACTTCAGAGGCAAAATTGGAACTTAACCCTTTTAAGTTTTACATAAGTCATACTTTTAAACCCTTAACTTTATAAAATATACTTTTAGTCCTATAATTCTAATACCGTTACTTTTGCTAATAGAAAATGCAAATTCAAGTGATAACGGTGTAAACTTAAGTGATGACTGTGTAATTAAATGTTATTGGTCATCACTTGAGTTCGTTGCGTCAGTTTTTCCCGTTAGCACCATTAACGGTGTTAGAGTTTTAGGATCAAAAGTATACTTTATAAAGTTAATGGACCAAAAGCATACCTTATGTAAAACTTAAAGGACTAAATGTATATTTAGCCTACATATATAGAATCTAAACTTTTAGGGTGTGCATGGTAATGCTCCCAGAATGAGTTTTTTCTTAATTTCTGTTCCCAAGAACAAAATTGGATAGGAATTGTGTTTGGTAAATCCGGTTTTTTTTGTTCCCGAGATGAACCGGTTTCTTTTTTGTGCTGGAAAAAAAAAGAAGCAGCAAATTTCTGCTTTTCTATTCCAGGGCACAAAGCCAGAATCTATTTTTCCCTTTCTCTCTTCCCCTTCTCTCGATCGTGACATTGACGAAGCGAAGAAATTCCAATCACCCTATGCGACAGATCAACTACCTTCCCCACCCCCACCGCTGCGGCCACCACCGCCACCGCCGCGGCCTTCGCCACCACCATCACCCCCACCGCCGCCGTCGCTTCCACCACCGCCACTACCACCACCGCCACCGCCACCCCCACCGCCACCGCCGCCACCCCCACCTTCGCTTCGCCACCCCACCCCCGCCGCCACGGCCACCACCACCGCCACATAAATAATTGTTTGAATATAAAAATTACATAGATAAAAATAAAATGTGTTAACAAACATAATTCTGATTCTCGGAATAAAAATAAAATGAGTTAACAAACGTAATTCTGATTCTCAGAACTTTTCATAGGCACAGAATCAATAAAAAACTGTTTCATCTCAGAATCAGTGCTGGGGAACAGAATGGTTCCCATGCACACCCTTAGTGGTCCTGCAACAACATTGAAAGGTAAAAATTTCTCTTTAACCCTAATATGTAAATTTGATTTTCTTCCGGATAGTGTTTTGGGATTTCTGTAAACATATGTGATTAGAGAAGCAAATAAAGAATCAATATAGAGAAGATGAAGATTCTTGTATTATTAAGAACAAAGAGCAATATGCTCATACAAACTATAATCCACAAGGATTATCTCTAATCTACCCTTACTTGAGGGAGATAACCAATAAACCCTAACTCTAGGGATCTAGGAGGGACATTGATAATTGAATATTTTATACACTTATTTTTGTCTCTTGAATAATAATTTAGGACCCTTTAGCTAATAAATAATGGCTCTTATGTTTATTTGGGCCTTGGGCCTTTTATTGCATTTTAGCCATTGTTTATAATAAAATTCCAGTTTTGTATTCCTTCACTATTTCTACCATAACTCTTGAAACAGACATCGGATTTGCCTCATTTTTGTCTCATATTTCAGATGATTCAGAGAGCTACAATTGTTATGAAGACATCAAGAGCAAATTCGGTCAAGAAGGCGGTCTATTTTGGAGCCGAAGTCGGATGCACAATTCTGGATTATTTTTGGACCCGAATTTTGTAATTTAAGTCCAGTTTCGTTTTATTTCTGTTTTGGGCTAAAACTATTAGAGCCCATTCCGTTTTTAGGTCATTTTAAGGAAGGCAGCAGCCACAAACATATTCATTCACGTTTTTAACATTAGAGTGGATCAAAATACAAGTTTTCATTTTCTCTCATCTGCTCTTCATGTTCTTGCGCGTTCTTCGATTTTCCCGACCATGATCGGCTAAACTCTTGTGATTAACCCAACGATGAGGATTCCATGATTCATCCAGAGAACTCGTGCCTAATCGGTAACTACTCGATTCTCGTTTTCATCTTATCGGATTCGATTTCGGAAATAGTTCGAATATTAGATTTAATATTCGGTTTGGTTCATCCCAAGGACTTAGTTCGGACTAGGTTACAGATGTTGCTTGTGCGATTGCACAGTGAGACGCCACCGTCCGGACAGATTCTAGGCGATCGTCTAGGCGAGGGAATCTCCGGATGAATGCAGAGATTTCGATTCATCCGAACCAAACGTGGGTTAGTTGTATTTTCGTTCAATGATGGAGGTTTCGGAATCAATTCGTTGGGTTGATCATCTTTAATCTGTCTCTGTTTATTTGATTCGTTTGACTCGTTTATTGCATTTTGGTTATGTTATTTCGTTTTGTTATATTCTGTTAAACCAAACCCCCCATTTTATCATTTTGTTTCACTATTGTTATTAAACAAGCCCGCTGCAAATTCGTTGGGAAACGACCCAGGTTCCCTAATTCTGCAAATTAATTACGAACTTGGTTGTTTTGGGAGATACAACAAATAATCTTTCCAAAAATGGCGCCCCTCTCTAGAGAGAGAGAGACTCAAATTAACCTCTCTCTAATATGGTGAGAGCTCCACACTCAACACACTTGGTGAGGGCTCCACACCCAACACACACTTATCTCATTAGTTAAGACCCCTTATATAGACTAGGGCCCTAACTAATTCACTAACCACCTAATACTTCTAACACGCCCCCTCAAGTTGAACACCATTTATCTTAAATGTATTCAACTTGAACAACACAAAATAAGGGGTAAGGTGAATTAAATTGAACAGTTTTACAATCACAAAACAATACAAAGATTTCTTCAATTCACAACCATTCTTCTCCATATCACTTTTGGCATGCTTTAATCAATAAGCTCTTGCAATCATTGGTTCTCATTTTCCAGTGCCACACTTCCTTGTGAACCCAAAAAATGTTCTATGAATAAGCTCCAGCCTCAATCACTTCTGTAAGAACTTGTTGGACCAACCTTACTGTCTACTTGAATCCATGAATCCACTCCTTTTTCTTCACAAACTCTTCTCAAATTTTCATTTGCTGATTCACTTTTGAACAACTTCAATTTGTAGGCTTTTGGTGACCTCTATGTCCTTGTCCTCAATCTACATAATTGCCATTGAAAACATAAAATAGACTCCCAGAAGGCGTGCCAAGATGCTTAAAAAGAAACAGTAAATCAGAAAGCTGCCCATGCTACAATGACCCTTGAATCTTCTCCTTGACAATTGATCTCCACACAATTTGGCTCCTCGCATAGTATACGGCAAGCAGAACCTACCAATTTATCTACCAAAATTGAAGGTATGATGTGGCAAAACTCATATGGCAACTTCTTCTGTGAAGCCTGCTCAAGGGTGAACACCATTCTTGAACCCACGTCTCTAAGGTGATGCAATCATCTGGAGGCCACTGAAGAAATTGTTGAAAGGAAGATGGCAACAGGGACTCCTGTACTTCATTTATTCCATTTTTGAAGTCCTAAAACATGTTCTACCTCCAACATCTCATTTTCATTTATCAGGCCTTGTCCCTTATCTATCAGGACATCACCATTGCTGGTCCTTGTTGACTCAGCCATGGGACACTATAATCTGACCATAGTGAAGCTAATGCAACTGTTCCAACAGCCATCAAACACAAAAACGCCACGAAATAGTCTATGAGTGGGCGAACTGGAGCATATAACAGAATTTCTACTCTACTTAAAGATATTATCTTCTTCAAATTTTCTCCTGCGGATTTTGATATCATCATGAGATAAAGGCATCAAGCTCTCGGTTCATAGCCTTCAATTTGTCAACATTGGCACCTTCAAGATAATTTCTAGCCACGTGCACCAAATCCATGATTCTTAGTTCCACAATATCGATTTGACCGCCCCTGCGAAAAGCTAGTTCGAGCCAAATAACCATTTGTAGTAGGAGATCAAGCCTCACCCGTGGCAGCAGACATGCTAATTGCAACGAAGATATTTTCTTTCCTCTTCAACTCAGAATCACAAAGCAAATTCTGGAGACAGAGAAAAACAGCCACGACTGAGATTGACCGGGAAACCAAGATGATCAAGATTCAGATGTCTGGAGGCGACAAACCGCACTCGACAGATGAGCAAGATCACTAACGGGAGCAAGATCCAGAGGATTTTGACGACAAGTTCAGAGATAAGAGATGACTAAAGATTTCGTTCCTTTGAAGCGAGAGTGGAGATCTTCAATAGGCTCTTGAACAGGGTGTGGCTCAATAGCAGATGAGAGGCTGCGACGAGAACGTGGCGGATCTTGATCGATCGCCTTGAAACTCTAACTCGAAAGATCATTTCTTCAGATCGCCTGACTCGGTTCTTGATTTGTGCCAGTCGGACTTTGGTGTTGACCCGGTTTGTGTGGGCTAAAATTATTGGGCTTTCTTGAAAAACAACCATTGAAGAAACTCAATGGGTAAACCGAGAATCACCTTCTTGATTATCTGGCCCAACCAAAAATAAGCAACAGCCAAGAACATGTCATACCAGGCCCATAATTCAATTTAACCTGCTCTGATACCATGTAAACATATGTGATTAGAGAAGCAAATAAAGAATCAATATAGAGAAGATGAAGATTCTTGTATTATTAAGAACAAAGAGCAATATGCTCATACAAACTATAATCCACAAGGATTATCTCTAATCTACCTTCACTTGAGGGAGATAACCAATAAACCCTAACTCTAGGGATCTAGGAGGGACATCCCTCTCTAGAGAGAGAGAGACTCAAATTAACCTCTCTCGAATATGGTGAGAGCTCCACACTCAACACACTTGGTGAGGGCTCCACACCCAACACACACTTATCTCATTAGTTAAGACCCCTTATATAGACTAATGAGATAAGGCAGTGATTGTATATTGATTGAGTAATGAATAAGATATACATTCATTAGTTTAACAATTTCCTTCCTTAATGTTAATCCAAATCATCGATATATTGGCATCTTTTCGAAACAACAAACTATGCCAGTTCCTGGGTAGCATTTTTTAAAATTTCGAACCTGAGATCAACTCGAAGATATTTTTCAGAATGCTCTTGAACTTGTGTGGATGATTTGGATAGGGTGTGGTGATAATTCTTATCCGAACCCTTCACTCATCGAGTTTTGTCTTGTTTTTTATGGAAGGGTCGATTTTTTTATATCCCTTAATTATTTTATTTAAGTGTGTCATTTAGATTCCTTATTTTGATCATAATCCACTCGTTGGATTACTGAAAACATTATGATCTAGGTAAAGTTAAAAAAAAAAAAAAACTGGTTTTCTTTCGCTTTTTTCCTTCAGAGGTATTGATTGCAAAATCAATTGCAGTTGCAATGAATGCAATCTCTGTTTCTGGGTTTTTCAACCATGGAAGATGATTTTGCTAGTTTGATTCGTTTTGATTGAGATCTTTTTACTTTAACAAGTAGGATGATTTCACGTGAAATAGATAAACTAGACTTGAAGTCTCCGATTTCAAAATTCCTTTTGGATGTAGAATATCCCATCGTTTTGCACCATGGGTTAGGGTTAGGGGTATTATGGAAAAATAACTAACATTTAAATATCTTACATTGGGTCATTGACCCAATTTAAGATTTGTTAAGTTTACCAGCCTTATATAGAATTTTCTTATTTCAACCGTCTTTATATGAGATTATCCCAATTATCTTTCTTATAATTAAACAATTAAATTATTTTTTAAATAAAAAAATAAAACAAAGCAAGCTTCAGCCGTTCAGCTTTCAGCCCTCGCGTCGGTCTGGTATCCTCTTTAGCGCAGTCCCGCCTTCTGCCCTAATTCCCTAAACCCCAAATTCTCCTCGCTCTCGACGACTCCATTCCCTCTTTGCTCTGTAGCTATTTGATTTAAATTCAGTATTATTCCTGTTCGTTGGCTGGATTTGTTTTGATTGATTGGGCATGTTTGGCTTTTGTGATTTTGCGATGAGGACGGAATGTCATTCTTAAATGTCGTGCTCCTCAGTTCGTCACCATCGGTCCAAGACCAGACCTCCAAGCAAGGTATTTCCGCTCCTTCTTTTCTTCTCGTTCTGATATTGGTTCTTTTAACTTGTCTAACTACATATTACTCTCTGTTTCGAATGTTTCAGGAAGAGAGAAAGGAACAATTTGAGTATCCACGTACAGCGAATTAAAATCTGCGCCCTCGGGTAAATATTAACGAATTTAAAATCAGAAAAATAGCTTAGCCTCACTTAATGGTTCTGATGTGCTTTGGTCTTCTGCTCAACCTAGGGAGCGTGGAGAATAGGCCATGCCTCGTAAAACTAGTTCCATCGCTCCAAAGAAGACTGGAAATGACTCAAATTTAAGCTTTCCTTCTCCGGAAAAAGAGTATGCGGTCATTTTTTGAAGTAATATTCTATTGTACGATTCTAATAGTAGTTTTCTGCACTAAAAATGGTTGTTGACTTTTTATTCTTTGTTTTGCTGCTTCTGCTATCATTCTCCAACAGCTGCTATGAAGGAGAGCGTCTCACCAATCTGTTGCAATCGATTCATAGGTAACATTTTTCCTAAAGCATTGCTTCATATTTTGATTCACATTATATTCATAATGTGTAATTAATCTGCTAGCATCATCATTCATCACTTGCCTGATGATGTTGTTCAATGAAGCAGAATGAATAATCAACCATCTTGAGGACTGAAATTCATCTCTATTGTTCAATTATCAATGACATGCTTTATTCTATTGATTTTTAAAAATGATGATTCTGGTGGACAGGGAGATCAAATTAGCGAGAACAATCGATGGAAATTCTTTACCAGAGAAAATATGGTTAAAGGTATAACTTTTAATTAGTTTAGGCGAGCTGCAGAAACCTACGAGCAATATTGGAAGGAAACTTGCATAGATATATGACCTTATTGTGATTCCTCCAGCAACAATTTTCTGTGGGCGTCAATGATGTAACCCGTATTCTTGAGCGTATGGCACCGTGCACCGAGTTGCGAAGCTCTTCTCAGCTCTCTCCTTTTATCAGCTGCAATAGTAGAGCATCTTCAGTCAAACTTCTGGTTGGTCACCTCTGCTTTTTAAAAAAATAAAATATATAGTCAGTTTATTTATTTTCGGTTACGTACTTGTATAGTTCCTGAATTGTTATTGCTGTTTTTTCAGTATGCAACCGCGTTACTAACCTGCTGATTTATCCCATTATGCAATGTTGACGCGGCAACTTATATTTTAATCGCACATTTTAATTCTATTAATTGACTCTTTTTAAGATGGGTAACTCATGGGTATTAATGCATCTATCACTCATGAGTCATGATCACATGTAACCTTTGTTCTGGCTAGAATTGTACCTTCTTTTGACGTGACTTTTACAGAAGCTGAAAATAGACATTGCATTCTGTTATGTAGGTTGTGCTAGTAGCTGCGGACTGTACCCCGCGATGGCTGATAAAGCATCTGCCAAGCTTGGCTTCATCAAGGAAAGTGCCACTGATCTTCGTTAGAGATAAGAAAAAAGGTTCTTTGAGATTAGGCGAACTTGTAAATCTGAAAACTGCTATTGCTGTTGGTGTTAAGGTGATGTCTCTCTCCGAGCCTATTTAGATTTTGCTCATGCGGCAGATTGTTGTTTGATATAAAATTATTTCTCTTCCAATGGACGCAGGCAAGAAAAAACACGATCAACAAACTCTTGGAGAAAATCCTCCGACAGGATGGAGTTGAACTTGATTGTCCAAGTCCAGCTGAAACATCTGATTCGTGTGATGTCCAAGAGCCTGACGTTAAAGTTGACATGTCACTGACTCGGCCGAATTCATGTTCATAGGAGATCAAATTTTGCTAGGTTTTAGTCTCAATAGATAAAAATTAGTTCTCAGACTGGAGTCGGAAATTGGTGGCCTTTATCTTCTCACCTTTGTTTGAAGGAAGCCCCATTTTAAAGTAAATGGCAGAAAGTTTGTATATTGAGATGGGCCACAAAACAGACTTCATTTTAAGCTTTTTTATAATATCTTGGTGTGATTCTATTCTATTAGTGATCTGCCTTGTGAAATGCTAACTCTACATTCAAGGTTCGGCCTGCCTAGCTATCAAAAATCTACTTCGCAGTAATATGCTTCAAGAGCCTCACAGTAGCTTCAATCCATTGGACGCCTCAATGGAAATCCAGAATCTGGATGAATGTTATCATCTTGCGCTCGCTTAGGAACTGCCCTTTGATATAGAAGCTATGCAGTGCTAACTGGATCAGGGTTGGTATTTCCCCGACCACGTGCTTTAGATCTATCTGATTTCTGCTTCTCCATTTTTTCTTGATCTTGCTTAACCAGCACTGGTTGGAACTGCCAATTTTTTTTTTAAACAAAAAGAACATTAGAAGAACGGAAAAATCTTGGTTAATGATTGGAAATGACGTCAATATTATATGGCGGAAATAATCCGGAGCGCTTGAAACAATATCCAAATTCACGCTTACCTGATATATAGAATATATAACATTCCTTCTTATCTGCGCCATCATCTCTAAGAAAAGGTTGTAGCCTTCAAGCTTATACTCAATTAATGGATCCCTTTGCGCATATCCACGTAAACCTACAGCTTGCTGAACAAATTTAAGTGCTTGCAAATGTTCCTTCCACAGCCGATCAATGTTGCTCAAGATAAGGAATCGCTCTGCTTCTTTCATCAATCCCGGTGCTTGTTCCTCCACAATATTCTGTGGCAGCATTTGAAAAATTAAGGGCCAAAATGGGGTGAGTTTATATAACAAACGATAATCGAATAAACTCACTGACCCTTTTCTGCAAGTAAGCCTCACGGCCTCGAAGTCGGAGATAATTCTGTAATTCCCCAAAATCTGAACACTTGCTTGATATCAAATCAACGCTCAAATCATTTAGCAGGTAGCAATATCTGAAGAATATTTATCTCCGTCAGTAAGCTAGACATTAAACACATACATCATTCGCCAACCTAGCAGCCACAATAGCATATATATGAATATGCTTGTGAGGGCAGAATCAAAGCCCTGCAAAAAAACAAACAAACAAGGTTCCACTTACTGCTGAATCTTGGCAATGAGTTTCTCAAGATCCCAGCTTTCTTTAGGAGCATCGGAACCGACGTTGGCCTAATTCAACACAATACAAATCTTTGAACTATTCCAGATCTAGGATATAATAACGATACAACTCCATGGGTATGGTCGGAAACTCCATGGGTATGCAATAATGGTTAAAGCAAAATGTACCTCCAAAATGTCATCCATTGTCAGTTCTGCATATTCAATAATTAGAGACTGGAGGTCCTCGGATTGAAGGGCTCGCCTTCTCTCGGTATAAACACGGTCTCTTTGGCTGTTAAGGACTTCATCATACTCAAACAATTGCTTCCGAATATCAAAGAAATAGTTCTCCACTTTCCTTTGAGCTTCATCCAATGCTTTGGTCAGCATCTTGGACTCAATAGGTAGGTCTTCAACTCTAAAAGCTCGCATTAAACCCTTCAAATCACAATATTGAAAATGTCTTACCAATCAGATCAAACGTAGCAGCAAACACCAAGAGCAGTCACCAGAATACCTGAATTCGATCCCCACCAAATATCCGAAAAATGTTATCTTCAAGACTTAGGAAGAAACGTGAACTTCCTGGATCTCCTTGTCTCCCACTTCGGCCACGCAGCTTTAAGGATTCAAATTGAAAAATTTAAGATGCTTCCTTAGCAACATTGTTTTTCGTAAAAGGTGAGGATGGAGAGGCCATGAGAATTTAGGATAGGCTGTACAAGCTGTTCTCCGCCCATCCTTGCCTCAATAAAGAAAAAGGTAAAGATGAAATAGTAAACCTGATTATCGATTCGCCGTGATTCGTGGCGCTCTGTACCTACTACATGCAGTCCACCTGCTGCCACAACCTGTAGCCAATACGATAATTAGAAATGCATCAAAGTAAATCAAGTAAAGTATCTGTTAGGTAACAAACTTACCTGTTTCCTCTCTTCTTCAGTGTAGACCTTGTATTCTTTAACAATTTCCAGAAAAGCAGTCCGCAGCTTAGCTATGACTTCATCCTGAGCAGGACCCTACATAAAGATTTATACAATGATAGCGTTTTGGTCATACATGATTGAAAACTCTCACAAATTTGAGTTATGAAGGGGGAATCATCACCTACCAAAAAATTTGAACAAATTACTGCTTTCCCTAAAATTAAAGATGACTAACTTCTCGATTTAATCCCTCAATATATTTCCATTTTCAACCAATTATTTTCTTTGGGGGAACAAATAAAGAAGCTATCTCCATGAAATTCACGGATGGCGGGACAAAAATGATTGGGAATACATTATTGAGAGAGGGTTATACTTTGAAGGACCAATCCAAGAAGCTCGCGTCTTTCAGGGACAAAAATTGTAATTTATTCTAAATCCATCATTCAGGCTTTCTAGTATTAGCTCGATTGAAAAATTGATCATCGTCAGATATTGTCACCTTTTCACAAGAGCATGATAGGCGCTCTTCTGCTTCAAGCTCTGTCAATGATCTCTGGCCCCATGTTTTAACAGCTACTTGCAAAGTCTCGTCAGCCAACTTGGTATTTTCATCAGATAGTTTGCATGGGAACAATTTCTCGTTCACCTGGAAAATGATATATATTGAGTTACAGAACAGATTATAAATTACAGCTTCTTAAGAGCAGTGTTGTTAAGCTGAAGATAATCAATTATAACAAGAAGAAAACCAAATTCCATACCTTCCATGTCCTCATGGGAGGAGGTTTCTTTACTGATACAAAGACTCCTTCAGCTGGCTTGACAACTCTGCAATTGCGTTCAAATAAAAAATGTAGTGAACCTTTCAAGATGGTAGCGGTTAGAATCCCAAGGAGGAAATCTTGTATCATCTTCTAAGAAGGACTTATTACAAGAATATGGTGCCTCTAGAAATTAAATTACCGTGGCATCAGCATCTCACGTAGCTTTAATCTTGCCATAAACTCAGCATTACCGCCAAGAATTATATCTGTCCCACGACCAGCCATATTGGTAGCAATCGTCACAGCCCCAAGACGACCACTCTGTGCTACAATTTCTGCTTCTCTCTCGACATTTTCTGGTTTTGCATTAAGAACCTTTAAACAATACATATTTCATTAAATTCATAAAATAATGATATAAGTGGTTATAGGATTAAGATACATTCCCATCCTTTCACATTGGAGTGGTAAGTCTACGTCAGCAATACTTGGCTTAACTTTAGTTAGGCCAGAGTTATTAAAGGAAGTTACAGTTAAACCGGGTTTCATTTGGAAAATAAGTCTTCCTATGTCTTGCTGACTTGCTACAAAAACAAAAGAGATCTCACCTCATGTGGAATTCCAGCCTCTTTCAATTGTTCAGACAAAGAATCACTCTGTTCAACACTGGTGGTGCCAACAAGTACTGGACGCCCGGTTTTGTGCATTCTAGAAATCTCCACTACAACTGCACGCCATTTACCAGTTGTTGCCCTAAAAACAACATCAGACTCATCCTGATAAAGAAATTTAAGACACCATAAGGAGATATAAAATCAAATAATTTGATAAAACAATTTTTAGCATGTACAAAATCTATGGAAATGAGTTGTGATGGTTCCAAATATTAGTAGTAGATTACTTTTAAGGGATTTCATCCACCCCTCCTCCCTTCTTTGAGTGAGTAAAAGAGCGCAGAGGAGGGATTACTATTAATAGTTTAACTTTGCCCGAGTAACCAACAGTGTGTAAAGTGCTCTTCTTATAGATGACAAACAAGAAAAGACCTTTCTTATCATAGGCTTATTTGTTGGCACTATTGTAACTTTAAGCTTGTAAATGCTCTCAAATTCTGTGCTCTCAGTCGCTGCAGTACCAGTCATTCCACAGAGTTTTGGGAACTGCAAAAATAAGGATTTACAAGGATTGCAATAGTAATTAATGCAAATAAATTATCAAATGATTATAAGTTTAATCAATCCAGATATAACATTCTCCAACCTGCAGAAAGAAATTCTGGTAACTAATTGAAGCCAGTGTCACTGTTTCATTTTGAATGGGCAGCCCTTCTTTTGCTTCAACCGCTTGGTGAAGTCCGTCACTCCACCTTCTCCCCTACCAATCAAGTTAATGAAAATACTTCAGCTTTGAGAGACCAGCAGAGTTTTGCTCCCTTCTTATAGTATAAACACATCGGATACTCCATTATCTTCCTTTATTCACCAGCAAGTAATCACTTGCTTTTTTAATATGAGGCAGCATGTAACAAGTGGGGCAAGGGCAAGATCCCTTGAGACATAGTTTGTCTTTTCGAGAACGAGAAAAACTATTGTGCAGGTGCACACAAATGAAATTAGTTGGTGTGGAATCTTCAAACCACATCTGGTGGATTTTTATTACAAAACCTTGCGATAGTATTAATAAAGCTAGTTTATGATTTGCTTGAACAATGGGATAAAGTTTTATGAGCATCTCATATCAATCTTTAATAAGATTAGACAATACTGGTATTAACATTACAGAAATATTGTCACAGCTTACCCAGTAGAGGGTACAATAAGAATTTTGATATTCTTTCATTTGCCTTTCATAAACTGCAACAAAAAATTGGAATTATTCATATTTTTAAATAGATTTCTGACGATTAGTAATCTTTGCCCGTAATCAATGTCCAGATCATGAGTATAGTGAAACATAAAATAGAATGTTAATAGTTTCCTTAACTACTATTTTATAGTACCATCTCTAAATATCTTTGTCGTCCAAAATAATTTAAGGAAAGAGAAAGTAGCATCACTTTCAAAAGAAATTATTTATGTAACACCAGGATAAATAAGGAACTCTCAAGGATCACCACTTGACATCAAATGAATTATCAGGCTTCATGGAAAATTCTGACAAATATAACTTATGAAAACAAGCGCCCAAACTATGAGAGGAAAAATTAATCTGACGGAATTTTGATTATAAAAGAAAATACCTGCATAACTCGACCAGTAAACTCATCCACAATTAGAACCTCTTTTCCACGAATTATGTAGTTTACATCTCGAAGAAACAGTTCTTTCGCTTTTATTGCATTTAGGATATACAAAGCCCACTGTTCTCGAGGATCATATAAATCTTTAACACCTAAAATTTCTTCAGCATCTTCATAACCCTGTTCAGTGAGTAACACAGTTTTTTGTTTCTCGTCCACCTACAAGAACAATTAAATAAGCGAATTTAATTACAAATATCCTCTGTTTATAAACATGCATCCACTCTGTTTAGCAAAAATTGAAATGAATTATAGTCATGACAAATTAATTCAGTGCCTGGTTTTCGTTTATCCATCCATAAAGCAAAAATTAAAATGTTCAGTTATTTTTATTATTCTGAAAAAAAAAATGTATTATGTTTTTGTTTCCATGCTTATCAGCATCAAATCTTCATATAGATACAATGGATTTCCAAATATAACCATGATTTAGCCGCCTTACAGTGTAATGTATATCTTGTTCAAAGGCTGCTGCTACTTTTGCTGCCTTATAATATCGATCACTGGGTTTCTCTGCAGGTCCTGATATAATGAGAGGAGTTCTAGCTTCATCAATGAGAATAGAATCAACCTCATCAATGATACAGTAATTAAAGCCCCTTAAGACAAGCTCCTCTACATTCTGCACATTATACAAATAAAAATTCAGCATGACATGAATGAGTTGAAGTTAATTATTACCAAGTATATACTAAATGACAGAATATGTAAAGGAAAAATCACTTTCCGTGGCAAGGTTGTCCCTTAAATAATCAAAACCAAGCTCGCTATTCGTCACATATGTTATATCACATAAGTAATTTTCCTTTCTTTGCTCACTTGTCATATTCTCTGCCCAAAAAACAAGGCTATGTTATGCCACAATAGATTCAAAATGCTACCCATAAAAATACTCTGACTAAAAAGCTCCTAAAAAACCAAGGCCATGTTACATCAACAATGAATGGACTTCTATTGAGAAATGTAAATAAATACAAACAACAAAGTCAACTTCTGATGATAAAAAGGACAATCTTTGAATAAAAAAATATGCAACAGGAAAAGGGGGAACAGAAGAATAAGACATACGTTGGATGAGGCCAACCTTCAATCCAAGAAAGCGGGGGACTTGACCAACCCACTCACAATCCCGTCGAGCCAGATAATCATTGACAGTAACAACATGAACGCCATTTCCACTTAATGCATTTAAATAAGCTGGCAAAATAGCAACCAGGGTCTTCCCTTCTCCTGTCCTCATTTCAGCTATTTCTCCCTTATGGAGAACCATGCCACCTGTATGACCCAAATTCAAAAAGCAATAAAATTTCCTTGTAATGATGCATATTAGGAAAAGAGAAACTTATTGTAGCAATAGCTTCAGTTTAAAAATTATATATGATATTGATGGAGTTGATGCCACAAGTGATTCTCGTTTGATTAAGAGGATAAGAGGCATAGCTTAGTTCTTCCACGTCATGGGCTAGTTTTTAAGGGTAGCTTCTTCATGCTTATTTAAGCTTCCATCAATTGATACTAGAGCTAGGCCAACCTCTACAAAAAGGGCTATTTGGAAAAGGTGCAACCTAGTGACTAGATTGAGTGCTACAACGTACACCCAAAGGGTCCCTAAAAGATATATGTAGGCTGCACTTTATGTAGCTATTAAGTTCCCTCTATGAACTTCAGTTACTCTCTCCAGTCCTTTTTATAAGGGTTCATCAGTCACCTCACACATATAAAGGAATCTAGTCAAAATTGGTTAACCTTAGTAAAGATGTGTTATATTTGAATTTTGTTTCAAAAGTTAACCACATTCAATGGAGGTAATCCATCAATTGCTGGTTTTATTTAATTCTTTTAAATGATTACAGACAAAGGACATTTTGGATAGAAAGACATTGATGATTTAGACAATTTATAAACACTACATTAAGGAATAAGTAAACATTCAAGAAGGACCCTTATAAAAGGACCAGAGGAACTATTTATGACCAAAATGAAGATTTTGATGTTCGTGTGAAAAACTAATTTTTCAAAAAGATTTTGCACCAGTACTTCACTGGGTAGTAACTAAATGTAAATCTGCAACAAACCACACAAGATATACCTATCAGTTGGACATCAAAGGGTCGAAGGCCCAGAACCCTCTTTGAAGCCTCTCTTACAACAGCAAATGCCTCCTGCAACATTCTTATTTTTTGTCACTTTTTAAAAGCATCATCTGTATTATTGATTAAATAACAATCTGAGAATATGCAATAACAGCTGCAAGCGAACTTTTTGGTTGAGGCCTGATTTGTCCCATGCCATACCACTATCAATTCCAGGAAGTGATGTAAGGCGGCGAGTGAAAACATATCAAGTTTCCAATTCTACCTAAACTACCCTGCAATCTTATTCCCAGAATTCCAGGGAGGCAAATTTGAGGGTCCATATACGTCTAAGAAAATAGAAGGAAAATCGTTAAAAGAAAAATCATGATTTTCACTCACAGGAAGTAGAGAATCCAAAGTTTCACCCTGTTGTGCCCGTTCCCTCAGTACAGAAGTCTTCTCCCTCAGTTCCGAATCCGATAATGAAGACATCTTCGCTTCCAATCCATTAATGGTGTTAACAGTTGCAGTATACTGTTGCCTGGTCGACTCTCCAGTATCGGCACCTTTAAAAATCCCGCCTAATAAACCTCCTAGCGAAGCTACAACACGCATAGACCGCGTTCTATTGTTGTTGCTTCCCTTAGTTACCGCTTTGGATCTGGACACCAGCATTCGAAGGTGTTCTGTACCAAGAAAAGAGGAATCTGATAGGCTTTTCTGGTAAAAGCATTTCTGCTTAATCGACGTGTTAGAAACGTAAGGTATGGCGGGGTAATGCTTCGCCAAAGGCGAGTTACAAAGCGATGCTGCCATGATTAGCACGAATTAAGAGTGTAAAGTTGAGTGTCCGATTTCTGATGAAGTTTGTCGACTCCGAAGCTTCTAGTTGTACGTACTTGAATAAGCTCATGCTCC
Organism: Acacia pycnantha; assembly: GCA_025563575.1. NCBI lineage: Eukaryota > Viridiplantae > Streptophyta > Magnoliopsida > Fabales > Fabaceae > Acacia > Acacia pycnantha. The sequence goes on along the minus strand of JAMWYP010000187.1, from coordinate 1,381,478 downwards.
CCTGGTTGGACTAGTAAAACCGGCGACCGAGAGATCTCTGCTTCTCATGGATATTGGTTAGCAAATTGGCAATCCACATGGCCATGGGATAAGGTAGTGGACAGATCCTCTGCATGCATGTCTATGATAAAACAATGGAAATGCGCGCCATCGTTGCATACTTGCATGGCTCATCATCGCTGCTGAAACCCATCAAAGTCACGAGCCTTACTTCTTGAGGCTGAGGCCCAGTCCATTTATTAGAGATTCAGGTTTCTTTTTTGTTTTTGTCCTTCATTCATTCATGCTTTGATATTCTGGTGTCCTAGGCTAGAGGAACCACACCTATCCATCTCGAACTTGGTGGTTAAACTCTACTGCGGTGATGACACTATAGAGGGTTTTGGATATCAAACGAACCTCTCCAAAAGGTAATTTTAATGTGGCCGATTTCCCCTCTTTTGCAATCAGTTTTGCTGACATAGATCCAATTTTTCAATTTTTTGAATTTCGTAGAATTTTTTTTTTTTACCGTTCCGAGTGGTATCAAGATGCAACTGTGTTGGGATATATTATCCATCTGTCCAGGAAAATAGATTTTATAAATTATCACAAACCCAAGTTATTAACTTAGATAAGTATAAATTAAGATCCATTTTTGAATATCATGGAATACCTCTTTTTCTTAAGAAAGAAATAAAGGATTATTTTTTTTGGAGTACAAAATATCTCATTCCAAATTAAAACATAAGAGTGCTCCTAATTCTGTAATGAATCAATGGACAAATTGGTTAAAAGGTCATTTTCAATACGATTTATCTCAGAATGAATGGTCTAGATTAGTATCCTAAAAGTGGCGAAATAAAATGAATGAACGCCATGTGGCTCAAAATAAAGATTTAACCACATATCGTTCATATGAAAAAAAAAAGAATGGATTAATTCTGTAAAAAAAAGAAAGAAATAGAATCGCTATATGTATTATCAATGTCCTGTCCTCCCTACCTAGTTATTATATGCAGTCAACCCTACTCCCTATCTGTATTATCAATGAGCTAGACAAGATCTCGAGAAATTTTCTTTGGTCCCAAGATGATGAGGTAAAAAAAATGCATCTTATCGCTTGGGATAAAGTTGTTCAGGCTAAGAAGCAAGGGGGGCTTGGTTTCAGGAATCTCCGTCGTCAAAACAAAGGCCTTCATTATGAAACTCTGCTGGAGTCTCTTGACGAACAAGCATGCGCTATGGGTTCAATGTATTTGGGTCAAGTATAACTGTGGCGATTCTTCTGTTCCTAAAATTTGTAGGAAAAGGACCTCATCCTCTGTTTGGAGAGCCATAGTTGACGTTTGGGACAAATTTTTTTCCGAAATTGGGAAAAAAGTGAATAATGGGGCGGGAACCAAGTTCTGGCAAGATTTGTGGCTCCTTCTTGATCGCCCGCTCATAACTTTCGTTCAAAATCCATCCATAGTTAATGATGAAGAGACAGTGAAAGATCAGATTTCGGAGAATGGAAGGTGGGACACTAGTAGATGGCGGGGCATTTTACCTCATTCCCTCATTAGTTACATTTCTAAAATGCACCCCCCTTCTAATAATTCCCCCGACTGTTTAACTTGGAGATCTGCAAAGGATGGGTGTTTCTCGGTTAAATCTGCATACTTATATTTATCTGGTCGGGAGAGAGTTGTTACTAATAGCTTCTAGGCTCGAATGTGGAAGTGGACCTGCCTGAGAAAGTCAAATACTTCATGTGGCAAGTTGGCCATGAGCGTCTGGCTACTAATGCCCTTAGAGCCAGAAGAGGTCTCACGATTGAAAACTTCTGTCCTATCTGCTGTCAAAGAGAAGAAAGTGTAATCCATATCCTCAGGGATTGTGAAAGAGCTAAAAATTTATGGAATTATATTTTGAATCCTATTTGTCGCTCTCAGTTTTTTGCAGGGAATTTGCAGGGCTGGCTTGATTGGAACACGCAGCATAGCCCCGGGAAGGGACGATTCCAGAGTTTCTCTTGGCCAAGAGTCTTTAGCTTGGGGTGCTGGATTCTTTGGACCACTAGATGCAAATTTCTTTTCCAAGGAGAAAATTTGGACACCAGGGAGTTGCTACATTTATGTAATTACCTCCTCATGGAGGGCACAACAAATCAATCTCTTATTCACAAAATTTTCTATCTTGGCAGGAATGAAGAAAAGGTTTGGACACCGCCCCCCGTTAATGCGGTTCGGATAGATGTGGATGGATCGGTGCGTCAATTACACCAAGCAGCTTGCGGAGGAGTGATCAGGGACTCACAGGGTCATTGGTTGATGGGATTCCATAGGTCTCTTGGACTCCTTTCCGTTATCGAAGCTGAGATACATGCTATCATGACAGGATTACAAGTGGGTCGTCAGATGGGGTTCCAAGAAGTCATCCTTTGCTCGGATTCCCTTGACGCTGTCAACATCCTCATGAGGAGTTCTGGTTCTGATCATCCTCTTAGGGACCTCATTGGAAAGACTAGAGATCTTCTCTTTGGAGATTGGAGTGTGCAGCTTCATTATACTCCGCGAAACAACATCTCATGTGCTGATTATATGGCCAGACAAGGCCATGATGTTCCTGCTGATGTTGGTGTGGTTTTTTCAACATCTATTCCACAAGGATGCCTTCATATGGCCATGAAAGACTATCTCGTTTGTAATTCTTAGTTTTCTCTTTTGGATGTACTAGGGGGTAGATCTCAATGGTCTAATCCCTTTTCTTCTTTTCAAGCTTCGGCTTGCCGCTTGTTCTCAAAAAAAGAAATAGAATTGCTATTAGTTTGATACCAATAATGGCAGCGTTTCAATATGGTAAGAATACATATGTATTCTTGATTGAAAATTAGTTAATCTACATCTTTCTTTTTTATATCGGATCCTGCATAATCTTCTTTAACATCTTTTTCTTTCTTTGAAAGGGAAGCTTCAAGATTTAGTTTTATTCTTTTCCGTGATCTTTTTCTTTTCACCAACATTTTGATTTACATTCAAATTCAAAAAAAGGAATTTGATTGAGATAATTTCTTCTTCTTTTTTTAGAAGTTAGAAAAGAGAAAGAATAAAGTTGGATTCGTCCTCAGTGAAACTCGGAATTCAGTCCGGGCTTCAATTGAATTTAATTAATAAGAAATTCATAAATTTATAATCAATTCCATTTCTATTAATCTATTAAATAATAGGGTGAGACCAGAAATAGAAATAGATGCGGAATGGGCAACAAAAAAAAAAAAAGAGTTAAGAATTAGAGAATTTGAAATGCAAAAAAAATATGCCCGGGGAGGAAGGAAGGAAAATTAAGATGAACGAAAAAATACGACTCCACATTTTCACCTTTTTAGGGAGGAAGAAAAGGGTAAGAAATTTGAAGAGTTTTTTATTTTTGCCGAAATTGAATGTGTTGCATAAAATTTGATAGAAAATACGTCAATTTATAAATAACGTAATTCCTTAAAGATTATATTTTCATTAAAACAATAAATAAGGCAATTAGATTTCAGATATAACTAAATATGGATAATGCATAAAGCTTATAATTTATGAATAATTCAATTTTATATAAAGGTCCTTCAATTCGATTCGCCACCTCTATTGCTGCTGCTTTTATCCCTGTAGCGTTGGTCGGGGGTAGAACCAAAGCGAATCCATTTCACTGATCAGTTCGTCCGCCGAGTTTGGCTTGGTCTGTAATCTATAGGTTTCTTTTTACCTTTTTTGGGTGAAAGCAGGGGTTTTCTTCTCTGTCGAGGTTTCTCCCCTTTAACGCGTAGACATTAATTAAAAGTCATTTATATTTGTATCACTCCATACGGATATATAGATTCAAAAGTTTAACAATAAGCCATAACTTGAATTCTAGAATATAATTCCACGAGTAAGTTCTAACAACTAAACCAGTACCAACTGCACAGCAAATATAAAATCGAATTTTCAGAAGCAAAAATAACTCATTTTTGTGTACCCACAAATCCAGAACAGGCACCACAAGTAACAATTCCGTTTCTTAGCAAGAACCAGTAGTCTAGTAACTTCTGCCCCAGTATGACCACTTCTTAGCCGGCTTTCCTGATGCAAAGCACTTGGTACCTAAGCAAAAAAGGGGTGGAAGGGCGTTTTAATTAGCAAGGCAAGTTATGCAAACAGTTGCTGGTGACGCAAATAAAGTTGCACTGCAATGAACATTAGTTGGTTGGCTGAATCACAACCTTTTGGCTACAAGAAACTACAAAGGCAACAAAAATAAAAAAGGGCAGCTATAGTGCCTCCCCATTATTCACTGAAAATTTAATGGTTAATTCAAACACTTAGCATAAACAGTACAGAAATCTCCATTAAAATACAGAGTAGTCAGTAACAATTTTAGCGCTTAAAATATACAAAATCCAACAATATGTATTTGCAGCAAGGAGTGAGACAGAATCTGAGATATCACGGTTGTCAAATGATGAATCACAAGACCTTTTGAATTGTGAGGTTTAGTAACAATAATACCTCCAGTCCTAATTATAGAACCAAGTTTGTAGTATAATTTGCACTACAAACTTGGTCTTATAATTAGGACAGGAGGGAGTAGTTTTTAAAATTCATATAAGGAGGTTTCAACATATATGATATCAAGTGGAAATGCAAGCTTAGAGGCGTGTAGATAGAATAAGAGGAAGCAGTGAAGGAATTAATGGCAACATTAATTCAAACAAATACTGAAAAACCAATTTATAAATGATGTCGTTTGAAGTAAACCGCAAGTATACAGACAATGACGGGTGAAAAGAGATGTACCTTCAGGGAGTTCCGGTTGATCAAAGGGGCTACAAAGCGTCTTAGCTGCTCCCATCTCACCCTTTGTCCTTGCTTTCACATCTACTTCCACAGGCTGCGGAAAAATTATGGTTAGTAAGGAAAACAAAAGTCCAGATACAGACAGCGAAGTGCTGGAAACAACAGCTGTATAGACTCTTACATATCATAAAAGTAATGGATAAGTTATACAGAGGAAAATTATAACACACGGTAAAAACACAGAATTCTTAATAATATATGACCAAATGATAGGGGAAAGTAATTTCAAATTCAAAAATAAAAAATAAAAAAATCAACCTTTCATAGATAAGTATCGATAAAGAAAAACCATATCAACAGGACACGATCAGTGACAGGGATCAAACATACAGCCAATTAGCACAAGAAATTGACTGCATTCTAACAACAATGCTTATTTTCACGTGTCTAACAGAAGACTACCAGAAAGAAGATCCATGACATTATATTTTCTTTCTTACTAAGGCATGAACTAGAAAATAATTTTTCACACCCAGCAACTCTCACCGTCAAGATAAACTATTATCAGGATTCAGATCTAATACTGAATACTGTGTCCCTGATCTCTATTCTCCAAGAGAAAGCTTATGACAACTGTAGCTATTGTAAAAGATTCTACTCATTTGGAAGCTTTATGGAGAGTTGGAGACAGGCAACCATACTAAATTATTGCAAGTATCTCATGTTCACACCTATTGCATCATCAAGACATCAACTCAAACAAGTCAGAATAATCCAGTTCAAAACTTTCTGCATCAGACAGCTAATGCGATGTCCACAGGAGTAACATACGTTTGCCAGATAACAGGTTTCCTCTATACCAATAGCAAATTTTTCCATGGTAAAGGACTTGCTAGCATGGACTAAATGGTAATTATTACATTTACATGTACTTGATAACCTGTTGACAATTGATGAAATATAGATTGGAAGCAGATAAAGCCATGGAAATTATTTAAGAATTTGGCCCAATTTATTGCTTGATTATTTGCCAAACTACTGATAACAAAGCCAGGCTTTCTAAGAAAACCAAGAGAAGGGAAGTTTCAACTTGGTGTATGGCTAATTATTCTGACCTCCAATAATAGTTTTAATATATTTTCCTGCATAAATGCATCCATGCAAATTTATTCATGACAATTACTTTAACATTCTGTTTGATTCAAAGGAAAGGGGAGGGGGGATTTTAACGGAGAAGAGAGGAGGTGAACTAATAAGAAATTGACTATAATACCATTTTGGAGGGGAGGGGACGGGTCCCTGCTCTCCCCTCCCCTCCAAAAGCTCCCAACCAAACATTTATGAAGAAAACAAGTTTTTGATAATTTAACATCAGGACTACTTCACACAACCCATACCTCCTCATCACACCAAGGAGCCAAGATCATTTTCCGTTGGCTCAATGCCTCCACAAATTCATCCCAAGTATGTACAACCTGAATGCACGCCTCTCGTTTTTGTTTGGCCATATCAAATAGGTTTTGTTGAATATTGTGCAGCAAATCTTGTACTTGATGGACCAAATCTTCCATGGGTATGTCTATTTTTCCCATATTATCACGTCTAACAGCGCGCACCTGTGCATTATCTGAAGACTGTGAAAAGCTGTACATTGACAGACTGACAAGTGACAGCATAGAAGAAACATTACACAAATAAAAGTTGGTGTAATGATAAGAATGACCTGTTTATTTGCCAAATCCTTTGGCCCGATTTCAATCCTCAGGGGAACACCTTTCATTTCCCAGTGTGAATACTTCCAACCAGGAGAATAGTTATCTCTAAAGTCTGACTCAGCACGAATACCTGCTTCACACAAAGTATTCACAGCAGCAGAGCAGGCATCAAGAATACCTTGAGTATCTGCATCTTTATAAGGCACTGGAATCACAATGACTTGCACGGATGCTACCTTAGGTGGCAGCACAAGCCCTTTGTCATCCCCATGAACCATCACCATGACCCCAATCTGTAAGAATTACAAAAAAATATAAACAATTTCTGGTGTAAAGGAATTCTTGAAGACAGTAATATTATTGAAATCAAAGCTTACAGTTCGAGTGCTATAGGCCCATGAGTTCTGCCAGACCATTGCTTTCTCTCCCTTCTCATTTTCAAAATTTATCTCAAACATTTTAGCAAAATTTTGGCCAAGACAATGAGAAGTTGCACCTTGTATGCCACGACCAGTGTTTGGAATAAATGCCTATTATATTTATATGTTACATTCCATTTGTATAAACAAAATTACACCATTGAAGTAATATCAATTATCATGCAAGGAAATCAGATATGCACCTCAACACTAGTTGTGTAAAGCCCACCAGCAAACTTCTCCAGCTCACTTTTCTTACCCTTTATGACAGGAATTGCTAGATATTCTTCATATATACGCCTATACAATTCCAATATCTCGAGCACCTGAAACAGGACCAATTTAGCATATTTTGAAAACAAAAACTTTCAGAAGATGCTTATGAAATCAAATTCTCATGCATTACAAGTATGTGAGCATTACTATTAGTAGGAAAGTATTTTAAAAACCCAGGATTTAGTTATTCTATATGGATAAAGGAAGATAATAAAATTCAGTTATAAACATGAGACCAAAACAACAATTCAATATCAAATATAACACCATTGATGTAATACAAACATCACACCTCTGCATCTGCCTCCTCCTTTGTTGCAAAAGCAGTATGCCCTTCCTGCCAAAGAAACTCACGGCTCCTGCAACCAAAAGAAGTATTGAGACCAGATAAAAACTATAAACAATCTTCTTTGACAAAAAGAATCCATACAAATTTCTCCTCATGATAGCAACTGATTTTAAGAGCAAATTATACAACAATGTTTAATTTATCACAATTTTTTCAAAGTTTCAACAGAATATCAACTACTATTGTTTTGCAAAACCGCTTCGCTATGACCAGTTCACTATTTATGAAACTTCCACCTAAAGAAAAATGGATAATCAGATCATCATTAAACGGCACTAAAAAGAACATGCTAAAGGCTTGACATACCAATGAGTCATCTTGTTTATGTTTGAAAGTGTGTTAAATTCCACGTAATAATGGAAACAATGTGAAAGAAAGCTATGCAATACCTGATGAATGGTGTGGGATTACTGAACTCCCATCTAACCACATTGCACCATTGATTAAGTTTCAAAGGCAAATCACGATGTCCCCTTATCCACTTGGAGTAGTACGGATACATGACAGTTTCACTAGTTGGACGGATAGCAATAGGAATCTCCAGATCAGTTTCCCCAGACTTTGTCACCCAAGCAACCTGGAAAAAACCAAAGAGATTATTATTTACTAGTACAACAATAATGATTCTGAACTGGAAATATCCTTCTATAAGGCAATCCAATTTCTGCATTAACAAGATGAATTAATAACAAAACTCAATGACCTTAAATAGACCTTGTACATTATCCAAAAAGAAAATAACATTTCACCTCTGGTGCAAAGCCCTCAACATGATCCTTCTCCTTTTGCAAAACGCCAGGAGACACAAACAAAGGGAAGTAGCAGTTCTTGACTTTCATTCTCTTTAACTCTGCATCAAAGAAGGCCTGCACATTGATTTTCAAAAGTTTAAACTTTAAAAATAGATGAATAAAAGTAACCTGAAATCTGGAAAGCTAAGAATATTGTCTAGAAGAAGCCCATTTTCTTGCTTAAAAAACCAGAGTTTCTACAAAAGTCAAACCAACACCTAATAACAGCTTCTTCGAACTATATGTGTAACTAATGTAGGGTGTTACAATGGAGAATGGACATGAAAAGAATTTATGAACTCACTTGCATCACCTCCCAGATTGACATTGCCCATGGCCTCAGAATGTAACATCCAGAAATGTCATAGTACTCAATCATTTCCCCATTGACAACTACCTGGAACGTCACATCACAAGAAAAATATATATGAAAAGCCTGAAAAATATCTTGCCATCAGATCTTGCACCCAATAGCTGAAGTCAAACGACATATCAACAGTGTGCTTGTTTTGCCCAGGTTCAGTTTCGGCATTAATCATTAGAGCTATCAAACTCCCACGAATATGCAACTATTGCGATTGTCAGTGTCAGATCAAGAAGGACAAGTTTGCCTTGATACATAATCAAAAGACCAGCAGAAAACATAGTCGATGATAATTTGAAAAAGGTACCTCAGAGTACCACTCCCCAAAGTTGTCTGCCTTTCGATTTGAAAGCCCTAAACCTGTCTCTTTCTTAACCTCTTTCTTCTTCCCACCTGTGAAGCCAGTGATGGGAAACACGAAAAATTCACAATTAGGCACTAAAATGTGAGAACGAACAAGACAAAAGACACAAACAGTAACCACCAGATTGTTTTGCAGTGGGCTTTTTAGCTTCAGCTCCGGCCATCCTGGTGCTCCACCTAAAACAACAGACAATTGCAGATCGGGTTTATCACGCTAGAGATCGTAATATTCATCAAGATAAGCATCTGAACCGAGACGCTACCACAAGCTCAGTTACCTGTTGCAAATATGCCGGAGGGAAAGCAAATGGCGGCCAAGGAAACGAGGGAACACGTCTGCAATTGTGGTGTCACTTGCCAATGCCAAGAACGCTCACTTGTTCGCTTCCCGAATTCAGCGGCTGGATTGAGAATCAACCCTCCCCTCCCCCACTTTATTTTTCTAAGGAGTGACACCCTGTTTAGTGCGAGAGAGATTCGGGCTATTAGGTGCCAGCTCATCTAACTGTGTCCAATAAAATCAGTCCAACTCAAATAAAAGTGGACCCTACTTTGATGACCCTGTCTAATTAAAGCAATATGGTCAACGGGGTCTGCTCAAATCAGTCGAGGAAATTATCGTAGAAATTGCTTTTCTTAATGGGATTTAAGATATAAGAGGTAAATATGTAAGAGAAGTATTACATAAAAAATATTTCGTTAACTCTAATTCAAACAGGTGCTTAGTTGAAAAAAAAAAACTTTATTGATGATAAAGAGGAATCCACATCCCCAGCTCATCTTTTGCTCATCTCTATATAAAAAATGGTTTTTTAACAAAAATTAGAAAAATATATTTAATGCACTAAAAATTAATTAGCTTAAGATATTGGGTGTTAAAAAAATATTTTAGATATCGGATGCTACTAAAAAATATTCAGGATACTGATATTACAGGAAAAATATTTCTGAATGTAAGACTATAAATTAATTAATTTAAAATATCGGATGCTAAAAATGTTTTAGAGTGCAACAAACCGATGTAATTCAAATAAATAAGCATACATAAAAAAAATGGTCCCTCACCCCAAAATTGGGGGATGAGCATGTCGAAGCTTCATCAGATGGTCTTTCCCTTTGACTTGGGTTTCTCGACTTCTACGGCTGTAGGCCTTATTGCATCATGCGTTCAAGATGTTTCTGTTTTTTTCTTTTTGATAAAATCAATATGTTTCTTTTGATTATATCAAAAAAAAAAAAATATGTTTCTTTTGATAGCGTTTTATATTCTTAGTGCATTGAAGACCTTTTGTTAGCTTATGTTTCTATCTCTAATTACTATGTCTGGATTTTATTTAGCAGTTTCAATTTGTCGGTTGTGTTCCTTTGTTTCTAAGACATTGTAATTTATGTTGATCTTAATATAATTAATTTCTTTGTTGGCCAAAAAATAACTCAGTCATTCAAACTTGTTTATGAGTGATTACGAGAACCAGTGGTTAGAGGCAATTCAATTTTTGTTAAAAGCATAAAAATAAAAAAGCATTCAGCAAAGCTATAATTATAAATAAACACAGATCCTTTATTGCTTCATGAGAAAAATTGGCGTCCTATAAATTAAGGGGCGGAAAAGAACTCTTAATCACAGCCATTGAAAAAGATAGGTTACAAGTTACAACGGCACATATGCATATTGGAGGTGAACAAAATCTTGGGAGGTGGCTCAAAAGACGAGAGTTTAGGAGACATGAGATTTGAAGATCAACACAACATTCCATAAATCATTTAAACAAGGCTCCTCCTCGCCAGCAACAGAAATCATACAAAAGGACTGCTCTGATGTTCGATGCGGCTCCCAAGACCCTCTGGAGGGAAGGGGTAATTGAACCCCATAGCCATAGGCCTACCCAGCAGATCGATCAACTAACTTCTGGTGGTACCACCTTCAAACTTTTCATCCACTCGCAGAAACTGGGATCATCAAAGTGAAGGAAACTGCTTTTTAGCTTTGTCCGTTTCTCTGGTGTCAGTGACCTAAGTTGTGGGAACCTTGCCTCCTGAAATTTTTTTAAAATCATCGCACATTAAGAAAAGGACTAAATTGTTATCTTGTTTAATTTTGGGTCAGTGATTGAGATGTAAAAGGAGCTCCCCAGCAGAGCAATCACTGAAACAAACAACATTTTCAAGCAAATGACAAATAACATGTTACTTGCCTGCTCATAAGGAGGATCCTTGTGTGCTGGGATGAGACGAGAAACAAAATACCGAGCCTGTGAGCTACCCTCCTGTTTCAAATGTAAATTATCTGTCACAAGTTACCATCTGAACAGGAGATTAAAAAGGGAGATATGCAGGAAAGAACATATGAAAACTAACCTTAAATGCAAGGATGCGAGGAGCTGGAAAACGCAATTCACTAAGCTCCTCAGCCAATGTCCGGCAAGCAGCTAATGCTGCAGCACTTCTTCCTTCATCAGCGGCAAGTTCAGCACCCTAAGATACAACAATTAAAAAATGTATTTTAAGAAATGTTTAGCTTACAATAATCAAGATCAGCATTTTTTGAAGAGCACTAGCATCAAAGGTTTTGCGGTCAGACCAGAGAACATAATGCATGTTTAAAGTTTCAACAGCAACCCTTCCCAAGGTGCAGACTATGCCCTCTACTACCTACTGTTCTTATGGCAAAACAAAACAGAGATAACCCAAACCTCAGTTTCTGCTATGCTACGGGAACAGTGTCAGCTGGGGACGGAAAACCACTCCACCAGACCCAGTATGTTTTCTGGAATCTGTATTTTATTAAAAAAAATAAAATGATCTTTCACTTTCAAGTCCATTCCCACACCATCAATGTCACTCTGATCACACCATCAAGTCCATTAACATGAAAAAATTCATTCTTATTCTATTAATTATTACAAGCAGCACGAATCTTTAATTTAAAATGCCAACGGGAGCTTCAGAAGAACCATATGAGAAAATCATTTGCCAGCACAACTTTCAAAAGAATGGAGAACAAGTGCAGTAACTAAATTTAACAAGGTTAGCACCATAACAATGCCCCATCCCCCCAACCCAGGAGGGAACAAAGAAAGAAAAATGAGAAAAGATAAAGGAGATTATGAGTAATGAATCTGCAATACCATTGTCCAACCAAAACGTCACTCAAAGATAGAAAGAGAATACTAGGTGGCTTACCAACCAAATGAAGACATCAGTGCCATGATCAAGAACAACAGCAGCATCAGACTGCATAGCAAGATCGTAAGCTGGTAGCTCCTCAAACGTTCCCCCCTCCCTGTGCATTAAACAGCGAGGAGCAACCATTCGGAGTGATAGATCAAATGATGCACTTAAAAACAGGCTTCGCAGCACAGACCTCTCATCTTCATGACCAATAATGCTTCCTAATAGTGGCCCTCTTTTGAGGTGGAAAAGGAGCTCAGGTAAGAGAGATAACTCCTTTGGGAAACGATAAAGTTTTGATTTGGGTAATTCGGAGCCAAATTTCATAGCAATGTCATTGATTCTTTCATCTACTGTGGCTCGCATGTCAATTGCATCAGAATAGTTTTTTGCACTTAGTAGAGTCCTTTTTGCAATGAGGACTGCTGCCACTTCATCCTGAACACTCTCAAGATAAGCTGAAATACTATCTACAGTTGGAAGCCTAACAGTAATTACCCTCGACACATCAGCTTGATAAACATTTGAAAACAGAATGGCAAACTGGAAAAACACACTATCACTTTTGATGTCCCCTTTATTTTCCATGGATATAGAGAAGCTCTGAGTTTCTTCAACACTCCGCGTCTGAATATAGAGTGCACTGTCGTTTTTAAAGAATTCATGGGTGTCCACATGTGCCTCTTCACCAGGACCCACAACTTGGGTTATGAGAATATCATCTGATGTGCGTAATTCCAACAAACCATGGGAGCCTGCTGCTCTGGCAGAAGCCCTTTGCAAATTAACACCGAAGGCTTCTCCAAAATCATCATGGAGAACCAAAACACCACCAGATGCTTTCACAAGAGGCTGCAAAATAGGAACTCTGACAGGGCATGTTCCAGCACATAAAATGTCAACCACAGTATTGTGACTATGAGCCACATGACCTAGATCTTCCATCCATTTCAATGCTGTCTTTTCCATGTGAGGATAATTAGGGTGACTAAAAGAGTGAGGAACAGATCCAGGGCCACAAGTGTTGGGTCCACCAGCACAGACGATAATTCTGCTGTAGCCCCCAGACCTTTTGACCACTCCTCGCGACAGTTCTGCAGAAGGTCCCTGAATTATAGCAAGAGCAACCTCAACAGCAGCACCTAGACACCGATCCCTGGAAGCTTCAGGCATGTTCAACTTGTATGGCCTCAGTGATGAGAATATGATATGTGCTACAGGAAGTGAGGCATGCATTGGTGACAAGTATATACCAGTACCATAAATCAACGACTTCAAAGATTCTTGAGATGGTGATTTGTCTCCAGGAAGTACATCAGCAGATGCAACTGACTCCTCTGAAAAGTCATAAACTGACACAGTGCGGCCATAGAGTACAATGCCTATCCTTGTTGTAGGGGGAAGTGAATCAACAAAAGCATGCAACGAGCTCTGTAGATGGTGTAGGTGAGGTTCATCTAAGCATTCATCTATAACGAGAACAATTGGTGCAGTCATTCTCGAATCTGAAACTGGAAGAAAACCAGGTCTCTTATTCCCAGTTTGCACGTAATCAACCATGGGTGATGAAAGTTCTGGAAATCTGCGGAGGTCTTCCTTGCTGGAAGCAACATACTCTCCGTCACTTCCATTCAGTTTCCGACAAATTACACACTGCCACTGGCCTGATCCAATCAAAATGTTGCAATAAATATTTGCATAACCTCCACAGCTTTGGCAGCGATGGGGATCACGCTGAATTACTTGAGCACCTGTTGGGACTTCCTTTCCAGGAGAGACTAATGCCCCAAAACCTAAACTGGGTACATTTGCTAGTTTTTTCTGCTTCAATACCTACTTGATATATGGAAAAGGGAAAGGTCAAAATAAACCAAATGTCTTAATTTGAGCATGAAAAATCCGAAACCACTTATGTCCACTTTTTTAACCAATCACAGCAAAAACATAATTGTCAAATATACAATACATGGCAGCATAAATTGCATTAGACTATTTGCCACGCACCAAATTTAGGTGCTTGAAAACAGATATATTTCAACATCAGAACCAACTCCTTATTAAAAAGTACAATATACAAAAGTATACCTTATGGGCAGAGAAAAGAACAAATGAAGATTCCCCAACAGGAGCTTGGTCTTCTGTGAGCTTGGAAATTTGGTGCTGCAACTCAAATGATCCATTTGAAAATTGAGGTGAAGATGATGTTGGTAAAGATGAGCCTGAAGATAAAGCAACTGGCTGAGGCGATGCAGGTGATGTGCGAAAAGGAACAGCGGCTGGACGGACAGGTCTGGTGAAAACAGGAGGTCCAGGTGGAGTGCTCAAATGAGGAACAGGACTGCCTGTTTTAACACCGTTGGCTGGTGATAGAACGGGTGGGGTTCTGATAGGAGGTGAAGATGTTTGATCTTGTTGTAATTTGGGTGGAGGAAATATAGGTGTTGCAGCAAAACTTGGAGGGGGAGGGACAATTGGACTTTTTTCATGGTAAGGATTATGTCTGTCTGGATTAGAAGGGGAGACAGTGATGGAGGACCCAACATCTGGTTGTGTTGGGTTAGCCATTGGGATTCGGAGTAGCCGGAAATGCAAAAATACTTACAAACCCAGTATCAAGAACCGACCTTTATCGAAATGTAAAGAATTACGGCAGCATTAAATTGGGATATGATAGGATTCAAGACAGTTAAGAAAGGACGTGCCCCCTCGACGAGGATCTTGCTATTCACCTCTGAATTTGCAGAAGCTGATGAACAAAAGACGTCTAAAACCTCCCGACGATCGAATCTTCTCAGAGATGATCTCTGCAGATAGTAATCCAGCAGCCAATTCAACACAAACCGCAATCCTCAATAATAAACTGCTACATTCACCTAAATAATAATCTAGGGTTTTCACGGTTGATCGAAATTTCCCTTGAATTGAACTGATGCGAGAAAAATGAAATGAGATTCACATACCTGAGAGGGACGTGAAACTGTTGAGCCGCAGGATTCTTAAAGAAATAAAAAGAGAGGATCGTGAAAGACCAAGTAACCGAAATGTTGACTCTCCAGCATCTTCATTGCTCCCAATCGCCCTCGCTCTATTTTCACTTGCGCCCACTGAAAGACCATGATGCCGTCTTTCTTTCAAGCCCGCTATTTTAAAATAGAATAATCTGTTTAATGACATGTTTGTTTCCTTTTTCTTTTTCTTTTCTTCTCTCTTTTTTTTAGAAAATCTAAAAAAAAAAAAAAAATTATTTGAATTTCAAAATCTTAAATATGTGATTTTACAACAAAACAAGTTGTCAATTGCTTTAATATTCTTGTTAATCTCATTGTCATTATTGTCAATGAGATTTTGAAGTTTAAGTGGTATTTCTCTATCATTTTCCTTTGTTTTCCTAATTTTTCCTTCTGTTTAATACATACAGTAAATATAAAATTGTTATGACATAAAAGAGAGATGAGAACAAAGTGATAGGACAATTTTATTCATTATTTAGATATGTGTACATAATATATGCCTCCTATTCATAAGCATAATTCTATAACCTCCAACAAATGAAATTATATGATATAAGAAAATAATAGGGAGATTGACATTCATATTAATATCCTTAAATATATAATTAATAACACTCCCCTGGAATGTCCATGGCTAGGCATGCGCCTCATTAAAAAACTACAACTAAGAAAAATCTATTGGACAAAAATTTAGTAGAAGAAAAAAGAGTAGTGATACACTTAATAATATTGTCTCATTAAAAACCTTGCTAGAAAAACTCTAGAAAAAATCATAGACAAGGGAAAAGAAGTACAACATGTTTCAACTCTCCTTCTTGACAATATCAATTGATATCTCTAGTCTGCAAAAGCCAATACCTCGAATGAGTTTTTTAAAGATTGTTCCAAGAAGTGACTTGATAAATAAATCTGTTAGATTTTTTTGGAACATATTTGCTAAATGCTAATTTCACTCGCTTCTGTTTATGCAATCAACTACAATATTTTCATGTTAGTAAATAACTATATCATGATAATAAGAAAATAATATATCAAGTCACGCATGATAAACTAGATGCACTTAAGTGCTCTAACTACACTAATATATGATCCTCCTGTACTAAGTATTTCTTCATCACCTTATCGAGGTCTAAAGACATGGTACTTTTGGATCAAAATTTCTCCATATAAAACACTTTATTATTCCTTCAACGGACATTTATCGAGTCATTAATATTACATACACCTTGGTTGCTTCAAACAATATAAAGATATCGATTAAACTGTTTGTTTCTGGCAACTTGGATCCTTCAAAGAGTTTCATCAATCATGTGCCTCTAACAACTTGAATCCTCTGTGGACTTTCATATGTTTATATATAAATCCATATATATATTTGATCCTTCTGATATTTTATATGTATAATAATGTTCTAGATATATACTCCTAGCATTTTAAATCCTTCTTAGATTCATATATAATTCACAATATAATTAGTCACAGGTTATAATCATGTTCTCAATACGCATATCAAAGTTTCATTTATTATTAGACTTCCAAATTAACAAGACATATGAAAACTAATTAACCACAAGGCGTGTGAACTTGTTTGCACAAAACCATTCATTTAAACAACACTAATATTGTACTTCGGGAGCTTAGACTAAAAATGCACAATTTCATGGTTATGATATTGCAGGTTGCACCTTTTATTTTTCGCTGGCCAACTATCTTTATAGTTGTATCTCATGACATACATACATACATACATACATACATACATACATACATACATACATACATACATACATACATACATACATACATACATACATACATATACAAGATTCTCATTTAATCACATGATATTTTCATTAAAATCATTGTCGACAATTTTATCTTTTCAATTCCTTTTTCTTTTAAGACGTAACTAATTGATATCTCTTTATTCATGTTAGGTACTTAAACCTCTTCTAGGGCCTCACAAATAATTATGTCTCAACTCCTACCTCCTCAATATGATCATCTTGATTAGTTGCTCAATTTTCTTTTCTTTTGGAACTGATTATTTTTTATGCTTCAGGCATGTCTTATTTTTCATTTATACTAATTAGAGTATTTTTCAACTATAACATGAGATATAAGAATTCTCATTTAGGTTAGTGATCACACCTGACATATAATGTAATATATTAAGAATGCAGTATTTGATGAACTTATGGTTCATACTGATATATTTAAGGATCTACATTTAATGCATTGATAAATATATATTTTATAATTAAATAGGTGTATATTTTAGGTTATAAGTAGCTGGATTTATTAATATTATATACCTATTTAATTATCTTCTATAAACTTTTACATCATTGAATCAAACTTAGGATCAAAGAATAAATCGACATAAAATATACTCATATCCTATTTTTACGTGCAGGAGATATTATATGAAAGAGAAGAGACTGAAAGTATATGGAGCTTCCAGCCATAAATTAAATAAAAGGAATAAAGATGTGGACCTCACATGCTAAGAAGAAAAATACGAGATTTAGTCCATGAGGGATAATAGGAGACTAGAAAAATTCAAGGGGAGATAATAGGATATCAACGCTATTAAAACCAAATTAATAAATTCTCTACATTATATTCTCATTTATGATCATTGATTGATAATAAATCCTCCAATCTAAAATCAACACGTACCTTGGTCAATGTTCTAATATTGACTACCTTGGTTAGGAAATAATTCATATAAATGTAATAAAAAAAAACGGAATACGATATCATGTTATACATTTAAATTAAAACTTGATGCTTTCAGGCCATTTAATTAAAAAATGAAAAATTAATATCATAAGGCTTCTGGCCAAAAAAACCGAAACTATGACATCTAACCATTTACTAAGATAAAGAAAATAAAAGTTATATGGTTTCGGTAAGAAATAAAAATTATATGGGGATAAAATTATATGATTTTTGGCCATATAATATCAAAATATAAAATAAAATCATATAATACGATAGCGTGAAAAGAAAAGAAAATTATTAGTCAATTAAGAATAAAATTCAAATATTTGAATACAAACAAAGTCTGTAATTTTGGATCCTTCCCATCTAAATGAAGCAGCTGATAGGTCATTGGAGAAAAGGTGTATTCACCTTATATCCCTTAACAAAACATCACAATAATGTAAGTGAATAAAAAGAAAACGTAAAGTATATAGATCTGACGGTGATTCTTTACAAAAACCACAAATTTCGAATGGAACTTTGATCAAGTTTCATCAAAGATACTGACATCAAGTCATCGTAAGAAAAGAAAAACATAAGATATCAATTGGAACTTCAGGTTCCATTGAAAATGGTGACTTCAGGTTATATGGGACTTCAAGTCACATGAGAGTAGAAGAAAAAATAAATCATGGAGAAGTAGGAAAAAAAATGAAACAAAGAGATATTAAAATATCATACCCACATTTTAAAAAAAAAATGATTTGCCACGTCCAATATTAAATATAAGAGTTAGAATAAAGATTTTTTTTTTATCATAAATATTAGACTTCAATATACCCACCTTCCAGATTTATATAGTAGTTTTTTATATTCTTCTTATACACTTTAATATGATACTTATCGTAAGGTAGATTCGGATACAAATAACACGGGTGTTTTATGAAGATTAAAACACTTTTTTTAAAGTAATAATTTATAAATTGATTATATAACTTTTATATTAAGCACAAAAGTTAGTAACTAGATATCTTTAATCATTCCGCAATGTGATTATGGGTGTCGAATTTCGATGCCAAGGGACCACTACAGTCAGCATATGCAATATTGAGAAGCTAAGAACCTAGTACATAGAGATTGAAATGTTGCAATCTATCACCTTCCTTGCTATCTAGTACATAGAGTTGCTGATCTTTTGACAACAAATGTTTATAAGGAGGTGGGCCCGATTGGGTGGGTTGCTCAACCATCACTTTCATTGCTATCTCTTCTAACCTTGGATTCTTTGAAGACAAATTCTATTGTGTCAGATTACTCTTCTTCCAGGGGCGCTGCTGGACTCTGTTAAGACTTCATTGCTGGGTTTATGTTTATTTGATTTATGATTCTTAGTGTTGCTTTGCTTGCATTGTATTTGCTAGTGGAGTGTGATAGTATTTTCTTTCGATGTAATAGCTATTATGGTGACTGTTGGTAGTAATACAAGTATCTTTCTGAGGAGAAGACAAAATGTTGCAATCTATCATATACGTAGAGAAACAATTAGTATAGCTTATAGAAGAAATTTTTGTATTCTTCATCAACAACCACCTCCTCACAAAGAGGTGATGATTGATGAGGGGATGTAGGATGGTTTTTTGTCCTTTTGGTGTATTTGTCTCTTATTAGTTTGGAACTCTTTCACGAGTTTTTAATGGTATTCAGCTTTTCATGAAAAAACATTTGATTCAATGCATTTCAATGAAAACTTATTATTAATAAAAATCTGGAAACTGAGCTATTGAAAATATTATTGTTAAACTCATAAGTGTTGACTTTTCAATTTTACTATTTTTATATTTATAGTTTATAAAATCGAGACGAGTCACTGGTAAATTTGTAACTATTGTAAACTCAGTTAAACTTACGAATTTATATATCGAATTTACCATTTTTACTTATATAGCTTACAAATCTGTGTTAACTCACCTCTAAACTCGTATTAATTTCTTTCATTTGATCAAGCTTAGCGGCTTTATATATAAATTTTGTAAAATTTTCTTTGTTATATATGATAAGGGAAATACACTTCTTATGTTGTAGGAGAAATGTATTCTCATGTCACACACACATAAAATGGTGGGACCTAGATCTTTTTTTTTTAAAACGTAGGCCCCACCATTTCATGTGTGTGTAGGAATCTTCTTCTTCTCACGTAACACGAGAAGTTTAAACCCATATGATAAATTATAAATGTTGAGGGATTTAATCTCAATTATTTGAATTTGATTTTTTTAAAGTTTTAATCATTTAATTATATATATTAATATCGATTTAATGGTGAAAAAAACTCTTATGAGTTCACAATTCGATTTCAGTACTAGATTAGTTTACGTGACTACCACCACGAGTTTGACAGTTCTCTACATTTTATTAGCACGCATTACGAGTTGCTGATGCACAGAATCCGGGGCCACAATACACAACGTCCAAAGGGAAACGACGGCCGAGTGACGACAGCAAGCCGCTCGCCCAATCTTCACTAGTTGCTGCCCCCAGCCTCCCTCGACGCCCGAAGCTGACTGGCCATTGCTAAAGCCCTAGAGTACGGAGTTTTCCCTAATTTTGATGGCCACATTGTTAACAGACTCTGTTACATGTAGTCCACGTGTCTCTAGTAGTCTGACGTGGCACATAAGTTGTTCAAGTTGTTTAGTTTCTGTTATACTGCTTCTGGCGTTTTCCACACATGTAATACCTCTCTTGACTGCTATATAATGCAGTTCACCATCTAATAACAGTAAGGTTGATTCAACTAATTCTGAATCTACTTTCATCTTATAAATCGTTGATACACATTACCCAATAAACCCTAAATTTCTACAGTTGTCGAAGATGGACGAGGACCATCGGAACGACGAGGCTAGCCAAGAAAACCACCGCCCCGTTAAAAAACAAAGGCTGCCTCGGTTTATTTCAGAATCCGAAATCCGCGAGGAGTTTTCTCACCATCAGTCTGGCGTGGCCCGAATCAACAACGGCAGCTTCGGAAGCTGCCCTCGATCCGTTCTCGATGCTCAAAACAAGTGGCTGCACCGGTTCCTCCGGCAGCCGGACGATTTCTTCGTCAACACGTTGCAGGAGGCAATTCTCGAGTCACGGACTGTAATAAAAGTTTTAATACATGCTGATGACGTCAACGACGTCTCCCTCGTGGACAACGCGACCACCGCCGCTGCCATCGTTCTCCAACAGGTTGGTCGTCGTTTTGTCCAGGGCAAGTTTCAGAAGAACGACACTGTTATAATGTTTGACTGTGCTTTTCAAGCTGTCAAAAAATCCATCCAAGCCTATGTTATCCCAGCTGGTGGGTCATTAGTCGAAGTTCGGCTTCCATTTCCAGTTCACTCGAACGAAGAGATTATAACTGAGTTCAAGAAAGGGCTCGAGAGAGGTAAAGCTAACGGAGGAAGAGTTAGGTTGGCAATCCTCGACCACATCACTTCTATGCCGTCTGTTATCCTTCCTGTTCGCGAATTAATCAAAATTTGTAGAGAGCAAGGAGTAGACCAGGTTTTTGTCGATGGAGCTCACGCAATTGGAAGCTTGCATATTAATGTTAAGGAAATTGGGGCTGACTTTTATGTCAGTAACTTGTACAAGTGGTTCTTTTCTCCGCCTTCTGTTGCTTTCTTACATTGTAAAAATTCTAGTGGTATCTGTGATTTGCACCACCCAGTGGTTTCGCATCAATATGGGAATGGGCTACCGATTGAAAGTGCTTGGGTTGGAGCACGGGACTACAGTCCGCAACTTGTGGTGCCATCGATCTTAAATTTTGTTGATCGCTTTGAAGGTGGGATTGAGGGAATTATGAAGAGAAACCATGAGGAGGTTGTTAAAATGGGTAGCATGCTGGCTGAATCTTGGGGGACAAATCTTGGGTCACCTCCTGA
This sequence comes from Acacia pycnantha, assembly GCA_025563575.1. Lineage (NCBI taxonomy): Eukaryota > Viridiplantae > Streptophyta > Magnoliopsida > Fabales > Fabaceae > Acacia > Acacia pycnantha. The sequence goes on along the minus strand of JAMWYP010000187.1, from coordinate 1,359,588 downwards.
AATGTGCGCGAGCATGATAATGGTGGGATTGCCCTCTAGACTCTGTGTTACGAGTGACGAGGATGCTTTGAGGTTAAGATCGTATTTGAGGGCATATCATGGTATCGAAGTCCCAATTTACTACCAGGCTAGAAATGGTGAGAGCAAACCCACGGATAAGGATGGCTATATAACTGGTTACGTCAGGATTTCTTATCAAGTTTATAACTCGGCTGAGGATTATCACAGGCTTAAGAGTGCAATTAATCAGCTTCTTGAGGATGGAAAAAGTTGTAAAATGCTTCATAAGGACTGAAAAGGGTATGACCTCTCCTCCTTCCTTGTTTACTTAGGAAATACTTGTTTGAACTAGTCCGCATCAGCTGCAAATTTTATGAATGTGCCCATGTTTGTTATTTTCAGTCCTTGAATTTTTCTTTATCAGGCATATGTGAAATGAATTTGTTTTTTCCAGAACAAACATTCATGGTCTTAATTGTTCTGCAACCTTACATGCTAAATATGTGAACAACAGACATGGATAATGCAGTCTCAGATTTTGATATATTTGAGCCCTTCAGCAAGGTTTTACAACTCTGTAGGGATGACATTTGACCGCAGCAATCATTTTGATCTGTCTGATTGTTAATTCATATTAATTCTCCTTAAAGTGCCATATTGTCTTTGCAAGGAAATTTTAGAGTTTCTGAGAGCTGCTAAATAAAGAGGAAAGAAATGTTTGGAATGCTCCTATAAATGGATCATTTATTAAAGATTTTATATATGTGGTGAAAATGTTGTATACTTTTACTTTGCTTTTACTATATTACTCTTCAATGCTGATTTTGGAGTTATAGGGTATATCTTTTTCTAAAAAAAAAAAATTATTTACATATAGAAGATTTGACCACCGTTCCTAGATCCCTCCCACACCACATAAGCTAGCCTTAATGGATTTTAGTTATAGTCAAAGAGGTAGAGGGGTGTATCTATGGCTGTTATATTATTAACATTGAAAAAACAAATAGTGGTAGGTGGAGCTAATGGGCGGAGCATGATGTTAATATGTGTAGATGCAGAACAGATTAAGTTTATTATGTCCAAAAGTAAGCATTATATATCCATCCACACCCCAGATTGAGCATTTTATCTGACCTGTGGCATTGGAGCCCTCAACAAAGTTGTTCTAATCTCTCTCATTTCAATTGTCCAGATCCTCCATTTACAGCATCAATTTAGGGCCATCTTGACCATTTGCCTAATCTACAGCTTCAGCATTAATCATGTCACCTCTCACTCAAAATGCACTGTTTCAGAGGTCATTGGTAGCACCATTTTGCTCGGTTTTCTTATTTGCTTTGCTGGTGAGCATAATGCAATAACCTGATCTCAGAATTTGAAGTCTGATGGAGTTTTTACTTGGCAATAGAAGTCTGATAGAACTAGCGAAGGAGAAGCAACAAGGTAATGCTAATGATGGAGCTGGCCGCAAGGGCCACATGTAGAAGTTTAAACTCCATGAAACTCATTCAGTATAAAAACATATCCATGTGTCTGGATCCTCAGAGAAGAAAAGAAGGTGAATGTCAGATCCTCAGTGAGGTAGATAAGAAAAACTGAGGGAAATGGTGTGTACCTGTGTCATCTTAGTACTGCCTTTTGAATCCCTTGAAACAGTGTGGTTTGATCAAGTGAAGGTGAGAGCTGAAACTGTTGATTCTTTAAGCGGTCAAGACTTCCCTAATTCATTGCCATCCTTTTACAGTCATTTATACTGTATATGGAGGAAATCCAGATGTTTATTTCAGCAAGTTGATTTAACAATTTTATACAAGTCTTTCCATTTTTGAACGGGAGGGCTTGTGTTAATTCTTGTGAATATCAATGCTATAAAGGTTTTGATCTATGATTGTCTGACTATTACCTTATTCTGAATGGCATTTAATCTAAACGTTCTTGAATGAGCTTTATCATTAGCAGAATACTTGTGTTAGCAGGCTTTCCCGATTCGGAAGTCTCTCCTGTTTACTTTCCACTATTATCTTGGCGGGTAAACTCTTTAGATTCTTTATTAAATGGCCTCTAAGTAGATTGTGTGTGCAGCTTCTCGAAGTTGCCAGAATTACAAGACTCTTCAGCAGAGCTCAGTTGGTGTTCAGACTTTGAGAAAGAACTGGTGTTTACGAGATTGTTTTCTCCCGTTTGCTGGAACGACGGACATATAAATAACTGTATTTCTTACTTCTAATTGACTTCAAGTGAGTTTCCATTTCATTTATCTGTCACCTGCCGCTGACTCCTTGGCAATGGCGTCTTGAGACGCTTTTTGGCGAAGCATATTTGATTCTAGTTAGGCTCCCGGAGGCCCAATCTGGATATGGCTACTTTGTAATGAGAATGTGGATGCATTTATCGGCTAACCATCCTGTAGAATTTGGAAATTTGCGTCGCAAATATCTGAGGATATTGAAGATCAAGTGATCCTTCTCAGCGTGGTAGTGCATCAATCATTTTTGTAATCTGTCTCATCTGCTCAACGCTCAGGAAACCTCAGTGCATTAGTAAAAGGTTAGGTACCTATCCACATGTAGGTCCTCCATGTTGAAAATTTAGTGCTTAAGGTGGTGTGCTTTGCTTTTGGAGTTCGAATGGGATTGTTGAATTTTTCTCTATCCAGATTTCTTCAGTGCGCTGACAGGTGTTTTTGTCCCGCTCTTTCCTTTGCTACTACCTAGGACAGCTGATTCGCTGACTGGCTCCTTAGATGCATTCGACATCTATGGGGAAAATCTTCAGAGGGAATAAATGCGTAGTACATATATTGCTTGAAACATCAATATAGATAAACCATTTTTACTGTTGCTAAACTTTGATTCCTCATTTGCGGTATCTTTTTCTTTCCTCTTTATTCTTTTTTTAAACCAATCCCTTCTTAAATAATTATTTGATAAAATGTGTGTGTGTGTATAAAATTATTTCTCAGTATTACTCCCTCTCGTCCTTAATATAAGATTGTAAGACATATTTGAGAAGCTGCTCTTGGTCTTAAATATATACTAAATATTTTTTTAAATTTTTCTCTATTATTTTAAATATTTTCCTTCAATCCCCATCTTCCTTCAATAATAATTAAGGAAAATGACTATAGTGTTTTATAAAATATGCAATATTAATTTACTTCTTTAATCTAATTAAATTATATAAATATATCTTATATTGAGGACAATTAATAGTTTTATTTATTTAATAACTTTTGTAATAATATATATTTGTTGAAATTATATGTGTATATTTTATTATATTCTCAGGAGGAAGACCCGCTAGAGTCTCCCCGGGAAGAACTCGGAGAAAACATAATCACAAGAAAGGCATGGGAAGAATAATGCTACTTATTGGAGAAGATTATAAAAATATATTTTAATAAACTGAAAGTTGTTTGAAAAATAACCCAAATCAATTATTACTGTTAATGTACTTTCACCTTCATCCATGGTTTGTGAAACCGGACCGGCCGGTTCAGACCGGGAACCGGCCAACCAGTCGTGAAACCGGTCCGGTTTGGTGCAAAACCGGTCTAACCCGGTCTGACCCGGTGAAACCGGTGTAAACCGGCCGGGTTACAGGGTCAACCCGGTTCTAGTATTTTTAATTTTTTTTTTTAATTTTTTATTTTTAAAGGCAATCTAATTTGAATATCTGAATATGTTACAAGTATTGAAGTATATGGTTATTTTACTACTGATCTAAAGTATTAAAATGATATATAGCACTCCCTCTGGTCCTTATTATAAGACATTAACTAACAAATTTCACAAACCAATAAAAGTAGTCAAAGTCAATAAAGTTGCTCTACACTTTAAGTAACTTCCAATTTGTTTATACCTCACCGGTCTAGCCCGGGTTGACTCCGGGCTGACCCACTAACCCTTAACCCAGTACCCCGACCGGTTCAGTCATCGGTCCGGGTTTTAGAACCTTGCCTTCATCCGAGACAAAAAACTATTTTAATGAATATATTTTTTTTTTTGATAAAGATTAAGAAAATATTATTGATTCATTCCATATCTTGCAAAGATTCTTGAAAAACATGTAGGGAGTGCGTGCTAAGTCATCTCCTGGAATTAAATAATTACATTTCAAGATATTTTTGAATAAAAACTGAACACCGTTATTCATATAGAGACAAACAATACAGGAAAGTACATCGCCTAAGCAGGCTCCTCCCCATCCACTGAAGAGGGGGCTTTCACTAACCTAGCCGCTAACGAATCCTATGGATATGCATTCGGCCTTCGACGCTATCTCCTAAGCTGGAAAAAAAGAAAAAGTCCAGAGAGAATTGGACGGGGGAAATAAAAGAAAAGCAGAAGAAATGGATACATGCAGAAGAAACTCATGATGTTGGAGCGCTCGCATGAAGTTGGATTAAAGAAGCATAGAATCCATCCTTGATGTTAATCAAAGTCTCATGTCTTCCTTTCTCAACTATGACTCCGTTCTTAACCACTGCTATAACATCTGCATTCTTTATTGTAGATAAACGATGTGCCACAACCACAGTTGTTCTATTCACCATCACTTTGTCCAATGCATCTTGAACTACCCTCTCTGACTCTGCGTCCAGCGCACTTGTTGCTTCATCTAATAACAAAATCTTTGGACTTTTAATTATAGCACGTGCTATTGCCACTCTCTGCTTTTGCCCACCTGATAATTGAATCCCTCTTTCTCCCACTGCTGTATCATACCCCTGTCAATGAAAAAAATATCAATGTGGAAGTAAGTTGCAATTGCCTCGTGTGAATGATTTATGATTTGCAAAGAGAAAAAGAAGTAAAGATTTGTTTTTTTTACTTGTTGTAAGCCACTGATGAACTTATGAGCATTGGCCCGTTCGGCTGCAGCTATGATCTCTCCTTCTGTTGCATTGCCTCCCTTTCCATAGGCAATATTGGCACGAATAGTGTCATTGAACAATATTGGCTCTTGGCTCACAAGACCCATTTGTTGCCTTAACCATTTAAGTTGGAACTTTTGAATCTCTATCCTATCAAGTGTGATTGAACCTGAATCAGGATCGTAAAATCTCTGCAACAATGAAATCACCGTAGATTTTCCACTTCCACTTTCACCAACAAGGGCCACCGTCTGCCAAGAAAGAACAAGTTTTAATTGGGATACATGTCATTCCATATACCTGTTGATAAAAAAATGGGCTTTTTGAGATTTAGACAAAACTTTACCTTTCCGGAATTTATGGCCAAGCTAAGGTCTCTGAAAATCTGTACGTCTGGCCTGGATGGATACTTAAAGCTAACATGACGAAACTCAATTTCTCCTTTTACGCTATCCAATGTGGTTCCTGACTCGTCGCTTGGATCTATCATCGATTTCCTGTCAATTATTTCAAATATAGAAGCAGCAGCTACCCTGGCTTTGCCAGAATCAGGAGCAAGAGAGCTTGATTGGGAAACTGCTAAAGCCGCCATAGTTAAAGCAAAGAAAACCTGCAAAACCCGAAAATTAATATTCGTGTCTTCAATTTGAAAAAGTTACACAGACGAATTCCTTCATATATACAAATATATTTGTACCCGGAAAACATCTGAGAATGTGGCTTTGCCGGCCTTCACAAGCCTAGCTCCCGCATAAAAGCTGGTTGCATAGACGCAGAAGAGTAAGAAAAACGATAACCCAAATCCTATTCCACTGATCAAACCCTGGTGAATCCCAGATTTCATTGGCCCTTCACATTTCTTACTATATAGTTCCATCACTTTCTCTTCAGCACAAAAAGAAGCCACTGTTCTTATACTTCCCACTGCATCAGTAGCAACTTGACTTGCTTCCTCGTACATCATCTGTATTCATTTGCACTTGGTAAGAAATCTAGAGGAAAATTTCGAATAATATATACATATATAGTTTAAAAATATCTCACCTTTGCATCAGCACTGAAGCCTTTCATGAATTTCACTTGAACATATCCGTTTACTCCGATCAAGGGAATCAAAACAAGAATAATCAAAGCTAACTGCCAGCTTGCAGTGAAAGCAATTATCAAACCAGCCAGTAATGAAGAGAGATTCTCGACCAGTTGTCCCAGAGCATCCCCAACAAGTGCACGCACAGATGCTGCGTCTCCTGAGAGTCTTGCTCCAATTACACCACTTGAGTGCTCAGGATCATCAAACCAGCTTATCTCCATGTTTACTACTTTCTCAAAGCACATTTGCCTAACGCGTCGGATTAACTTACACCCGGCAACGGCAAAAAGATATCCTCTTGTAGGAAGTGCCAAAAGAGATGCAATACCAAGCACCAGAAACATTAATGCCCAAAACCTGGTATCCTTTTTCATTTGTTCAGGGAGTGGCTCGTAGAATGATTTGATTGCACTGGAGATCAAAATGCCAAATACAGGAAGTACGGCACCATTCACTATGGCAGCTAAAGATCCAAGCATAAGCACTGGGATCTCTGGCTTGTTGAGGTAAGCAAGGCGGCGAATTGGAACCTTAGGTGCTTGTTCTTTAGTTTCTGGACTTTGTTCGGGATCAGTGTTGTTGTTGACTGTAGTAGTAGGCAAGCCAAACGCAACTGAAAATGAGTGGCGGCTGCTATTTCCCGCCGATGATCCTCGACTTATGGATCGTCCTAATGACCTTATCTGACTAGTAGAACGCCTTAAGGACTCTGAGGAATGTTCACGCTTGTTTTCATGATCTGCACTATCTTCTGCCTCCTTATTTACTTCTTGTAGGCGTATAAGCTGAGAGTATGCTCCTTCAGGATCCTTGAGCAATTCTGTGTGTGTTCCTGATTAATAGGCACATAAAGGTTAGTGCAAGAACTACTGGCAAAACTGTGATGATCAATGTAAGAAGTGTAACATGATTGTTATGTTATAGTCATTCAGAGATTAGGCTTTTATGGCACCTTTCTCGACCATCTTTCCTCTGTGAATCACAGCAATCATATCAGCATTTTTCACTGTGCTTAGGCGGTGTGCCACAACAACAGTAGTCCTGTCTACCATGATCCTGTCTAGAGCCTCTTGCACAATCCTTTCAGACTCTGCATCAAGTGCACTCGTAGCTTCATCTAGAAGTAGGATTTTCGGATTTTTGAGAATTGCTCTTGCAATGGCAATGCGCTGCTTCTGTCCCCCAGACAACTGAGTTCCATGATCTCCAACCATTGTGTCCAATCCCTATATGCAAGCAGTAAAATATAACTCAAAGTTAAGTATATAACAAGCTTGAAGACTGTGAATCCACAATTAATTTTTCACATTGTGTGACTTGTAGCCAGAAATTAGTACCTGTGGTAATTTATCAATGAATTTAGCTGCATTTGCAAGTTCAGCTGCAGCTTTTATCTCTTCAGTTGTTGCTCCTTCTTTTCCATAAGAAATGTTATCCTTAATGCTGGATGCAAAAAGGACAGGCTCTTGGCTGACAAGCCCAATTTTTCCTCTAATCCATCTGAGTTGGAATTCTTTCAAGTTAATGCCATCTATGAGAACTTCACCTGCCCGTGGATCATAAAATCTTTCTATTAGACTGATGACAGTGGACTTCCCACTTCCACTTTGTCCAACCAAAGCTGCAGTAGTGCCACTTGGGATTTTAAGAGAGAAGCCATCGAAAATCAGCTCCCCAGGTCTAGCCGGGTAACTGAAACAAACGTCCCTCAACTCTATTTCCCCCTGAATATCTTCTAATACTTTCCCTTTTTCATCATAAGAATCTATCTCTGGTTTTCTCTCAATAGTCTCGAACATTTTATAAGCTGCCGCTTGGCCTGCCGCAAAAGCACTCAGACAAGGGGCTGTTTGACCAAGATTCCTAATGAAAACAAAATATCCATTTGGAGATGTGAGAAAAACCAACTCAACGTGGGAGCAAAATAACAGATAAAGTCCTAGTATCAGTATCTTACATGGAAGCAGTTAAGACGGCAAAGACCACAGTAATCACTGTACCCCCGTTATATCCTCCTTTATTATCCAGTATCAACTTTCCACCATACCATATGGCCAAAGCATAGCCACAGAAAATTACGAACGTAACTGTCCCAATACCCAATCCAGCTACCAAACCTTCATGAACTCCTGATTTGTATGCATCTACAAGAAACCTGCCGTAACTAGATGCTGAATGCTTCTCTCCCGTGAAGGATGCCACCTGAAAGGCAAAGCAGCGAAAATTAAACGCCCTCAATAGTTGAATTTCTCAGCCATCAATCTAACTTGTATGAACAGCATACCGTTCTGATTGCACCAATTGTCTGTTCAACGATGTTTGCAGCTTTTCCATAAGCATTTTGGCCTTGGGATGCCATCCTGCCTATAATGAGGGCCATGGCCGCACCAGACACCACCATAAGTGGAAGAGTGGATAACATGACAAGACTGAGAAGCCACCCTTTCACAAATGCTACTATAAAACCGGTAAAGAATGTTGATGTTAGCTGCAGAAATTTTCCAACCTGTGCAAACGTGTGAGCAAGCCTTCAGTACGCAAGTGGGAACAGTACGCCTAGGATGTTACCAATATTGATGTAATAATACCTTTTCACCCATGGCGTCTTGTATAAGAACAGTGTCGCCTGACATTCTACTCACCACCTCTCCGGTGTTTGTTTCCTTATCAAAGAAAGCCACGTCTTGTCTTAGTATTGTTTTCAAATACAAACCCCTTATCCTCGCGGCCTGTCTCTCCCCTGTGACCATCCAGCATGCCACCTCTGAAAATTTAGGAACAATAATTCTCATGTTTAGTGTGTTTTATCTGTGAGTTCAAGAAAATTTAGGAACAATAATTCTCATGTTTAGTGTGTTTTATCTGTAAGTTCAAGAAAATTTAGGAACAATAATTCTCATGTTTAGTGTGTTTTATTTGTAAGCTATTCTTACGGAGAAAAGCTGCAGCTCCAATTCCGATCGCCAAGTACACAAACTTCAGAGAAACCTGCGATTTCATAACAGAAGACCGACCAGAGAGGATTAGTTAGATAGAGATTAGCCTCATGATTCAGACATAGAGTGTTGTTGCTAGTTAGTTGTACCTTGGATATTTTATGGACCATGTCAGCGCTGGTGCTGTTCTGGTTATTTCCGAAGGAATCAATCATATCGCCGAACAGCAACGTCATGAGAGGCAAACCCGCACCATTTCCAATGGCCCCAATGGTGCCAACAACCATCAACAATATATCTGCAGAGTCGGCAAATGTGAACAACTTATGAAACGGAACTGTCTCTGTCTTTTCTGTTGGATTCTTGTTTTCTTCATTTGTGCTTCTTCCTGCTTCATTATTTGATGTGCTTGCTTCGTCTTGGCCATTCTCTGTCCCCATATCAGATCCCTGCTTTCCACCTTCCACCTAAAGAACAAATTTTGATTCACAAAATAAGACAGCTTTAAAATTAACAGATAAAGAACTGCAGTAGAACTTGCGTAGGAGGGAGTCAAGTTTCAAGAAGCAGCTAATAGTATATTTATAGATTCACCAGATGTGAACTTTCCGGAAACTTTCTTATAACTGAATTTGTTCACGATCTTTATGTGAAGCGTACAGCAAAAAAAATTCGTGACGGCCACTCGGTATTATCCCACAGGGTTGGAAAACAGCGCAAGGAATATTAATAGAAAAATGTTTTCTAAACAAAACAATTCTAACCTCTGAAGACGCCATTTCGCAGGGAATCAATGGGAGAAAACAAGGACGTTAATTAATAGTAATTTTCTCACCTAAAACCTAGTCAGGGGATGAGAATAAATGTCTTATCGTTTGTAAATTATCAAGGTGATCAATAATTGCCAGGAAGAAAAATGCTGCAGATCAAATCCAAAGTTCAGAAGAGACGAAGATGAAATGATTTGTTTTTTTTGACAGATTTTAAAGCCGGCAAGTTGATGGAACCCAGACAAAAGTGAAGCGTAAGTAACATTAAACTATAAACTGAACATGAACAAGCCTGTGTGCTGTAACCCAAAACAGAAACGATGAGAAGAGAGAAACAGAGAGGCGATGAGCTATTTGAAAATAGTAACCTGAAAGGCTGAAGTAACCAGTTTTCTGGGATCTCAGTCCTCTGGTTTTACTGGGTGCTGGGGTTTCCGTAGATTTATTCCTGCGAATTTTTATAAACGATTTGCCACTTGTATTTGCTTGTTGGGCAAGCATCTTCTCTCTCTGAGTTTGACTGGTAGTATTTTAATTAAGGTATGTGATGCTGACATTTTGCCCTGAGAGCCCATTCTTTTTAAGTTTCTGGTGGCGCGATCTGTTATTTACGTAACAGAGAGTAATCAAATCAACTCCCATGTTCATATATTTTTTTATTAAAAAAAAATTTAATACGAAGTAGTATGTACCAATCTGATCCTATTTATAAGTCCAGTTTGATAAAAAAAATTTGGTCCTATTTATAAGTCCAGTTTCATATAATAAATGAGATTGTGACAATTTTACCCATATTAATTATATCCATAAATATAGAGAGAAAAAAAAAACAGTTGAAAAATACCTAATCATAAATGAGGGCAAAGTTAAAAAATTTATCTACATAATCATTGTGTCAACTACCTCTCTTTAGTATGTGAGATTTGGTCAAACAAGACTTATAAATAAGATAGTGTAGCTCCCAAGATTAAGAAACATGTGAGAAGGAACCTTGGAGGCGGATTCGTTGTCCTTGGAGTCCAAGGTACGGTGTACCTAGCAATACCATTGTTCTTGGTGCCTGTCGGCCGGGTTGGGCGAAAAATCAATTATCCATCAATTTTTATTTTATTTTATTGATGTCATGAACCCGCCTCACGTTCATGCTTTTTGATTAAAATCATTAATTCAAACATGCCCTTTGTCAAAAAGTACTGTCTGCCTTTTATCTCTTTAAGTGGATTTAAATTTTCAAATTCCTTATTAAATTGAAAGTTCTCGCTATTCCTAGCAGGCTATAATGCTATATTATGGTTTGGCTGTGAAACGGTCCAGTTTAGGGTTAAACTGGACTGACCCGGTAAACCCGATCTGACCCGGACGGGTTACAAGGGTCAGCAGGTCAAACAATTTTTTTTTAAAGTTTGTTTTTCTTAAAGAAAATTTGCCTCTCACTACCGTTTATTTCTTTAGGTGAAACTATGAAAGAGCTTTGTTCATATCGATTTAGAGCTTCGTTCCATTGTGCAGAGCTTCAAGTTTATTATTGTTGAATGTTTTATTTTATTTTTAGTTCTTTGTTCTTCGTGTTCTGCTGGTGCTCTGATGTTTATTTTTTCACTTTTGGATGTCATATTGGTTTGATTTGGGTTCATTTTTGGTTTTCCTGAAGCTGTCGTGGTTGCTCTATTTTTGGTTGGCTCTGCTTATTTTTGAATATTGACTTTGATTTGCCTATTGGTTTTTGTTGTGCTTCGGTTTGGTTTGGATTTTTGAAGGTTTGGTTTGCTCGGTTTGTGAGATTCTGGTCTGTGAGGTCCTATGTTTGATTATTTTCCTGAAGCTGTGTTAATGGAGGGAAATATTAATAATGAAGGTGCCCAGAATACTACCACTCCCAATCCCGAGTCTAGCAATCCTCCCACACATTCTGGTGTTAAAAAAGATCATGCTTGAGAATATTTTGTCATCATATACTTGTTTTTGATATTTTGCTACCATGAATATATTGTCTCAAATGTAGGTTGTAAAGAAAATTGTTAGGAATATCTGAATATGTCACAAGTATTGAAGTATATGGTTATTTTGCTACTGATCTAAAATATTGAAATGATATATGGTATGTCAAATTTAGGTTGGTGTGATGAGAAATTAATTATTTTCCAATTTTTTATATCTCACCGGTCTGGCCCGGTTTGACTCTGGGCTGACTTCAATCTGACCCACTAACCCTTAATCCAGTACCCCGACCGGTTCAATGACCGGTCCAGGTTTCAGAAGCTTGGGCTATATATGTGTTTTTGTTGTTGTTTGACCTCTAAAATATGGACAACATGCATGTATCAGCATTTAATTAAACTTCTAGATCAGTTGACCAGACCCTGCGCGTAGTGGATACTGGATTGTTCTCTCCAACTTAACTCAGCTCAAGGAGAGATACCCCTGATAATAAACTCATGAGCTGGGGTCCCTCGATAGTTAGTATGAACGTTAGGTAATATTAGTGTCTATTTAAGTTGTCGTTTAAAAATCACGTTAAAAAGGAAACTTCTATTACTAACTTAAACGAACAACACTCAATGTAAACTTGGGGCAGGTCACGTGTTTGAATAGCCAATCTCAAATTCAACCCCTTAAAAGTAGTTATCATCTCATCACTTTTCATACGTGATAAGTGTAGATCTTGGCAAAAAATAATTAATTATATAAATAAAGAGTAGATGGGTAGCTCCAATCCTATTAAGTACTCCCTCCGGTCCTAATTATAGGAGCTATTTAACTGATATTGGGAGAATTAAGGAGATGAGTTAAATTAGTTAAATTTACTCATTTTTCGAAAATGTCCTTATATAAATTTAAAATGACACAAGTTGCCCTAATTATAAATGTTTCTAATTTGTCTTACGTTAGATATCCATGACATATTAGTTTAGTGTGTGTGTGTGTATGTATATATATTAGTTGTTTTTTATATAGCCATGTGTATACATATAGATTTATCTACACACATATAGACACACACGGATATATATATATATATATATATATATATATATACACACACACATATATATTGACACACATAAACACAGATATACATATATATGTACACACATATATATAAATGCTCCTAATAATAAGTATAAATAGGGGTAACACACACTGATATATATGTGTGTGTGTGTGTGTTCTACACATATATATTGACACGCATAAACACAGATATACATATATATGTACACATATATATATAAATACTCCTAATAATAAGTATAAATAGGGGTATTATAGGAAAAAATTGACAAAAATTAAAACTTTTATAATTAGGACTAAAACCAATTCTAAAATTTGCTCATATAATTAGGACAGAAAGGAATATATATCAACAGTGATCCCCCCATCGGCGGTACAAAAATATGTCATGTTTCTAAATTGTGCTAACAAGCACGTATCTTCCTCGTAGTCTAATAATCTTATCAAAATTTAAATTTTCTGAGAAGTCATCTGCTAATTTTATACGATCATACATCAGCTCCATTGTGGACTTTGTGCCATTATTTATTTTTTTTCATTTTAAATCTCAAAATAAAAATTTCACCTTGATTCTTTTTCTTAAAAAAAATTGATTTTGTTGGATCTTAATAAGCATTCATGCCTTTTTTTTTTTAGCAAAAGTCGTGAAGATAATTGGAATATTCTGAATTAATTATTTATCTGCTCCGACTTTTTTGATAGCTTATGTAAAAGGAGGTAGCCGGTAGGTACTGCAGGAGAAAATATCAGCACCTTTCTTCCATGGCGGCCAATGAAAATTCGGACTTGATCCAGATTACACTGTATCAAACTGATAATTGCCATGCTCTTTCGTTTTATTTTGGATGTCATGTGAACGCACGAAAGCTTTAATCACGAGACTAAAAAAGACTTAAATGGGTAATGAGTATCGTCCAAGTTTTGGAGGACCCATGTGTTCGATTCCATTCTGACTCCTGAGGTTGGCAGGGGACACTTAACAATTAAACAAGAACTTTCCTTTTTCGCTGGGATATTAATTAATTAATTAAGGTGTGCATGGTAACGCTCATATAATAAGTTTTTTATTAATTTCTATTCCTCGGAACACAAATGGATGAGAAATCTGTTTGGTAAATCCGGTTTTTTTTTTTGTTCCCGAGATGAACTGGTTCATTTTTTGTGCTGGGGAATAAAAAAAAAACAGAAAATTCCTGCTTTTTTATTCCTGGGCCCAAAATCAAAATCTATTTTTTTACCCCTCAACACTCTCTTCTCTCTCGATCGAGCAGCACCCTCCCAAGTCCCAACCCTTATACCTTTCTTTTGTGTTCCATCGTCGGCGTCCTTCCCTCTCCCTGGTGAGCTCGCGGTGTCCGCTCCTCCTCCTCCTCCTCCTCCAATTTCGGCTCCTCCTCAAACCTCAGTCTCATCCGTCGTCTCCCCTGTGGCTCCGTCTCAAGCTCTCGGTTTATTCTCCAGTCTCAGGCTCCGACTCCGTCTCCGTCTCAGGCTCTCGGATTCTCCTCCATCCCGGGAACTAACTACTGAGGTACTCTACTCTGGCTGGTGCTCCTCCATCCCCAATTTCTGCTCACTTTTTTTGGGTGGTTTTGGCCCTAGGTTCGACGATCATGTTTTTGGCCCTGGCTCTCGGATTGCTGTTTTTTTTTTTTTTTTGGTTTTATGCTCATACTTTACCTTTTGGTTCCCCTATTTTTTAAGGATTTTTCTTTGCTTCTGGACAAGAATTGGTTTCTTGTCTTGATTCATATACATTCCGACTTGGATATGTGTCTTGACTTTTTGCATGACATTTGCTTTACTGGAAATTTCAAGATTGTTTGGGATTGTTGCTTTCAACTGGATCTTTTAGTTCTTCATTTTGCTCGACAAATTTGAAGATTGTCTTGACTTGGACAGTCATGTTACTTTTCTGGACTTAATTGCTACTGTTTGTGTGTACACGATACTGTCATTGGAGTGAACGTTCTGTGAGTTGTTCACTGTCACGATGCTTTTGGTATTAGAAATCTGAAATTGGCTTTGGTTATTCATTGTGTGATGTTGTATTCTGTACTCTGTAGATAAATTCTTAGATTCTTTTGAGCTTTGGATACCCTAGGATGGATTTGTTCTTCTATGTTTTTACATTTGTATGGGGATGCTATAAATGGATTTCCCCACATTCTGGGTTTTGGGAAGTTGAAAGGCCCTAGAAGGAGGGAGCTCTGACTCCAAGACATCAACTCTAGGAGTATGCCACTTGGTTACATTGATTTAGCAAAAGGATATTCCATTTGATTGTCTATAGCATAAGCTTCAAACCAATAAAAAGAAATGGAACATTAATGGAACAAGGATAGATCCAGGTTTCATGCGAAAACCATGAAGTTTAATGTTTAGTTTTAAGACATCCATGATGTTTCATCCATAAGGCTAACGGTTCTGTTTGGGTAACTGTTGAAATAGAAATAAATGAAGAAATTATTTCAATATATATAAATGTCTTCCATGTTTTGATTGCAAATATGCGTTAACTAATATAAATGTTTTCCATGTTTTGATTGCAAATATGTGTTAACTTCTGTTTACACTGATATATACAAAGCATATCCAGGGTGCTTGTAGAATCATAATTCCTCTCAGAAAACTGTCATTAGATTAATTTAAGTTGACAACGCTGTCAAAAGTTTGCTGAGAGTTTGCTGTCAAAATTTAACCCTGATCACATTGCTTCATATATTACAACAGTTGAATATTCATTTGGATCTTAACTTTTGGCAACATTTATTGATGCACATCTTATCAGTAAGGAGAATGGCATCCGAAGGGTTCACAGCAAGATGGACTGATAAAAACACAATTATTTTTGTTACTTTGATGGTTGAGGAAGTAAAAAAAGGGAATAGAAGAACCTGTACTTTCAGCAAGAAAGCATGGAAGGGCATGAAAGATTAATTTTATAAACAAACGGGGCTTGTTTACAAACTTCCTCAACTGAAAAACAAGATGAATAAACTTAGAACAGAATATTCAAGTTTCAAAAAATTACTAAGCATATCTGGTTTTGGTTGGAACCCTGTTTTGAAAACTACAACAACCGAGGATGCATCTTTATGGGATGTCCATGTAAGGTACTTTTAACATAGTGTCCCATATAATTTCGTATAAATTTGTTGATTTTTTTATAACAGTGTCAAGTAAATCTTTTGTACAGGACAATCCTCAATGGGAGAAATTACGGAAGAATGGCCTTCCTTATTGGGAACAATTAGTTGACATATTTGGGGATGTATATGCAAGTGGAGATGGGGGCGTGGAAAATGCTGAGGCACACCTACTTTCAGATGGAGATGGTGATAATAATGGCAGTCCTGTTGAGATGAACAACACTATACTACACAGACAAGAATATCAAGAAGATGAGCATTTGCTTAATGATGAGTTATTTGCATCTGATCCTGTTGAGACACCCAATATTGTACTACATAGACAAGATAGGACCCCAAATGCAAAGTGTAGAAGGTGTAGTGGGAATGCAGATGTTTCAATGGCATGTCAAGCCATTCATGATCTAGTTAAGATTAGACAAAACCAATGTGACAATAATTTTGCTAATTCTGCTATTGCAAAAGTGAATGAGGATCCATATTCAATTGAGGTTGCAATGGATGTATTGAATGACATGGTGGGATTGGAGGATGAAGAGTACAGAAAAGCAGCTAGACATGTGGTTGAGAGCCAAGCTTGGAGAGTAGCCTTTATAAAGGCTCTTCCTGAGAGGAGAGCGTTACTCATTAATTTTTAAATTAAATTATGTTGCAACTTTTTAATTGTGTCTTGTTTAATGGCATTGAAGACCATATTTTAATTTTCATTTTTCTTATGACTATGATGTGGATCTTTTTTTTGTTAATGTGATTTACTTTTTGTAAATGTGGATCTTTTCATTGTGATTTACTATAATTTGTATTGATGCAGTATTCTCATGGCTGGTGCTCCTCATATTGACAACGAATCAATAGATGAAGATCTTGCTATATCAAACTTTTTGATTATTATTAGTAATAATTCAATACATACCAAAGAACCAATTAGAGATAGTCGCCTGACAAGTGCTAAATGGGTGCTGGAACTTAGATTTGGCCACTCAGATAGAATATATGAGGCATTTAGAATGGAAAGATTTGTGTTCAACAAACTTTGTACATTGATGATACAAAAAGGATGGTTAGAGGATAGTAGATATGTTAGTGTTGATGAACAATTAGGAATTTTTTTGTACTTGATTGGACATGGGAGTTCAAATAGGAATGTTTGTGAGAGATTTCAGCGCTCAGGGCAAACAATTAGCAAGTATTTCAGCAAAGTGTTGACAGCGATGCTTCAATTAGCACATGAGATCATTAAACCACCACCTCTAGATATGGTTCCAATGGAAATTAGGGACAATCCTAAACATTTCTCATACTTCAAGGTAAGTTTTTCGTAAGTATTTACGCATTTTTATATTTTCAGAATTTTATTTAAATATTTCATTTTAAATGTTAGGATTGTATTGGAGCAATAGATGGTACTTACGTAAGTGCTACACTACCTGAGAATAAGCAAATACCATTTAGAGGCAAGAAACAAATTACAACCCACAATGTCATGTGTGCGTGCTCCTTTGACATGAAGTTCACTTTTGTGTTAGCCGGATGAGAAGGATCTGCAAAGGATTGTCACGTTTTTAACACTGCGCTTGAAACTCCTAGGTTGGAATTCCCTCATCCTCCACCAGGTATAATGAGTTTGTACAGCAAAATGAATGACATTTTCCTTTAGTTTCACATTTGATTGTCATTATTATTGCAATTTATTTTTTGGTTAATTATTGTCAACGTGTAGGTAAATTTTATGTCGTTGATTCTGGATACCCAACAAGGGATGGTTATTTAACACCATTCAAAGGAGAGCGCTACCATTTGAATGATTATAGGGGAAGGCGAAATCAACCCAGGTCAACTAAGGAGTTGTTCAACCACATGCACTCTTCTTTGAGAAATGTAATCGAACGGTCATTTGGAGATTTGAAGAATAGGTTCCCAATTTTACGAAAAAAGCCTCCATTTTCATTTCGGAAGCAAGCTTTCATTGTGATTGCATGTTGTGCAGTACATAACTTTATTAGGGATCATCAGATAGCAGACAAAAATCTAGCACATTATGCAAATCCCAACATCGCAGCAGCAACCCATACATCTGCAGCTATAGATGATGAAGGCCCTTCAGATCAAGTGACTGAAATAAACATTATTAAGAAAAATATTGCAAACCAATTAGCTAGAGACAATCAATTGCCCCCAATATAATGTTGATAGATTAAGAGACATATTTCTCAATACATTGGAGACTTGTCATATTTTTTTGTTCAATACAACATCAATTATTTTTGCTTTAAATTATTGTGATATCATGGAAATTTAGGTGAGTCATGTGACTAATGTAGATAGATTTATTTATTTTATTTATTCATTTGTATAATTAATATTAAGGTAATAATATGATAGTAAAAAATGAGAACAAACGTAAAGAAATATATTTCATACCGTGTTAATGAAACCTGTAAACAAAAAATATAGAAATAGATTTGTATTGTATTAGGTAATTCTAAGAATAAAAATAAAAATGTGTTAACAAACGTAATTCTGATTATCGGAATGAAAAAAAAAATTGTGTTACCAAACGTATTTCTAATTCTCGGAATAAAAATAAATTGAGTTAACGAACGTAATTCTGATTCACAAAACTATTCCCAGACACAGAATCAGAAAAAACTGTTTCATCTCAGAAACAGTGCTGGAGAATAGAATGGTTCCATACACACCCTTATTATAAAAAGCTTAAGCCAGCTTCTTCCCCAAGTATTATTGCAAACTCCTCCAATTCTGTCTTATTCATCACGCACGCGTTTGTTTAGTAGTATTCATTTTACGGTGCTGACTTTTTTTATTTTAAAATAATCTTCACTTTTACTATTCTTGGTGAAGTGTTGATTAATTTGTTCTTTTAATCAATTCTTTTGGCTCCTGATTAAAAAAAATAAGATAAATAGTTCGATTTAAAAATTAATACGATGGTGTTATAGTCTGGTGTGATTAAAATATTTTAATTTTAACAATTTAAATAATTGTTTTACTCTCTCCAGTTTTTTTATAAGGTTTTTTTGTCTAAAATTTTAAACCTATATTTCTATTTTAATCATCAATATATGCAACTTATTATCTATTCACAATAAATTTCTACTCATTATCTCACACACACTTTATTTATAGATAAGGGCATCACTGGAAAAAAAAATTGCATGTCTCACACATTTATTACTCTTAATTAAATTTAATTAACGAACATTTCAAATTACATAATTTTAGTAGGGGATCAACCTAAAAAGGAGTGGAGGGATTGATATTAGTAACATTGTACCATACTAATTGCCAGCGCACTTTTAATAATCAAGAAAGAAAAAAGTAAAAGAAAAGGGCTTTATTATAGGGAAAATGACAAAATCATTCTATTTAAACTTTAAAATCTTAATTAAGTGATTTTCTATTAAAATGGGTTGTGAATTGCTATAAATACCTATACTTTTATGGGCAACATGACTGATTTAGAATTTTGAAATTTAGTCCCATCTAGTAAAGAGAAAGAGCAGACCAAAGCCGAGTCCCATTAATCGCTGTCTATTGGAAACTGTGCATCAACTAATGGCAGATTCTGGTCATCGGAAAGTACCACCGGATCGGCCACAGGACGAAGAGCAGGACGATCGCAAGAAAAAGAAGAAGGTGGAGAACATTCCATTAGCCATAATGGATGACTCTATGACAGACCCTGTTCCTGAGGAATCTTCAACCAGAAACAACTCCCCTGTGGGTAATGTATCCGAGGTCCCAAATAAACCAAATGGAAATCATCCTCCTAAGTTTACATCATACCGTGCCTCCCTAATGGGATTCAATGGTGTAGCACATAGCTCCACCACCATGGAGGAAGAAGACCTATTTACAGATGACAAAGAAATCTCCTGGAAATTACCAGAGGAAACAGAGGAAATGAAACAGCTAATGAAGCTCTATCCAGTGGCACCATGTACTCAAGAGGAATATAATGAGTGGTGTGAACCATGGAATTATGCTTTGATCCTAACTGTGCTAGGGAAGAGGTTTAATCTCTATGTTCTCAAAGACCTATTGCAAAGAATGTGGGGATTCTCTAGCTTTGAACTTATTGACCTCCCTAATAACTACTTTGTAGTTAGATTTCAAGATCCCGAACTGTGGAAAGCTCATTACCGTAAGGTCCTATATGATGGTCCTTGGGTGATTCACCAACATTGTGTTCTGATACAACGCTGGACTCCTTATTTCAACCCATATCAAAACCCACTTGGAAGAGTGGCTACCTGGGTGCGTATCCCTGATGTCCCTATCCATTATTACAACCAACATTGTATTTCCAGGCTGGGTGACAGAATAGGAAGAACTCTAAAAGTAGACCTAAATACTCTTCAAGATTTTCAGTCGACCAACCCAAAAATTGAGAGAGGCAAGTTTGTTAGAATCTGTGTTGAGCTTAACTTACAGAAGAAATTAGTGCCCAAAGTAATTGCTGCCGGCTCCATCTTCAACGTCGAGTATGAGGGTCTCAACCTCATTTGCTTCAGTTGCGGCAGATTCGGACACAAGAAGGAGCGATGCCCTTACACGTATAGCGCCGGAACTCCAAGTGGTGGTGATAATCCGCCGTCTCAGATCTCCCAGAACCCAGCGACTCACGACTCGCCTCCTCCGCCCAAGGCCCAACCTTCGGTGACAGCTCCGACGAAGCTCCCAGCACCGGCGTCGGAAAAATTTGTTGAAGAAGAAGAATCCTTTGGTCCTTGGATGATTACCCGCAGGGTAAACAAACGACGTACTCCCAAACGGACCGATCAGAGTGTCAGTGATGGTCAACGGCCTCCCTCAAAAGTTGGTTCCAAATCGGCAAAGGGTACATCCCTTGGTAATCCAAACAGATTTGCAGCTATAGAAGACATAGAAGAAGGAAAATCTCTGATGACAAGCGATCAACCTGACCTGACCCATTCTGGAAATAGAGAGAGCAGAACGGCTATTTTGCCCAGATCTGAACCCCATGAGCGTCGACAGGGAAAGCATAATCAGGAAAAGCATCGTTCCCAATTTAGGAATACTCAGCTTGTGACCAACCCCCTTAAGCACCCTTCCAAACGAATTGGGCCAAAATCCAAGACCATTTTTAAGCCCAAGGAAAAACATTCTCCTTTAAAAATTGGGCCAGGCTCTCCCTCAAACCCCAATTCGTTTGATTCTCTTGACCAAGCGAATTTTGATGAGGCCAATCTGCTGGGCCTTGTAAATGTTGAGTCCAAACACGCCAACCAGCAAGGTGAGCAGATGCCTATGGTCACCAACTCTGCAGATGGGCCCCAACTGAGCCAAGGAAATACTAACACCAAGAGCAGCAAAGGGCAGCGATCTCATAATTTGGTCCAGGGAAACATTCTTCTACAAAATTTTCAGACTTCTGATGCTTCTATTAATGAATCTGTGCATGTGCCTTCTGGACATCTTCCAATTGATGATATATCAAAACCTCCTGACGGCTTGATTGTGCATGTTGAGGAGTTGACTGATTTTACGGAAGGTCAAGAGTCCATGGTGGCTGAAACTCAATTTGAGTCGAGACCTGTGGATCCTGATGACGGGCATGCCAGGTAAGTATTTCCTCCCTATTTCTTTTACAATTATATTAATGATTGTTGCTTCATGGAACTGTAGGGGGCCGGGAAGCGGACCTTTCCTATTATTATTAATGATATTGTTAAAAAATATAGTATTGATATTCTTTGCTTGCTGGAGCCGCGTATCAGCGGTGCTAGAGCTGATTTTGTTTGTCGAAAGCTTGGTTTTAGTCACTGGATTCGAGTGGAATCTCTTGGATTTTCTGGTGGCATCTGGATTTTATGGAACAAAGATAAATTTGATATTACCTACATCTCTTCTAATACCCAGTTGATCCACTGTCACGTCTTTAATCAGGCTTCCAGTCTCTCTTGTCTGGTTACTGTGGTTTATGGGGAAACTAGCTCTATTGGCAGAAACTCGTTATGGAACTCCCTCCGTCTGTTAGCCAATAACTCTACCATCCCTTGGTTAGTCTTGGGAGACTTCAACGCTTACCTTTCCCCTTCTGATAAAATTGGTGGCGGTGATCCTTCGTGGACCTCTATGCAACACTTTAGGGATTGTATGGCAGATACTGGTCTTATTGAAGCAAGGGTCCAAGGGGAAAAATTTACGTGGGAAAGACAGGGCCTGAAGGAAAGATTAGACTGGGTCTTCACCAACTTTAATTGGCTCAGCTGCTTCCCTAATTCCAATGTCCGTCATGAGCTTAAATTTAAATCTGATCATCGGATTGTGGTGTTGAACTCTAACCCTTCTCCTCATCGGCAAGGCCCCCAGAAATCTTTCTCCTATCAAATTGCTTGGTCTCTTGAGAATGATTTCAAAGATATTACTTCTGAATCTTGGCGGGAGAAAAATTGGCTTGATGGTCTTCAAAATTTTAAAGAATCAGCTTTGGAGTGGAATGAGAATCGTGTGGGGAACTTTACCAAGAAGAAAAAAGATTTGTTGAGGCGGTTGGAAGGCATCGATAGAAGCAGGAAAATGAACCTCCAAACTGGTTTATTTCGCCTTGAAAGGAAACTCTGGGATGAATATCATAAGGTGGCTACTCAAGAGGAAATCGTTTGGTTCCAAAAATCTAGAAGCAAATGGCTCCAAGGTGGCGACAGGAATACAAGATTTTTTCATGCCTCAACCATGGTTAAAAGAAAGAAACAAAGAATTGGCGGCCTAAATAATGAAGAAGGGGAATGGATTGAAGATCATGACTCTTTGAAGTTAATGGCCCATGATTTCTTTAAAAATCTCTACACTAGGGATGGTCTTGTGAGCGACCACGAGGGTGGTGCTCCAACTTCCCTATCATGGATGATACTACGCTCTGTGCTCTGTCTAGGATGGCTTGTAAGATTGAGATTAAGAATGCCGCCTTTGCCATGGGAGCCTTTAAAGCTCCAGGTCCGGACGGCCTTCAGGCTCACTTTTTTCAATCTCAATGGGCTGTTGTGGGAGATAAAATCTGTGATTTCATTGTTAGTTGCTTCAACAACCCCTCCAACTTGTCAGACATAAATCAATCCAAAGTGGTTCTTATTCCCAAAGTTGATAATCCGGTTTCGTTGAAAGAGTTTCGTCCCATCTCCCTGTGCAATGTGAGTTTTAAGATTATTACTAAACTCCTTGCTACTAGGTTTAAAGGGATCATGCCCCACCTTATTAGTCAAGAGCAGTGCAGTTTTATTGCTAACAGATCCAGCTGCGATAACATCCTCATTGCCCAAGAAATCATTCACTCCATGAAAATATCTGGGAGGAAGACTGGTTTTGTGGCAATTAAAGTTGATATGGAGAAGGCTTTTGACAGGTTAGACTGGGGATTCATTCGAAATACTCTCAAGTGCCTTAATCTGGATAATAATCTCATTGAGCTCATTATGGCCTGCATCTCCACTACTTCTATGTCTATTCTTTGGAATGGTGACGAAAGCCCGAGATTCATCCCGTCTAGAGGAATTAGACAAGGCGATCCCCTGAGCCCTTATATTTTTGTCTTATGTATGGAGCGCCTGGGCCATTTAATAAAAGCCGAATGCGATAGCCATCGTTGGAAGCCCTTTCTCTTCAAGCGTGGCAGCCCCCACATTTCCCATCTATTCTTTGCTGACGATCTCTTTCTCTTCGCTGAAGCCTCTAATAGCCAAATGCTCGAGGTCCGTAGAGTCATGCAGAGCTTCTGTGAAGTCTCGGGTCATAGAATCAATCTTGACAAATCTCGTATGTTTTGTTCTAAAAAAGTCAATTTCAACAGAGCTCTTGAGTTGAGTCAAATTCTGGGGATAGGAATCACTGCAGATCTTGGCAAATACCTAGGTGTCCCGATTATTCATAAAAGAGTCTCCAAGGCTACCTACTTCCCTATCGTGCAGAAAGCTAGAAAAAAGCTTTCCACTTGGAAAAGTAAATTTCTTACTATTGCAGGTCGCTCGGTGCTAATCAAATCTGTTCTCTCCTCTCTTCCCAGCCACTGTATGCAATCTACTCTTCTTCCTATGTGTACTATTAGAGAAATTGAGAAAATCTCTCGGAATTTCCTTTGGTCTCAGGAAGAGGATGTGAAAAAGATGCATCCTATCTCATGGGAAAAAGTTATGCAAGCTAAGAAGCAAGGAGGGCTTGGTTTCAAGAATCTTCGCCAAGGCAAAACAAAGCTTTCATTATGAAACTTTGCTGGAGCCTCCTAACTAAGAAAGATACCTTTTGGGTTCAATGCCTGTGGTCCAAATATAATTGTGGTGATCTCCACATTCCTAATATCTCTAAGAAGAAAAGTTCTTCCCCTGCGTGGCAAGCGATTGTTGTCGTCTGGGATAAATTCCTCAGTGGTGTTGGTAGGAAAGTCAATAACGGGCAAGAAACTAAGTTCTGGACTGATCTCTGGCTTCCCCTCGACCAACCTATCATTTCCTTTGTCCAGCATCCCTCTTATGTTAACAAAGACGAGACGGTTAGGGATCATCTCCTTCCCAATGGTCAGTGGGACTATTGCAGGTGGCTTGGAGTCCTCCCACCTGGGCTTATTAATACCATTTCTAAAATGAGCATTCTTCCTAATAATTCTCCTGATTGTTTTACTTGGAGAGCTGCTAAGGATGGGGGTTTCTCTGTTAAATCGGCCTACCAGTATCTTTCTAACAGGGGAGATGCTACAATTTACAACTTCTGGTCTCAAGTGTGGAAATGGAAAATCCCTGAGAAAGTCAAATACTTCATGTGGCAAGTTGGCCACGAGAGGCTTGTCACCAATTCTTTTAAGGCTAAAAGGGGCCTTACCAACGATAGTGCTTGCCCTTTCCAATGCAATAGGGAGGAAAGTGTGATCCACATTATCCGTGATTGTGAGCGCGCTAAAAACTTGTGGAAACAAATTTTAAAACCTAACTACTTCTCTCAGTTTTTAAGCGATTTGGCTTAATTGGAACACCAATCATAAGCCTGGAAAAGGAAGATTTCAGAATTTCTCTTGGCCAAGGATCTTCAGCCTGGGATGTTGGATCCTTTGGACATCAAGATGCAAATTTATTTTTCAGGGAGAGAATATTGAGACCAGAGATATGATTCACAGGTGCAACTATCTTCTCATGGAGGATGGAGCGAACCAAAAGCTAAAGCATCAGATTTTCCAAGCTGGACAAGTTAGAAGAGGAATCGTGGACCCCCCCCTACCAACACGGTCCGCATTGATGTGGATGGATCGGTTCGTCAACAACACCAAGCGGCTTGCGGAGGAGTGCTAAGGAATTCCAGTGGAGATTGGTTGATGGGTTTTCATAAAACCCTTGGCCTGCGGTCTGTCATTGAAGCTGAAATCCATGCTATCTTGTTAGGGCTTCAGATTGGTCTGCAGATGAATTTCCAGAAAATTGTCATATATTCTGATTCTCTGGATGCCATTAATATCCTTATGAGGGACTCTCCTACTGATCATCCCCTTAAAGATGTCATTAGGGAGACTAGGGATCTTTTATTCCGAGATTGGAACGTTGAACTCTACCATACTTCGAGAGACAACATTTCTTGTCTTGATTTCATGGCTAGCGGGGGCACAATGATGGTGTTGGTGCTGATGTGGCTATGTCTCCTACTGTCCCCAGAGGATGCCTTGATTTGTTTCTGAAGGATCAGCGATCCTGTCATTCCTAGTTTTATTTTTTATTTTGTTGTATTAAGGTCTAGAGATTTATGATCTAGTTCCTTTTCTACTCAAGCTTCGGCTTGCCTTTATTATTCAAAAAAAAAAAAGAATTTTGAAATTTAAATTGTATTTTTTTTTTCTTTCATTTTATGTGACCCAGCACCACCGTCCCAACTCCCAACAACGTATATCATATCAAAATTTACAATAATCTATTTGATAATCTCACTGGCGGGAAAAAAAGAAGAAGAAGATAATCTCAGTTCATTAATTGAACCGCTATCACGTGTCCCACGACAATTCTCACTTTTTTAAATTAAATATATTAGTATCTTAAAAATTAATTAATTTAAGATATTGAGTGTAAAAAATATTTCAAAATATAACATATAATTTAATTTAAATAAATAAAATATATATTAAAAAAGATATCATCAATATTTTATTATGTGCTTCTTAAGAGGATAAAACCTAAGAAGCACAAAAAGAAAAAGAAAAGTATGGAATGAGGATTCCATTAATGGCAGTTTTTTACTTTAATTTAGTTTTTGAGAAAACAAATGGTCTTTAAACGACCTACGTGGTCATTCTATATCCCATAAATTCAACTTCATTTCGAAGTATCAATATTTAATATGAAAGCAGGGATGTCAAACTATTCAAACAAATTATTAATTGATTCTTAATTTGCAAGCTTCCCATAAATTATATATTCTACCAACAAAGTCATACTAAGAATAAATCAATTTTTATTTGTTAAATAACATAGAATCGAATATGTGTGTGCGTCCGATGACAATAACATACGGTATATATATATACTTTTAAACTATGGGTTAAGGAGCAATTTTACACACGAGCTTTACTCCGGGAGCGCCCAGCACCACGAGCTTTTTTTTGGAGCAAAAGTACACACGTGGTTACGTTTTGGGAGCGCCCAGCAACCCGACAGTTAGTTGACCGTTAGTCAACCGTTAAGTTGGATGGAAATGAACAGTAACTCGGGTGAAATTACACTTTTACCCTTAGTTTTAAATAAAAATTACCCTTTTGCCCTAAGTTTTTTTTAAAAAAAAAAACTAAAAATACCCCTACCCCGGTGGGCCCCACCACCGGCGGCTGACCACCGGCGGGCGGCGGTGGTTGGCCGCCGGTGGTGGTGGCCGGCCGGCGCCCACGGGGAGGGGGTATTTTTAGTTTTTTTATTATTATTTAGAACTACGGGTAAAAAGGTAATTTTCATTTAAAACTAAGGGGTAAAATAGTAATTTTCATTTAAAACTAAGGACAATAAATTAAAATTTCCTCAACATTTTTAGTCTCGAACAGATGTAAAAAAGGGATAAATAAATTATTTATTTATTTTTGTTGGGGGGTTTAAATTTGAAGATGTTAATTTTTTTATAATTTTAGGAAAAATTTAAGTCTTAAACAGTAAGATAGGATAAGATATCAATACAAGTTGAAAATAACCATTACGTCAGTCAAAATAAAAAAAGTAAATCCTCACGAAATCAGATTAAGATTAGTGGTAAATAACAATTAAAAAATTTATGAGGTTTAAATGTGACTTTCTAAAATTTTGGGTTGAGTTCTGTAATTTTAGGGGGGCGGGGGCCACCCCTAGCCCCCCATCTAGGTCCGTCCCTGCAGTCAGCACAACACCGTTAGAAAAAAATAACGTTTGTTATCTAAGGTGCAGATTAGCCAACAAACTTTTACTCTAGGAGCACTCAACACAAAAAAGTTTTACTTAGGAGCTCCCAGCACAAAATTCTTAATTTTACTAAATTAAATAAATTTTTTTCTCAATTGTCATTATTCAAGACTATTTGTATAGATATCTATGGACAAAAATTACTCATTTGCTAAAATAAACAAAATTTTTAATTAAAAATATAATTATATGATTTAAATAAAACTCAATGTGTTTTATAATTTATTATCTATGTTAAACAAAAAAAAAAATTATATGATTTATTTTTATTTTAGAAGAAATTTATGTGAGTTAAAAAATTCATTTAATGTTGATAAAATCTAAAAAATGAAATGAGTTTAATTTTTATTTTTATAAAAAGAGCTTAATGGATATCAACGCTAAGACTTAATAATATAAATCCGGCAACTTGATGATATTTTGTTAATTAAATTATCTATTGATTATATCAATATGGGAATTTTTGGGGAAAAAAATTTCATTAATTAAGTCCCACTTAATAATGACAATTGAGAAAAAAATTATTTAATTTAGTGAAATTAAGAATTTTGTGTTGGGCACTCCTAAGTAAAAAAAATTGTGCTGAGTGCTCTTAGAATAAAAGTTTGTTGGTCAATCTGCACCTTAGATAATAGACGTTATCTTTTTTCTAACGGCGTTGTGCTGATTGCACATTTTTAAAAGTTTGTTTGTATTTAAGGTACCCTTAATTAATATTTATGTTAGATGCTCCTTTCATAATAATTCGTTGGTAAATATATACTTTAACCCTAAATTTAATTAACGAACATTTTAAGTTGCATAATTTTGTTAGTGGATCAACCTAAAAAGGAGTGGAGGGGATTGATACTAGTAACACTGTACCATTAATTGCCAGCGCACTTTTAATAATCAAGAAAGAAAAAAAGTAAAAGAAAAGGGGCTTTATTATAGGGAAAAAGACAAAAACATTCTATGTAAACTTTAAAATCTTAATTGAATAATTTTCTATTAAAATGAGTTGTGAATTGCTATAAATACCTATATTTTTATGGGCAATATGATTGATTTGGAATTTTGAAATTTAAATTGTATTTTTTTTTTCTTTCATTTTATGTGACCCAGCACCACCTTCCCAACAACGTATATATCATATCAAAATTTACAATCATCTATTTGATAATCTCACAGGCGGGAAAAAGAAGAAGAAGAAGAAAATCTCAGTTCATTAATTGAACAACTATCACGTGTGCCTCGACAATTCTCACTTTTTAAATTAAAGACTAAACTGTAGAAAGAGTAATAGAAGTACTTTCATGCATTCAACTAGAGAAGTAGATCTTCTCATTATCTTGGGAAAATTACGAAAGTAACAACTTTTAACAAAAATTATACCTAATTGGAGCAGCTCCAAAAGATTTTCCCAAACTAAGGTAGTCAAAGGCGTCAGTTGACTAATGCCACAAGCTATGGTGGCGTCAGTCACGCCTCTGCTGGCCCCCACCCCCCCAACACCCAGCACACACACACGTCCCCCAAAAAAAAAAAATCACCCCCCAACACCCAGCACACACACACGCCAGGCAGAGGCGTCAGCCTGCTGACGCCTTTGACTGCCTTAGTTTGGGAAATGTTTTGGAACTGCTCCAATTAGGTAAAATTTTTGTTAAAAGTTGCTACTTTGGTGTTTTTCCCCATTATCTTATTGTTCATCATCTCTCATGAGTTTGATAAAAAAAAAAAATCATCCCTCATGAGACTATTTGAACTGTTGATCGGGAATGAGAGAGAAAACTTAAAGGAATAAAAAATTGCTGACATGGCTCTTTGTAATCTTTTAGATTGATAAGACAGACATGATTTAAAGATCACAAAAAATAATAAGAAAATGAATGATGAGAGAAATGAAACCTACAAACTAGCCATTGTTTGATGATGTCTCAGCCCTCAGGGCGCAAAAATGATTGAACGCACACTTGCCATAGTCGTCTATAGTTAATATTATTATTTTGTTTTATTGGCATCCTGTTGTCTCATATCGCCAAAACTTTGCCCGGGATAATATAATAAGTATGGCCTAAACTCGTCCATTTGAGCCTGGTTTGTTTTTTTTTTACTGGGAGTACGGATCTGAATTCTTTATTGAGAAGAAAAATAATCAAATAAAAAGAAACTCTATTAAAAGCCGGCGCCGGAATAATGTACGGTTGGGTTGGGGTATTAAAAATGATTAATGGTCTTTTTTTTGTTGCTCGGAAAAAAAAGGGGGTAATATATATGCAATCTCAAACTTTTCAATTGTTTATTCAAATTTCAAATGTAAATTTTTTATTTCGAGCAAAAAAAAAAATGTGAATTCTTAATTGCCGCCCCAGATGTTTTAAACTTAAAGCGTCGAGCTCATTAAGGGATCCCCATTCCATGTTTTTCTTTATTTACTTATCCTCTTAAGAAGCACATAAAAAAATGTTGATAGCATTTTTTTATTTTATATATATATTTTTTATTTAGATTAAATTCTATACTACATTCTAAAATATTTTTTTGCATCCACTATTTTAAATTAATTAATTTTCAGTCCTACATTCAGAAATATTTTTCATGTAACACTAATATCTTAAAAATTAATTAATTTGAGATATTGGGTACAAAACATATTTCAAAATATAACATATAATTTAATTTAAATAAATAAAATATATATTAAAAAAATGTCATCAATATTTCTTTATGTGCTTGAGGATAAGTCCTAAGAAGCACAAAAAGAAAAAGAAAAGTATAGAATGAGGATTCCATTAAGGGGGAGACAACGAGATATATCATATTTTAGAAGAATTATTTGGAAAATTCAATTAATGGCACTTTTTTACTTTAATTTAGTTTTGGAGAAAACAAATGGTCTTTAAACGACCTACGTGGTCACTATCTATCCCATGCGAAAATTCAACTTCATCTCGAAGTATCAATATTTAATATGAAAGCAGAAATGTCAAACTATTCGAACAAATTATTAATTGATTCTTAATTTGCAAGCTTCCCATAAATTACATATTCTACCAACAAAGTCATACTAAGAATAAATCAATTTTTATTTTTTAAATAACATAGAATAGAATATGTATGTGCGTCCGATGACAACAACATACGTATATATATATACTTTCAAACTATCGAGCTTTAACTGATCGTAAAGAGGTAGATATATAGGACATTTTTTCAATAAGGACAACAAATTAAAATTTCCTCAACATTTTTAGTCTCGAACAGATGTAAAAAAGGGATAAATAATTTTTTTATTTATTTTGGTGGGGGGTTTAAATTTTAAGATGTTAAATTTTTATAATTTTAGGGAAATTTAAAGTCTTAAACAGTAAGATAGGATAAGATATCAATACAAGTTGAAAATAACCATTACGTCAGTCAAAATTAAAAAAGTAAATCCTCACGAAATCAGATTAAGATCAGTGGTAAATAACCATTATAATTTACTGGGCATTATAATATGTATGTGTCTTAATCTCGCTCCCTCCAATCTAATTAGAAAACAAAAATTAATATGTACGTGTCCAAGTCAGCTTAGAAGGCATGAGAAATAAAGCCAAAGCTGGGGAACTAGTTTTGGTGCCTATTCAAAGGATAGGCACCATTTACCTATCTGATCTGGACCGTCCAGATCAGATCTGGACGATCCAGATTTTATGTTTTTCAACTGTTGCTTTTTGAATTAAAAAAATACATTTTTTAAAAAATTCTAGTTGAGAGATTATCTTTATTTTAGATTCTGTACTCATTAAAATAATTTTTTTAAAAAAAAAATAGAAAGTAAAAAAAAATTAGGGCAGTCCAAATCTAATCTGAACGGCCCAAGAGAGAGGAGCTCTCCCTACCTATCCAAAGGATAGGCATGGAATCTCATTCCAAAGCTGGGGCGTCGTTGTCTCATCCTTTGTTACCAGCCTACTCGTTCTCGTGGCATTTGTGTTTTTTTCCCCTATTTAGTCATTTTTTTGTTCTTACATCGATAATAAGATTTGATTTCGTGATCTCATAAGTCATGTCAATTTGTCGCCATCCTAGAGGAAATTTCTAATTTATAAACGGTGAGGCCTGATATTTTCTGTTGGTTACTTGGTTTTGTTCTGAGCTTAGTGGGTTGTGTTTTGCTTCTTTGTTCAGTTTTCTAACATTTTATTCATTTGTTTATCTTTAAAGAGTTCATAGGAAGAAAAGCTAAGCGGGGCAACACAAGTAGTACATTGGTTAGCAGACAGCCAAAACACCTCTTACATCAGGAATGATGAATATTCCCAAAGTCAAACTTATTTCGTTATGGACAGACAATATTATAGATTTGCTCAGAGAATGAACATAACCACAATTCTAACGCCCAACCTACCATGCATTTATTTCACTCTGAACATAACAGGAAGGGTTTTTACGTTGTCAGTTTTTCTGAGGATGGTATTACTGTATTAGTATTCAGTGTGTCCATGACGTCATCTGATGAAGGAAGGGACCACGATGGGCCTCCGCCACACACCACGTCATCAAACGAATCCCTTTCCTTGGCAGGGGCAGTGACCCCACAATGCCCACTGGTATGATGCTGGAGCCTTGTATGGGCACCACGTGGACTGGTGGCCCCCACTGGTAGTCCACCTCGTTGAATCCCAGCCTTCCCCACTCCGAGATGAACAGAGTAGTGTACGCCAACGGAGGAGCAAACGGGTCCTCCCCATCTTTCAAACGCTCGCCCTTCAAGTATTTATCGAACTCCGCCGGAAGCCTGGCCTTGCCTTCTCGAATCAACTTAATCGCTTCAATCATCGATGCCTGTGTGAGCGACTCAGACGGAATAGTGACTGTCACAGGGAAGAAGCAATTCCCGTAGAAGCCTTCAGGCAAAGGCGGATTCAATAGCTGACGGCAATTCGCGAAGAACACCAACTTCACTAGGGTATTCGGACCCAAATTTATAGATCTAGTTCGACTGATCCAAAACCCTGCAGCTACAATCTCGAAGGCAGAGCAATTCTGACCAGTTACTTGCTGAAATTCTCGCTTGAGCCGGTGAATGTGATCTATGGGTATGTCTATATTAGCATGTTCTAGCTTGTAATCTGGCACTGGTGGTGGACAAGGTGGTAGTTTTGGCAATGCAGACACAGGTTCTTCATCAGATGTTAATGGAAAGAAGTCCCTTTGCCACACAGGGGCAATGCTGGGTTTTTCAAGACCTCTGGCTACCTCACCAATGGCCTTCAAAAATTGTGCAGCACCAAGACCATCACATACGCTGTGGCAAAATATTAGGCCTATCACAAATCCCCCGCAACGAAATTGCGTCACCTGAAATTACCACACATAATTATCAGTTAATTAAAACTCTCATGCATGAAGTTGAAGTCCAGAGCAGAGAGTTAGTACATAGTAATTTGTACCTGCATTTTGACGAGGGGGTCGACGTGTTCAGTCTCAGGGTCGGTGATGTGATCGGGAAGAAGATCTTCGTAGGGGATGGATTCAACGTCGTCGAAGTAATTGACAGAAGCAAGAGTGGAAGAGGCCGAAGCCTCGACGAACCAGACGCCTTCGCCTGAGCATTCAACTTGGAGGGGACCATGTTCAGGCTGAGAGACTCTTCCGGCAAGAGGATAGTAAGGAACTAATGCTCTGGACAAGGCTTCTCTAATGACCGTAGAAGCTTGAGGGCCATATCTAAACACGTGCAAGGTTCGAGCATTGCACCTTAGAACAGGTAATCGATCGATGGGTGATAGATCAAGTGTGGTTGATGCTTTCTGCTCTGCGGGTTTCACTAAGCCACGATTGGTTCTGATCACATGCACAGCCATTGCAATTGCAAATGCAGGGACTAATGAGAAGATAGCTAAAAAAATGAAACAGATGCTGTGAGAGAAATGAGAGCGGCCGGGCCTTATTTATAAAAGGATATCTGTTTAATCTTATGTTTTGGGCTTCTTGGCCTTTAAGTCTAAACTTCGTTGGTGTATAAATTGAACTAGCCAGCCCGCCAAGTATAATGCCATACTTTAAACAAAGCGTTTGCTTTTGTTTCGCGTAAGAATGCTCATTGTAAAGAAGCACACTTGTGACTTCTTAAAGATAGTCCTATTAACCATGGGGATTAGCATAAGTGTTAAGGGACTTGTATCGTTTAAGTAAGGTCTTGAATTCGAGTTTGGTGAATGAAGAAAAATTCTGTTGAGAGACTCTTCCACCATAACCAGGTGCGTGATACGAGTCGAATCCGGATTAGTCAAGGCAAAACTCTGAATATCAGATGAGCGAAAAAGAAAGAAAGATAGTCCTATTAAATTATATTTCATGCGTTGCTTAACTTTCACTTAATTTAGAGCGACCAACTAAAAAGTGGTGAGGCGAGGGAAAAAAGAGAGAGAAGGGTTTCTGTTCTCCTTACAAAACCCGCTCACAGGGGTTAATTTCGTTCGCATCGTCCTATAAGTTGCAGCTATCGTAATTTAGACGAGAAAGGGAAGAGAATGTGTAAGAAATTACAAGAAATACGTGTGTTGCAAGTAAACCAGGAATGAATGTGGCGTTGTCAGAAGAAAATAGCAATAACGTTCAGAAGACAAAAATACCATTTTGAAAGCCGACTGGGCAAGCAACACCTGGGTGACCCGTTTTGTGGATGTGACTTTATTTTCTAAAAATATATGAACATGCTTGGGAATTTGGGAGAAATCATGGATATGAAGAGTATTATAGAAGAATACTTGAAGGACGTGTTAGAGGCTTATTTGATTTCAGAGTATATGATTGACATATGTCTAAAATACATCCAGTGGTTCCCAAAATAGACAATGCAACTAAAACAGGGGACATGTGTATTGGCAGTATTGTTTATTGTATGGCCAGCTTACAGGCTGGGCTTGGCACCTTCTCGCTTTTGTTCTGTAGGTGTGACCCAACCGCTAGTGGTTAGTTTTTATATATCTCGGGCATTAATTTTATATACGGCCTCTTCTTAACGCTTTGTCTAGTTTTAGGGGTGAAAATAGGTCAGACCCCTATTAGGCGGCTTACAACCTAGCCTATTTAGGGCTTGGTCAGGCTTGGCCTGTTTGTTAAAAAGGTCAGGTCAAAGCCTACTTAAAGGCCTAATGTGTAAATAGGCCAGACCTATTTTATTAAGGCCTGGCTTGTAAGCCTTCAGGCCTGACCTGTTTACACATTAAATAAATATAATTATAATTATATTTTTATATTATATAAATAAAATAATATTTATTATTTTTCATTTTTATATTTATATAGTTTTGATAGGCTCAAAGTGTACCATTATAGCCTCCAAGGCCTACAATATGAAGCCTTTTTAAAGGCCTACATTGCATGTAGGCCTTTAAAAAGGCTTCAGGCTTGACCAGACCTTATGAAGGCTCAGGTTTGAGCCTACAAAAAAGCCTGCATTCAGGCCTAGACTCAGACCTTCTACCCCCATTACAGGCTCATGCCTATTTAGCCAAAGTCTGGCCTGGTCTGACCTATTTCCATCCCTATCTAGTTTTTATTATAAGGCATCATCAATTAACAATTCTCACAAACTAATAAAAATATTTAGAGTAATTAAATTTGTCCTAAAATTTAAATAATTTTAAATATTACTTCTATTAATTACACTAAACTCTAATAACATATTAATTATTACTCTTACCTACTACCCATATTAATTATGGGCATACATGAAAAAAATATTTAATAATTTTTGAAAACAAGCAAGTGCTTTATAAAAAGAACTAAATACACTTATTAGTTGTGCCTTATAATAAGAACAAGAGGGAGTAATTCTGAGTAGTACTCCTCCGGTCCTAATTATAAGACAATATTTGAGAGTTGGTTTTGGTCCTAATTATAAGACAACATTCTAATAATGGTCAATTTGTTCCTAAAACACCCCTATTTTATTCTCTCAAGTGTGTTTGATTTTTTGTGAGTATATGTATGTGGACGTGTATACTCTTCCAGTCAACGAAACTTTTAGATATATGTGTGTGTGTGTGTCTATGTATGTATATATGTGTGTGTCTACAAACAAATATCTATAGACACTATAGACACACACACATATGTGTGTGTCTACATATATGTATGTATGTTTGTATATATGTGTGTGTCTACACACATATATTTTGTGTGTGCATGTGTGTGTGCACATATATGTGTGTATCTACATATATATATGTATGTATATATGTGTGTGTCTACACACATACATTTTGTGTGTGTGTCTATACACAAATATATATAACAAATATATATAGACACACACTCACACCCACACACACACATATATATGTGGGTGTGTGTACTGTGTGTGTACATATATGTATATTTGTGTGTGTCTGTCAATATGTGTGTGTACAAATATAAATACATTACACATATATACATGTATATCTTTGTGTGTATGTGTGTTTATATGTGTGTGGGGGTGTGTGTGCCTATATGTGTGTCTATATGCGCGTGCGTGCACACACACACATATATATATATATGGGTGTGTGTGTCTCTATATGTACACACACACACACACATATATATATATATATATATATATATAGTTAGACCATTATTTCAATTAGATAGCATGTAAAAAAAAAATTAGGTTGGAGAGGCATGTAGTAGGAGGTATTGATTCACTTTTACTTAAGTCATTTTAAATTTATATAAGGACATTTTAGGAAAATGAGTAAAATTAACTAATTTAACTTCTTTCCTTAATCCTCCCAAAATCGGTTAGATATGTCTTATAATTAGGACCGGAGGGAGTATATCATTAATTTTAATTGTTAAAGTAAAATGTGAAATATCAAAATACTTTTTTTAGAAAAATTCTGAAAATTTTCCGAGTCAAAATGTTCCGTCTATAATTGAAATACACGCGCCCAGACAGACAGTTTAACGAGAAATGCCAAAAAGAAAACCTCATGAAGATCAGACCTTCTATAATTGCATTTGATTTAAACGTAAGACTACTGCATCACTGTCCCCTGCAATTATAATTGTACCCGATATATAACACAACATGACATACAGACAGGTGTATATAAAATTAAATGAAACGCCGGCCGTTCTTGTTTGTTTTGTTTTTTATATTTTCAGTGTGTTCTGTTTGTTTCTCTCAGCGGTTTGATAAAAAAGGGATATCACATCTCGATTATCACGTGTTGTTATCTTTATTTTTATGCAAATAAAAAATATATTCAAAAGTTAAGTTTTTAGAGCCAACATTGAAAAAGCAAAGTCAATACATAATTTCCTGATCATTATTTTCTTATCCAAAGTTATAATTTTTTTAATTGACGACATCTTTAAATAAACATTTGCTAGCACTGCAATCAATTACAACTCCATCCACTTGATAGATATAGGGGAGGATAAGATTTATGGAAATGATTATTATGATACCGGCTTGTTTCCATGACAATTGATATTAGAGTTAAGGTTCTGTCTAAGTATACTTTGCGGTTGTAATATAGTTTGAACTTCCACATTAGAAAACAATTACTTTGGAATTTGCATGTATTGACAACTATTCTCCCTCGTCCTTATAATTATAAGGCATTAACTAACAATTCTCACAAACCAATAAAAACAGTTAAAGTCAATAAAGTTGTCCTAAAATTTAAGTAACTTTCAATGTTATCCCTATTAAATATTAATTACACTAAACTCTAATATTATATTAATTATTACTCTCACCCACTACCCTTATTAATTATGGGCATACATGAAAAAATAATTAATTAGCAAGTGCCTTATAAAAAAGACCAAATACAATTACTATAGTTGGTGCATTATAATAAAGACCAAAGAAAGTATTAAATAGTGTCTGGAGCAGAAATGACGGAAAAAAATAATGAAAAATTATCAAATGCCAAAAATTCGTCGTTGACATCTTTGTTTTTTACAAGAATTGTGTCAAATGCATGCGAAGTTTATAGTTGATATTGTTGCGAAAGCGAGACATATAGAGCATAACCGATTATACAAAAAAATCACAAAACAAAGTTTCTATACACAATTTAATAATACAATAAATCACATCAACTATACCTTTTCATCCAATAAGACATTTTATATTTACTCCTCTTTTGTAGTATTTCACTTGTAAATTATTTAGAGTGAAATCAAATTATGATATTTTTCTTATTTTTGTTTTATTTATTATTTATTAGTTGTTATTAGATATAATAATAATTATTTATTATATTATGGAGTTATGTCTAGAAACTTTATTTTTCAATATTGTGATTTTTTTTTTAAATATAATTGGTTACACCCTATATATCCCACTTCTGCGCTATAAAAAATAGGGAATTATTGTTGGTAATTTCCAACTAATTATCCCTTCTGGTCCTTATTGTAAGACACCAGCTAATTATTCTCACAAACCAATAAAAACAGTTAAAGTCAATAAAGTTGTTCAAGAACTTAAGTAATTTCCAATATTACCCCTACTAATTGCACTAAACTCTAATATCATATTAATTATTACTATTTACCGCTACCTTATTAATTATGGACATACATGGAAAAACACAGTTAATGCTCATTGGAAACATGCAAGTGCCTTATAAAAAAGACCAAATAAAGTTACAAGTTGGTACCTTATAATAAGGATCAAAAGGAATATACCGTAAATCACGTCAGAAAAACAACTTCAACTGCTAATCTAAATGGGCACATTGATTCAAATTTTATGATATTGATCATTACTCATAATGACATGAAGAATAAAAGTAAATCTGTAAATAATACATAAATCTTTTTTTCATGTCTGTATTTTTTTCTTACAAAGATTTATGAATAAATGTAAGAAGTATCTACCACACTTGTAAGAATTATGGAAAGGTGATTGACTCATTAACTTTCCCTCAAAATAAAATATTTTTTCAATTTTAGCTTTATCTAAAAACACAGATTGTAATAGGAATAATATTTCAATCCATATAAAAAAGGAATAATATGTAAGAAATTATGATGACACGCTAAATAACTTACCAAAAAAAAAGGTGTCTATATTTGAGACCAGGTAAGGAGATTGAAAGAGGATTCTCTCTTCATCTTTTTTCTCATTAGTCCATTTGAGTCCTTGATTGGAAAGATGAGAGAAAAATTAAAGTAGTATTGTAATTAATTGGATAGATATGATTTAGAGATGGGAAGAGATAAAGAAAAAAAGATCATATGAGAAATCCAACTTGAGGAGGTTCTGAGATCAATCTGAATCAGAACGCACAGCCTCCAATCCTGGATTACTGGGCAAAAAGAAACAAAGCCTCGCCTCAATAGCCACGCTTAGTTTTCCACGCAATCTCCAATCCTCAATAGCCACGCTCAGTTTTCCACGCAATCTATAACCATGTTTTTCAATTCCCCACTTGGACAAAGAAAATTACGGTAATCTGATTTCATCAACAGTCTCTTTCACTCCTACCTGGCGGCTGGCGCAGTCCCTCCCCAAACCCCCGTTCGACGCTTCTCTTCGCTTCTCACTCAATGAATGGGTCGCTGAGTTTTCAAGTTAATAAATTATTCTCAAGTTTCCGCTTTACGCCGCAACTATCCCATCTCGTCCACTCACACAATTCCCCAATTTTTTTTTATGCTGGTTTTTCTTTCCTCACATGGAAGATGAATCTTTTCTTTCCTGTCAAACAAGGACCCAATTTGAACCCATAACCGAGCATCGAGTTCCCGATTTATCCTTCACTAGCTCTCGTTCCTTCAACGAATTTATCTCTTTACAGGAAGCCCGGCGCGATCCACAATCCTCTTCTCAATTATTGACTCAGGATGCCCCCAAGAAGAAACTTACTCGCTGCAAGACGGCCCCTGCCATGGTTGTCTTGCAAGATTTGAGACAAAAATCCCCCGATGTTGCTAAACCACAGTCTAGCTCCATCATCAGGCAAGGCATTTGCTTGCTTATGATGTATCTTTCAGTCGGGGTTGTCATATACTCCTTCAATAGGGACCATTTTTCGGGCGCTGAGACTCACCCAGTAGTTGATGCGCTTTACTTTTGTATAGTCACCATGTGCACAATCGGTTACGGAGACATCACACCGACATCCCCAGTGACCAAGGTCTTTGCCTGCATCTTTGTCTTAGTAGGGTTTGGATTCATTGACATATTACTTAGCGGGCTTGTTAATTACGTGCTAGATTTGCAAGAGAACACGATTCTAACTGGGCTTGTAATGGGTCCTCAAGGATCTCAAGAAGGGTTCTCTGCGAGAAATTACATAGTTGATGTGGCAAAGGGGCGGATGAGAATCAGACTGAAGGTTGGTTTGGCGCTGGGTGTGGTGGTGTTGTGTATTGGAATAGGGAGTTTGGTTTTGCACTTTGTGGAGGACTTGACTTGGATTGATTCAATTTACTTATCGGTCATGTCTGTAACAACAGTGGGGTATGGGGATAGAGCCTTCAAGACCCTTCCTGGGAGGCTCTTTGCTGCTATTTGGCTTCTCTTTTCCACACTGATGGTGGCCCGGGCCTTTCTGTATTTGGCGGAGGCCAGAATTGATAAAAGGCACCGGAGAATTGCCAAGTCGGTGTTGCATAGAGATATGACTGTTGAAGATTTGCTGGCTGCTACTATCAATAACACTGGCTTCATTAGGTAACTTGTTTTCCTTTTTTCTAGATGCAAATTTTGAAACTTTTGTTACATCACTGCTGCTGCGGTGTTACTTTACTCCCTTACCGTATAAATAATCACTAGAACTGCTTAGTGGAGTCGGAGGACCTAGAGAGCCACTCTCTGAGAAAAGAATATAATACTAATGTTGATGCTGACCCAGGCGTATTTGTGCATCAGAATTTGTGGTAGCTAGCTCACGGTTTACGACTCTAAGCTGAGAATAATCCCTGATGTCACGTGTACATTCCCAGTAGTTGCATGTCATGAATTGGATTTCTAACTTTGCTACTCGATCCTGAGAATTAGATAAAATTGATTTGACCTTTTGTTACTAGTGTTTGAATAGGGTGTGTAGTTGTCTGCTGCCGCCTTTCTTGTTATGATGCCTAAGCTTTAGTTTTCAGATCTTCATAAAAAGAGTTCATGGGAAAGAATTTGAATTATATTAGTTTAGCGTGGTTTAAAACTTAGTTGACAAGTACAGCTGTTAACATCATTCCTAGAATACAAATTGTTATTAGTCACAAGCACCCATGTAAATTCTTTTTTTTTTATGCAAATTTATTGTTGAGTTCTTCAAATCAAGAGTCTATGGAAAAGAATATGTGAGTTGCATTAGTTCAGTTTGACGGAAAATGGTGCAACTAATAGATGTTATTGTTATTTCAAATGATCAATTAATAACTTATTTTGGTAAGAGATATGTTTCTTACTTGGAATTTCCATTCCGTTTGTTGTGATTCAGTAAGTCAGAGTATGTTATATTCAAGCTCAAAGAGATGGGGAAGATAAGGGAAAAAGATATATTGCAAATCTGTGACCAGTTCCACAAGCTTGATTCCACTAACTCTGGGAAGATAACGCTGCCTCATCTCTTGGAGGGCCGGTCATGACAGAGCCAGACAGACCGATTAATTATGTATTATGGGTTCGCTGCATTGCCCTCGCCAAGAACAGAGGTTGAAACCCCGAAAGTCCTCTCTGCAGAAAAGTTTGCAGATGTAAGTGATTTTGTTTGGGGAGTTTCCATATCTTGGAGGAGATGCGAGTCATTGAGTCATTTGTAGCGAAGTTTTGTACAGGAACTCTACAATTCTTAGAGATAGAGAGAACGAAACTTACTACTACTCGATCTTTCCCTCTATTCTCCCCCTCTAAATGTACATACCACCTCCAATCTTTAATATAAGATTGAGGTTGGATTTGGTCTTCAATATAAGACCTCAATTCACTTTGTCCCCCATATTTACTATTTACCCTTAAACTATCCCTATTAATTGTGCATATGTGAAGAGAGTTTGCATCAAATGATAGCTTCAATGCAAATGACTTAAGAGAGTAGTTTAGGAAAATTAACGCACACTATAAAATTTAAACAAATAACTAATGTCCTCAACTTGCCTAAATTATTTAAGTAGATGTTATATTAAGGAGTGGGGGTAGTATATCAGAACTTAAATGTAGTACTAGTCAGTTAACCAAAAAAAAAAGAACTCAGATATACAAATGCTTATTCTTTCCCTCAATTCTCCACTAGATGGGCAGTTGTTTGGGCATAGCTGAGGATTTTACTTTAAACGCTGCCATACAAGTATTCCTTTCCCCATAGGTAAGTTGAAATTCTTTTGAATTTGCAGGTTGTATGTATCCTAGGCTTATTTGCATTACAGGGGATTAGTTTGTGTACTACGTTTTTTTTATGATTAGTAAAATGGCTTTGTTTGCTCCAAAAAAAAGTATTCCTTTGCCCATAGATAAGTTGAAAATGTTTTGTGCATCACCGAATTATCGCAAAATTGAAAATAACAAGCCTTTTATTCCTTAAAAAAGGATTTATGTGTATTTTGAAAGGTGAAATATTGCGAAGAAATGTTTACGAGAGTGTCTGATTGCTTCACCTCTCACCTGATTCCTTTCAAAATTGTTTTGCTTGAACTATCATTAGAAGGCGAAAGTTTTGGTGAGCAAAAGGATTACATGCATGCATGTATATATTGAATCCATTAAGCCTCAAGAGAACCATATTGAACTTTTTGAGTCAAAGATCATTACGAATTATGACCAAATTCTTCTGGTTTTAGTCATTCTTCATGTTCTGTAGTCACTAATCCCCGCTCATGGACTGAAATGTTGCATCCTTGGACACAAAGCTTTTCTTTCTCAGGGCAATATACAATTTGGCTTTGGTTTCTTCCTATCCTACACCAAAGGCCCTCAAGCTCGCTAAGCT
This sequence comes from Acacia pycnantha, assembly GCA_025563575.1. NCBI lineage: Eukaryota > Viridiplantae > Streptophyta > Magnoliopsida > Fabales > Fabaceae > Acacia > Acacia pycnantha. Next base: position 1,317,414 of record JAMWYP010000187.1, on the reverse strand, counting down.
GAGAAGAAAAATATGGAGTAGAGAATACCAGGAGAGCAACTCTGAAAATGAAACTCACCTAACAAATAACTTTTTATGGTCTTAGCCTTGGAACTGGAGTTGGGTCAATAAAGAAAGAACACCTACCTGCATAAGCGGAAGATAATTGAAGTAGCTTACGTCAAACGATTCTTTTCTTCTTTGATCTGTTTGACACTTTGACGTTACCACGGAGAAAAAATAACTGGTGTGACGATTAGGCATAGCCAAAAGGGGGATTAAAGTCAAAATACTCGAGAGAACTTGACTGCGAATCATTTCAGCTCTCCTTTTGTAGACAAGATTAAATTCCAAAACCACTGTTTCACCAGTACTCGTGAACGTTTGGTAATTCTAAAATCGTGATTTCAGGAGTTTTTTTATTTATTAGTTGAGCTCAAATTATTTTCATATGGTTAAAAAGCTATTCGCTGATTCATACCATTAAATCAACCCGTGAAGATAAGATGGGCCCACTAAGTACAACTATTGAGAAAAAGTAACAATGTGTTAGCTTTTAAATAAAGGAGAGCAGGAGAGCAGAGCATTCGGTATGCCCTGTTTTTGCATCTGAGGCAGGAAGTCCATGGAAACGGCAATACAGATCCAATTGAGTACATTGTGTGTGTTTGTGAGCGTGCTTGTGTCGAAGATCTCTGTTGTAGTCACGGAGAACTATGTGTCTGCAGTGGGTGACCCTGGAATGCAGAGAGATGGACTGAGAGTTGCCTTTGAAGCTTGGAACTTTTGCAATGAAGTCGGAGAAGAAGCCCCTAACATGGGTAGCCCAAGAGCTGCTGACTGTTTCGATCTTTCAAGCTCAAGTAAGCCAAATCTCTCAACAAATAAAAGAGTTTCATTCATTAGCATATACAGTCCTTTTGATTTGATTGAAATGCACAGGTTCTCTGAAGCACAAGGTTACGGAAGTTGGTAATAGACTTGGGGTGGGGAAACCATTTCATGGTTTGGGGGGAGATATAAACAACCCAGATCTGTATGCAGTGAAAAAGGAACTATATCTGGGTTCTATCTGTGAAGTCGCAGATAGCTCAAGACCATGGCAATTTTGGATGATTATGTTGAAAAATGGCAATTACGACACAGAGTCTGGTTTATGCCCTGCTAACGGAAAGAAGGTGGCCCCTTCAAGGCCTGGACGGTTTCCCTGCTTTGGAAAAGGGTGTATGAACCAGCCCATCATGTGTCATCGAAAGACACAGCTCCAACATGGTGTCATGCGAGGAGGTTTCAATGGTACTTATGATTTGAATTCTGGTTGTGGAGGAGGACACGGCGGCCTCTCTTACTACGAGGTAGTCTGGGAAAAGAAAGTCAACGTTGGGAGCTGGGTTTTCAAACATAAGCTACAAACCTCAAAGAAATATCCATGGTTAATGCTGTACCTGAGAGCTGACGCAACCAAAGGATTCTCTGGAGGTTACCATTATGACACTAGGGGAATGCTCAAAACTGTAAGTAGAGACTCTTTTTCATTAAACCTAGCCTTGAGAATATTACTTACTCGAACTTGCAAGTAGAGACTCTATTTCACTTCTATGTTCTTAATAAAAATGGACAAAGATTCATCAAATGCACCATACTCTATTTTATTCTTCTATACATTATAACACACTCATGATTCATCAGCTTCCAGAGTCACCAAATTTTAAGGTGAGGGTGAGGTTAGACATCAAAAGGGGGGGAGGAGCCAGGAGTCAATTCTACCTGGTGGACATAGGAAGTTGCTGGAAGAACAATGGAGGTGCTTGTGATGGAGATGTGGTCACTGATGTAACTAGATACAGCGAGATGATCGTAAACCCGGAAACTCCATCTACATGTAGCCCCAAGAGGTTAAAGAATTGCCCACCATTCCACGTAACACGGGACAAGAGAAAGATCTATAGAAATGACACAGCTAATTTCCCTTACTCGGCTTATCACTGTTACTGTGCTCCAGGTAATGCCAAACACTTGGAACAACCTATGAGCATATGTGATCCTTACAGCAACCCTCAGGCACAAGAGATAGTTCAGTTGCTGCCTCACCCAGTTTGGGCTGATTATGGGTTTCCCGCCAAAAAAGGGGAAGGTTGGGTTGGGGATTCAAGAACTTGGGAGCTTGATGTTGGCGGATTATCCAGTAACCTCTACTTCTATCAGGTCAGTAATGAGATTTCTAATTAATGTATTCTCAAGACATGTTTGTGTAATTTGATATAAATATATATATATTGGTGGTACAGGACCCTGGCTCTCCTCCAGCTAAGAGGGTATGGACTTCTATTGATTCGGGTACTGAGATTTATGTTAGTGAAAGAGATGAAGTAGCAGAGTGGACTCTCTCCGACTTTGACGTCCTCCTCACGCAGCCCAATTCATGAATGGAACTTTAACTTTGGCACAGACACCCACAAAGGGAAATTTGATAAACAGTAACGATTTTCAACCTTTATACAATAAGATAGCCAATTCGGAGTTTGCTGGGACGAGAAAAAGATTTTTTTTTTTTCCTAGTCAAAAACGGAACATGGGATCCTGAGGTGCCTTTTCCAGACACATACTTCATGGTCATAGCCTTACTTCTAAATAAACAGATTAATTATTCTCAGCTGATATATCCTTTTTGGAATCCTTGCTGTTAGTGTTACTTCCCCAAATTTTGCATTACTTGCAGATCTTTTATTTTATTTTGTTTTCTTATGGTTCTCCTTGTACTATTAAGTAATAATAGCAGAGTGACTGCTGGGTTCCAAAACCAATTTCCCATTAGGTATATATGTGAGAACCGAAAAGTATTCACGGTGAACTACTTTTTTTCCTAGAATATAATTGAGACCATCGGCTTTATGACAATCATGAAAGTAAAAATCTCAGATTGATTTCTCTATACATCCGAGAACACACAAAAAAAATTTAAAAAACAAACAAAAAGCTTACAAGTGTAGGACCAACAGTAGTAATTCTACCTTGTGGCAACTACAATCGATCTCTCTTCCCAACAATGTCAATACCCGATGACAACGGGGAGGGGACGCAAGAATAAGAAAACAAAAAGAACTAACTAGGCAGATAATTAATGAATCTGTATCAAGGAACTGGATGACGTGTCTAAGACTTGGTGAAGCTAGGATCATAAGGAATACCAGTGGAAGCCAACCATGGGACACCAGCACCTTCAAGGTATCGAGTAGCAGTATATGTAGAAGCTTGATCCTTTGTAAGCTGGCCTCGACCCCACTTGACCCTGGTGCTAGGACTATAACCAGGTCCAGTGTTGGCATACTCAGCGAAGTAACATGTTTTTAGGAACATATCACCAGTCCAAGGAAGATATCCATCTGGTTGAATCTGACCACCAATAGTACTTTCCATGAAGATGGCCTTAGAGTAAGCCTTCCATGGCCTTGCCAAGAAGCAAGGATTCACTTTCTTGTCAAGCCCTGGCTCTGGGGAGATGTCACTGTTCTGAATCACAACTCCTGTTCCTGCCTTAGGATCCAAGGACCCATCTGCTACCACTATGTTCTGTTGGTTCTCCATTGGCTTCCTCATAATGATCTGTGACTTCTGTATCAGAGTTCTTGAGGCACCAAAAATGAAGTCGATGGTTCCTGTTATTTCACACTCCCGGAACAACTGAATCCCTGCTTGCACGTACAAGGTGTCTTGGAAACCTCGGAACGCGCACTGGTAAAATGCCGCATGTGGTGCTTGCGTCCGGAGCGCCACTGCTTGATGTCCGACAGACCCAGCAGTGTTCTCGAATCCTATTCCCTTGGCAATGAACATGTCTCCGGCAACAGCTGCAAATAGATACCGATATAAGTCGTCCGTTAGTTTCTTCTTCATCATATTATAAAACATAAACGGTAAAGTGTAAACTTATCTTAGAACTTTTTCCCAAGAGTAATGCTCTTGCTCTCAAAATTTTCTAGATTTAATGTTAACACAAAAGTTTCAAAATGCAGGATTGTTTCATATTGTTAAAAAATTGACGTTGATAATTAAATTTTTAATGATAAGTGCAGCATTACTCCTTCTTTACACTTTTGGGAACCCAACAAAAACTTCTGAACTAACATGAGTCTTAATTAAAAACTTTAGGTCAAATATATATATAAACACTTGTTTTTTTTGTTTTTTGATACAATATATATACTCGTTAAAACTTACCGAAGGTGGCACTTGTGAAGGTCTTATACTTCTTCTTGGGCTCGACGCACCTGTTTCCAGTAATGATGGTTTTTGTAGGGCCATCTCCGTACAAGTAAATATTGGGCTTTTTCTTGTCAACTAAAGGGTACTCTTTATAAATTCCAGCTTTGACGTAGATAACGAATCTGCCTTGGTGTTTCTTGGGGTACGATTTAATAGCATCGGTGATGGTCTTAAATTGGCCACTGCCATCTTGGGCCACCACTGCGTTGGGTTCCGGGTTGGATCCCAAGAGCTTGCGATCACCTTCATGCATCCAACTGGGATCTTCTTCTTCTTCCAGGAGACGACGAGACGGAACCTTCGTCGTCAAATCCAAATTGAATGCAGAAAGCAGATTGTTGATGCCGGAGAGAACATCCAGCGCCACCGCGGTAAGCTTCTGTATGCTGTCCAGACCACCTTCTGTGTGCAGTGTATCTCTCACCTCTTTTTCGCCGCCTTTGTCTTCGAACCCGTCGTAGCATGACTGTTGGAAAGATAACACCATGGCCAACCAGTTCCTGAGGTCGTCGATTCTGTCCTCTATGCTTCTAATATCGCCGCCTTTGATCATTATATTAGAGGCCTCCAGTGAATCAATTGCCGACTGCAACAGGTCCTTGCAATCTTCTATGCCCATCTTAACACCTTCTTCGCCGGATTTATGTTCGACGGCGAGCTGGTCGCTCATGTTAGCGGCGCCTATCACCTTTTTCATCGCTTTCGCTAACACCGCCGCGATGTAATCTTTTGGGTCCGTCGAATTGACGGCCCCCAAAGTATCTTCGCATTCCTTCTTGTGGTTGGAGCCATGGCATATAGCCGCCACCGCCTTGCTATGAGTGGCCAACCCGCTGCCGCTGCCGCTGCCGCTGTCACCGCTACTTTTACCTTGTCTGACGACAAGAATAGTCCCGACGGCACAGCCTACGACCAATATGAGGGCAACCCCAGGCAGGAATATCTTGTTCATATTTCTTTCTTTCTTTCGGTTTTTCTAATTTTTTTTCTTATTTCGTTTTTTTTTTTGTCCTTATTAATTTTGAGATAGCCCATTGACGGTGTACTGCATGCATGTTGCGCTTTTTATACATTGTTTCAAGTTTCTAATATAGGATAGTTTGACATTTTCTGGCGGATCTTGATTTGTGGTCATAGGTCCACAGCCAAAGGTTTTTACCGTCTGAAAGTCCAGTTTACTAATCTGATCTCTGTTGGAAATGGAATGAATGCTTAAAATAACAAATGTAGGTCCTCTCCGCAAATTTCCATTACAAACACGTTTCATTTTTTTTTTGGGGGTTATGGGAAATTTTGTTTAAAAGTTTTCAATGAAGGGCAATTTTGCCTCAAATTACCCTCAGATGCATTTAAAATAGAGTAATTTTACCCTAACCCCCAGTTAATTTTAGCTGTTAGTTCACTAAATATGCTAAGCTAACAGTTCACATGTAATCAACATCATTATCATTAATGTGGAAATTTGTCGTAGAAATTTTAAAGAGAAAAGACAAATAGGTGATTGAGGGAGGGATCATAGATATTAAAGTTTGAGTAAAAAGACTTAGGACCCGTTTGTTATAAAGAAAGTCCAGGGAGGGAAAGGGAAGATCTCAATCTTCCCATGGATTTTGGATGTTTGTTACAAAGAAAGTCCAGTCAGCAACTCACTGGAATTGGACATTTTCCCAAAAAATATATTTTAGCAAAAAATATTTTTTATTATTTTGAATTAATTTCTTTTGAGGGTAAAATAGACATTTCCTAATTCATTACCAACTTTCCCTCTTCATTTTCTTCCTACCAAACAACTCAAGTCATCTTCCCTCATCTTTCAAATCTTCATTTCCTTTCCTTTCCCTCCTCCAAAGTTCTTTTCCCTCCCCAAACTTTCTTTGTAACAAACGGGTCCTTAGGATATGTTTGGTTTGAGAGGAGGGGAGAGAGAAAAAAATCAAAATTAAGTGTAGTGGGGTCCACAAATTTTATTCTCCCCTCCTTTCTTTTTTTTTTTCCTCTCCCCTCCCCTTCCCTTAAAAAAAACATACCCTTAAATTCCCTCCTTTTCCTTATCTATTTCTCATTGTTTCTTCTCCCTCAGCTCCCACTCTCCCTGCTTCTTCAATGGCACGATGGGCATCAACTCCCTCCTCTTGATTTATAGTCTCGGTTCTTGCCTCAAATCCTTTGGAAATCTCAAAAATCGCCTCCTCCCGTGGATTCTCTGTCCATGGCCTCTGAGTCCGGGTATAAGAATGGTTGATGTGTCGTAATTTTCTAGATTTGTTTTAGGGGTTAGGAATGCAAGAGATGCTGGCGCCAGGAGTGGTGAGGGCAATAGGAGTGGCTTTATTATCTCCCGCGCATGATGTTGAAGAAAGCTCCTTATAGCTCCGCGGAGGAAATGCTCGTTCTTGCCAATCAACTTCTCATAATGACCTCTATCGTCCACAAAGTCATCTTCTTCCTTCGAAGAGGATAAGGAAGAAGGAGAGCACGCCAAGATCCGAGAAACCAACAACAAAAGCGTTTTCAAGGAATAGTTTGGAATTCTTCACGAGTAGTGTTGTGGCCAGTGTTGTTAAGACGTAGAGTCTACGTAGAAACGGTAAGGGTGAGCAAAAATGTAAAATCGGAAAACGTAAACGAAACGTAATAATTTACTATGTACTACAAAAAAAAATCCAACATATATAAAACCAAAACACACCAATACATTAAAGTCATCACAAATTTAAGTCCAAATACTCAAGGAAATAATTAAGTTCAAACTCAGTCATCATAATACATATTAAAATGATTAATTTGGATTAATGAGTGAGTATAAAATTTTCAGTTTAGTCCCTCTATGAAACTTTCTAAAAGTTTCAGTTAGGTCCCTGCCTTAAACACTGTGTTTTGACCAAATAGGGCAGCTGACCTTTCTCCATTTAGTATAGCAGACCCGACAAACATTAGAGAATGAGGGAGAGTATATCACAGTGCCGCGATTCTCAGTTTCTCACCTTCATCATCATCGTCACGATTCTCAGTTTCTCACCTTCATCATCGTCTAGCCCCAGCAAACAGAGAAGAAGGTCGATGGCTCGATGCGAAGAAGAAGAAGGTCGATACTCGATGGCTCAGACGAAGTTGAGGCTGAGGCGCAGAGCGATGAAGAAGAACCCAGCGGCCAGCTACGGTGGACCGTGGATGAAGATTAAAGAGAGAAGGTCGATGGCTCGAAGAAGAAGAAGAGTGAAGATCAGTCCGATGGGGTTTTTTGTGAACACTGTCGGAAATGTTGAATAGGGTTCAAAATTCGTTTTAATTGGGGCTTCAAATTTTTTTTTTTGTAACTCGGTTGAAACGGCGTTTCAACCGAGTTTAACGAGTTGAAACGGCGTTTCAACTGTTTCCACTCAAAATGCGTTCCAGCCACCGTTTTGAGACGTTTTCCGGCGAAAAAACGTAGAAACGAACGTTTCTACGTTTTTGGACGGCGTTTTTAACAACACTGGTTGTAGCCATCTGATGACCACAAAGAGAAAGAGGAAAGAGAATAACTAGTGAAAAACGGGGGGAGAGAGAAAGCATTTAAGTCTTTTTCTCAAATTTTAATATCCCAAATCCCCCTCCCAATCACCTACCAGTACCTTTTTTTTTTATCAGGTCTTTTGGGATTTTCTAAATTTAAATGGTGTTTTTTATTCATTTCCCCAATTTTAAATCTAACTTTAAAAAAACATGAAGTTGATAGCACATGGATTATGGGGTAAATTTACACCTTAACAAAAATGATGTGGATAATATGTAAACTACTAGGTCAATATATCTAGTCTATTGATAGTCAAAATTAACTGGAATAAATATCAGGGCAAAATTACTTCTATTTTTTATACTTTTGGGGTAAAATTTCTCACTGAAAAACTTCTAGAGTAAAATTGCCCCTCCACCCTTTTTTTTTCTTAGCTGCTTAATTAATTTGACACTTGCTCTACAGTAGGGCCCGACATCTATTTTAGTAAACATTGTCTATTAATTCAATTAAACTATTAAAAAGTAGTCCTCCGACTAGACATAGTTAACTTTTTTTAGAGATTAAGGAAACTAAATAAATTAATTAATCAAAGTATGCATTATTTGATTATATATCAGTTCATAAGTCAGACAAATTAATGTGATATAAAAAAGATAACTATAAATACTTCAAAGTAATTTATTTAGATTCCTTAATATTTTTTTTAAAAATCAATTATGTATTGGATAAAATAAGTAATAATAGTGATATTAAGTTAACCCAAAAAATAAAATTTTCTTCAGCCACTGAATTGCTTAGTTTATCTCCATTTGCAATTCTTCCTTTGCTTCTTGGAGGAGTTCATCCTATTAACTATAATATAAAAACAAAATTCATTATTTTAAAAAAATTGGTTTTAGTAATTCCAAAAAATAATATGATATGGTAGATGAAGGATAATGATTATAAAAAATATATAGATGCCCCGCGATATTATAAAGTTTGAAAAAAATAATAAAACGTTTTTACCCTATTTTCTAAGGAATTAATTGATAAACAAATAATGGTGTCATGTTTTCAATTTTGTTATTTTAATAACTAAAAAATATAAGGTCATTTGACCTAAATTTTAAATGGGATAGGATATTGTCAATATCAATTTTGGTCACTACCATTTTTTCACTATTATATCAAAATCTTATATATTTTTATCATTTATTTCTCCTATTAAGATTCTAATCTAACGATGAAAAATTGGTAGTGATAATATCCTATATCATTTTAAATATATAATTATAACGTTTAATTTGATACTTATAATTTATTAAATTTAGTGACTCAAATTAAAATTTGGATAATTCAAACAATAAATTTTCCCTAAAAAAATGTGTTTGTCTGAACAAGATACTTGGAAAAAGCACCAAAGTAATAACTTTTACCAAAAATTATACCAAATTAAGGCAGTGTGACGCCACTAATGGCGTGAAGAACCTTAACGCTACTAATGAGTAGCGTTAAGGAAAGTCACATCACTCATTTGAGTGGCGTGCGATTATATATTAAAAAAATCAATATTAGATATAATAATAATATATAATAATGATAAATGATAAAAAAGTGGAATAATTTAATGCTCTACTTCATTTAATTTAAAATTAAAAGAAAGAAAGCATGGAGCTGAAATAACTTACTAAGAACACCTTTTAAAAGATTACGTGGTATAATTTGGTTATAACAATAGATCCTAAAACGGGGAATCTATATATTTGTTATACACCAAATATTTGTATAACAACAATATTATTGTTGTTATACAAATATTCAGTTTATACAAACACTTTTACTCAGTACATTTTTTTATACTGATCCCAAAATCAATACTGTTGTTATACAAATATTTGGTGTATAACAAATATATAGATTCCTCGTTTTGAGATCTGTTGTTATAATCAAATTATATCATATAATCTTTTAAAGGGGGTTCTTAGTGAGTTATTTCAGCTTCATACTTTCTTTCTTTTGACTCTAAATTAAATGAAGTGGAGTTTTAAACCATTCCATTTTTTTTATCATTTTATTATATTTAATATTGATTTTTTATATATATATAATTGCACGCCCCTCAATGAGTTTGTCTCTATGCCACTCAAACGAGTGGCGTGAGTGAAGTTTCTTCATGTCATTAATGGCGTTGCGGTCCCACTAACTATCTTATTTTAGTAAAATATTTTCTATTTGCTTTAATTAGTTACCATTTTTAATAAAAGTTACTACTTTAATAAAAGAGGTTAAGTACCAATTTTGTCCCTGTAGTGTGCACCTAGGAGCAATTTTGCCCCTTAAGTTTTTGACGTAGCAATGTTACCCCTTAAATCTCAAAACATAGCTATGTTGCCATTACGTTAAAAACCCAGGCAAAATTGTTACTTCACCCTTAATAAAAAGTTACTACTTCTTCTGTGTTTTTCCCCGAGATACTTTCTTTCTTTCTATATATATAAAATTTCAAACACCCACTTTTCACAAATATTTTCTTTAATTAAACTACATTATCCATTTGAAAAAAAAAAAACATCACTCCTTAGACCGGAGACGTGTAGTTCTTCTGTCCTTGGCGGCGTCGGAGCCTCGGAGAGGATGCTATTTTGCCTCCAGAGCTCTCTTATCAGTATTTCTTTCATTTTTTGAAGTCAAATTCCTTTCAGGATTTCTCAACAACGTAGAAGTCGGAGGAAACCGGCGGGAAGACCACGCTAATCTTTGGATGAACTTGAGAAATGGAGGGCAATGAGGCCAGGCGCGTGCTGGGCTTCGCGCCCAATTCTCGTCCTACGCCCTCTGAGGTACCTTAATTTTCGTCCCTCCTCTTCTTTCTCTCTTTCAATTTCAGTGCTGTGCTTTGATTAGGTAATTCATAGAACTCTTGGGTCTGGGTTCTTTCTTATGGATTGTCAAATCGAATTTACTCATGAGTGAACTGAGTTTCAAATTCTAAGTTCAATTCATCTTTCACTTAGAGTTTCGTTTTCATACAGGGTTAGGTAATATGAATCGTGAGTGTAGTGATCAGTCTTGAGTTTCGTTTTCATACAGGGTTAGGTAATATGAATCGTGAGTGTAGTGATCAGTCCTTGTCTTGCGTTTGGCATAAAAGCAGATGTTTTGTAGGTTGATGCTAGCGTTCTAATTATGGCAGTGTTTATTAATTAGGTTAAATCAGCTTACAAAAAGAGGATATGGGAGTCTCATCCTGACCTATTTCCAGCCCATGAAAAGCCACAGGCAGAGTCCAGGTTCAAACTGGTGAGCTACATGGTTTCTTATCATAACTCTTTGCGTTGCACGTTCATGTGGAAACTTTTTCTTTCACATCTCCTTATTGGAATTCACATTAGAGTAATATTATCCCTGCTGACTTGTTCTAGTACTTAGACGGATTAGACTCAGATTAAGTTCCTTTGAGTTGTCTATCCCAAAACTAAGAAAAATCCTGGGGGTTTGATATCAGGTTTTTCCATAAGCAAACGGCGAGAAAATTTTAGGCCCGGTCATTTGGCGTTGAGGTGTAAGAAATAGTCACGTATATCTTTTTGTAAAGAAATTATTGCAAACTCTTAAGATTTATACCTAAGTTTTTCTCTACTTAGAGTTTGTGAGCATGTTGTAATAACCTCATGGAAGATAGAGTTGGAACTCGATGCTTAAAGCTGGCTTATGGCTTTCAATTATCTCAAGTCACTCTAACTTGGTTTTGGATAGATATATTACTTGATAATATGTTTTTCCAACCTGAGTTATGAATGAAGATGATGATCGTGTATCCATCTTTGGTATTTATGCTGAGGCATGATATGATATTTCAGTGATAAAAACTCCATCAAAAACTGTCAACATACAGAGAATAGTTCTCTAATTATGGAAAACAATCCCCATTGGCCAAAGCTTATTCCCTCTTTTATCCCCCCTTTCCTTTCTCTGGCCTTGATTTTAACTTGCATCAATTCAATGTAACCATGTAAGAATCATTTGCTTGAAGAGCTGAAAACACTTCCTTAGTGACGATTTTTATATCATTTCCTCTCGGAAGTATTAGACTATGAAACATACAACAATGATAAAAATCTATCCTGTCAGCTGCTGATTGACCCATGAAGCATATAATATTCGATTCATTCATGGTAGGAGTAACAAAAAGTTTCTGTTTCACTGCAGATCTCACAAGCTTATTCATGCCTGCTGTCTGGTAATCCTCCTGCCCACTGTATAAAGTATCCCAAGAGTACATGGTTTACAAATACCTGAATGAATTACAGATGTTACCGAAGAGGTTTAATGGGATCAGCTGATGCATGGTTTCAAAAATTACTAGACTCTTATTTTTCTGATTTCAGAATAAAATGATAATCAATATATGAACACCTCATCATTTCTCCAAGCCCTGCAAACATGGAGAATAAGAGAAAACTATTTTATGTTTCCCAATCTCGAGTTTGATTTGCATTTATTATTTTAAAATCTATGAGGTAACCTACGGTCTTAATGAATGTTTCTTTTTGATAGAACAGGATGGTTTTAAAAAAAGGGTCTTTGCATTTATATTGTTCATGTCCCGTGATTATTTTGCACACGTCCTTGATATTAGGGGAAGGATAAGACATTTTAACCCTTTTCTTGCTTGAATTTCACCAAATGTGCTTAAACTGCATTGACTGACCAAACTAATAGACATAGGTTTATTTCAATATATTTGATTACTCTGTTATTGCTTTTATCAGGCTTCCTGAAAAGCCTTCTGTAGTTCTGTTTTCCAGGTACTCTGCGGTAAATAGACAATGCATATGAGTACAATAGAGGTCCTTAAGTTATAAAGCTGGATAAGCTGGCCAAGAAGTATTTAGGCTTAGATCATAAATCATTGATCAAGATTAACGCTAAAATAGTTAGAAGACATGAATGACATATTCATGATTATTTTTTCATAATTCATCTCACCTTAGCATAAGATCAGTTTCTCATTTTATATGCTTCATAATATTTGTGTGCGTGCCTGCCTTGTCAAAAGTGCTGAATACAAAGCTTGTTACAGGTGGGAGAGGAGATGCTCTAAATTCAGGTAAGTTATCATGATGTTCCTCCAGGTCTAAGTATTACCCTTTTTTTTTGCCTGCTTATTTTTTGGATGCAACGTGATTGTTTAGCTGAGTATTCAAGAGTTGTGAGAACTGGAGTCCCGAGGGCTAGTGGAGGCAGGAAAAATCACCCTTTAATTAAAGTGCCCTTCATTTTAATTATTCTGGGAACAGCTGCACTTGGAGGTTTAAATGCTGCAAGGTGATGCACAATCCCATTATTTCTCATTTTGCTTGCTTATATAATTAGAGTATTGGACTATACATATTGATTTGTTCTGCAGGGCTTACAAAAGGCAAAAGGCAGACTACCCCTCGCACAACCCATTTCTTCCTTGATGCCTTTGAAGCTCATGATGACTTTTCGGGAATCACACATGTTTTTGTGTCTTGTAGAGTCATGGAGCTTGTGACTGTTGGAGGCAGAATGACTGAGGTTCCGTGCCTTGTCTTCTGATCCAAGTTAATCCTTCTGGTCGGGGGCATTCTTTCTAATAAAAACTAATAGAATGAAAGTAACTTTAAAGATTGTTCTGAAGACCAAGTTTGTCAAAAAATCATAGCAAAATCTCCACACAAACTACACGAGCTGTCATGTAATGTTTCTGTTATTTAACTTTTTTCTTTTTCTTTCCTGGAAAAAAAAAGGAAAAATACCCGAAAATGCCATTTGACTTTAAAATCACGAATTATTGATTTCCTGTTAAAATAAATTGTCAATACTTATACTTTTATAGCAATACCTATATTCAAATAGTATATTTTTGTCTTTTAAAAAAAAAAAAGGATGTCTATGAAAAGATCTGATAATTTAGGAGTGCATCATTCTGCTTCATGACACATTAGATGAGCAGGAAGTTATTGCCAATCTTCAAACTAGAGCTGCAAATTAAAATTGCAAAAATTTGATCTAAGTTAATCTTTACTCTACCGATAAGGCAAAAACTTTATTTTCCTTTCGAGCTTCCGGAGAAAAAAGATGTGGAGTCTACGTTGTTTCAACTTCCACCCAAATCCTCAGGTGCAAAGGACAATCACCCAAGATAGCGGAGTTGGAATGTGTTGAAAATTAATCTTCCAGTCCCATGATCTCATCAATTTGATCTGTTGTAAAACGACTACCAGAGATGAAGCTGTCATCCATTATTACTACTATGAGCTCTTGTGAATCAGATTCTGCAGCAACTTGTTTGTAATTTCTAATCAAACTTCCTGAAATCATAATATTTTCAACAATAATATCACAAGCCCATTTAAAAGGGGAATTGCTGTTCAAGCAATGAACCAACAATTTACAATCAGATTCAAATTTCACATCCTCGAATTGGTTTTCAGATGCATACTGAACAGCCTCCAACAGAACTAAACATTCACCCATAAAAGGGGAGGAGGCCTGAACTAATTTAGTGCCCCCATCTATAGACCAGCGATTTCCATCTCTTACCACCCAAGCAATAGCAGCTTCCCCTTTATTGGCAGAGAAGGAGCAGTCAACATTGATTTTTAACTCATTACCTTCTGGTGGGAGCCACATTTTCGTTACAGTGTCAGCTTGAATATGCGACATACTCGCAACTTGCTGAGAATCAAGCCATCCCTGCGCCTCCCAACACTAATGCAGGAAAGATCCTGCTTCAGGAAAAAACATACATAGGATCAGGTTGAAGGTTTTGATAAATATAGTTACATCTAGCCTTCCAAAGCTGCCACAAGATCATTACAATTAAACCCTTGTGCCAATCAGAAATCCCTCTACTGGTTAAACAATCTCTAATCCACAAACGAACATCTTGGGGGACATTATTTTGAAAGGTAGAAGAAAAGCAACTCCCAAACCACACTAACTTAGTCCATTCACAAGCTAAGAAAATGAGTATCAGTTTCAGCGTCATTTTTGCAGATAAAACATAGATTTAAAACAGAACACTTTCTTCTTTGTAAGTTGGACATAGTGGCGATAGAATCATGAAGTGCACTCCAAGTAAAATTTTAAATTTACCTGGGCACTTTCTTTTTTTTTTTTTTTTTATACAAGAGAAAAGTAACTAATACATAAATAAAACTAGGGGGAAATTAATCCCAGTTGCTCATGTAAGATCAGACTACGAATATTCTCCGGAAAGGTGTCCAAAAATGCAGAAGAGGTGCCCTCCAAGTAAAATTCTAAATTTTCCTGGGTACTTTCAGACATGGGCGGACCCACATTCTTTCCTCCCTTTGAATTTGGGGGTTTTTTTTTTTTTTTACATGTTTAAATGATTGTTCACCCTTAAATTAAGTGATCACACTTACCGCACTCCGTAATCGGATTGAGGATGAATGCTTGAATGATTGTTTAGTGTCTTATATTTAAAAAAATGTATTTGATAGCATTGATAATAAGGCAATTATGATGGAATTCCAAAAAATAAGGCCTAGAAGAGAAGAATGACATTGTAATTATTTTTATTGTAATATACTTTTGATATTAAAATATATGTATTTGAACTTATTGAGTACCCACCCTTCATTATAGTTTATGTAGCTGCATTTCTAACCGCACTTAGCCTTGCTTTTCTAAATGGCAGGTTTGTAAAATAATTGCATTTTTTATTACATCATCAGTATTCACTTAATTTCATGAATATTGTTTTGATATTTTTTTTCTTGTTTATATTCTTTTGTTTTTTAATGCATTTAAAACATAAATAAATAAATAAATAAATAAATCGGGGGCGCTACCCCCGAATCCCCCACCATTAGTACCCCTAAGTATTTTTCTGGGTTTGCCCCTACTTTCAGATTCCGTACATATCTAGAAATTTGACGTAACCGCAAAAGAAGATTCGGGTCTTTCAGAGTTAATGCACTCAACCATATTCATGGTAACTTTGTAGGTTGCAGCCTTCCTTAACAGCATCTAGTATTGATAACAACATTTATTGACTTTGACTGTTTTTAATGGTTTGTGAGAATTGTTAGTTGGTGCCTTATAATAAAGATCAGTGGGAGTATCTAACATCCTAAAATATTTTTCAATAGCAACTTTAAGGTACTAGATGTACTTAAAAAAATATTTTAGGGTGCTAAATGAATAAAAAAATATTTTAGGATGTTAGACGCATATCTAAAAATACTTCAGAGTGTTGGACACATAACAAATTACTTTAGGATTATAGGTACCTGCTTATTTTGGTTTTTTGAAATGCTTTTATGACTTACGAGATAAGTATGTGAGAGAAATTTCGTCTCAACTTGCAGAAAATGGCTTTTGAAATTATGGTTTAAGGGTTTCCCAAACATGATTTAGGTACACTAAAAAAATACTTTAGAGTGTTGGATGCACCTAGAGCCAGGAAATCGGGTTAAGCCTGTTTAAGCTCTGGCTCTTCAAGGTTCGGGCTTATAAAATGGAGCCTCCAAATGAAGTCATGCCTAAAAAGGCCAGTTCTGTAGGGTCGAGAACTTAGCCAAGGGCCAGCCTGTTAGGCCCATTTATATATTTTTTTATTGCTAGATGTTTATTGTAAGAAGTTGTTGTTGCATAATTTGTTTTTATGTCATGAAGGGTTCGATGCTTAAACCAACCTCCTGTTGGAGTTGGAACATGTTAAAGTTAAATACTAAATTATTATATATATGTTGTCATTTTTAGTATGATTCTTGTTTATTATTACTGGGTAATACTTTCTCTGGTCTTAAATATAAGATAAAGTTGACTTTTTTTGAAAGATTAAATAAGTTACTTAATCATATTATAAATTATGTATCTTTAGATTATATATAAGTTTATTAGTCAAACTCATTAGGTTGAAGAAAAAAATAAAAATATAGAGAATTTAAAATAATTTAATTATCTTCATTAATCTCTTCAAAAAAGTCAATTTTAGCTTATATTTAGAATGAGTAGTTAATACGGTCTAGTTGGTTAATGGCCCAAAAATAAAAATGTTTTACTTAATTTATTTCACATGAATCTAATTTATTTAATGATGACAACATTTATTTGATAAATTAGATTTTAATTATTGTAATTAACTAATTATATTTTTTTTTAAATGTGGGAAAAATAATTTAAATTTAGAAAAAAAAAACTTCCGGCCTTATAGAGCCATGTTCTTGAGCCGGGCCTAGAAAAACATATGTTTTTCTTGCCCGGGCCTAAAAGAACTGGCCCTAATTTCCGACTCTAGCACTTAAACCCTAAACCTTTTTTTTTTTTAGAAAATAGCATTTAAGTAACAGTAAATTAATTTAATGGCAATTAGATCCTAAATTTTGTTATCATAAGATGACTGGTAAATATTATTTAAACAATTAAAATAAGAAAATTTTAGCTGCGAATCATCATTTCCCAAATTGTAAACATTCAGATACTTGATCATGATAGAAGAAAATGCTTAAAACATTGAACTGCATAAACAGAGTTCAAGGAGCGTTCTTAGCTAACACAACATAGCAACTGAAGTGTAGAACACATTGAAATTATGTTCAAGCAGATTTCTTCAGTCTCCAAATCCACCTTTTCAGTGTCGAGCCTTGAATATTGGAAATTAAAACGCCGGCTGTGTTATGTTATCAAGCTCCAAGCCACTTGATTTTTATCTTGCTCGCCAAAATATAGCAGGCGCACAAGTCGCGCAAGTTCACGTTTAGAAAGGAAAACAGGGAGAACAAAAAGCTTCAGTGAACATATCTTCTCCGGAAAATGGACTATATGTAGAGCAATTAAAAACATTTCATATGCCAGCAGGGCCTCCCGCATCTCTCTTCTGCTAAGATTAAGGTTCTCCTGCGTGCAGATGGACATGTGCAGAGCATACTGTAAAGCCTAACGTCATGCACGATTCAGAGTCCTCAACCATCATGATTTTCTACAAATCCCTCTACTGTTATTTTAGTGGAGATACCCTATTCCCCACCGTAAGATCCAATAGACCATTAATATGGTTTTACGTTTGTGAGTTGTCATATAGCCAACTGTCTGCTAGTCAAACAAATTACTGTTATTAAGCGTAATGGTAATCGGCTGCCATCCAGACTGATGAATTGTAATCCATTTCTTGACCATGATGATCATATGCAAGATCTGAAGTACCTCTCCTAACACAAGCCCTGTAAGGCATTCTTTCCGTAGAATTATGGATGCTTCATATCTAATAAAAATATAACAAAGAAGAAATGTAAACACATCAGTGGTAAAGATACAGGAACCTTAAACAAGTAAATTTGCTAAAATTAAACCTACCTACCTGCACTGGGAAGACAAAATTGCTGATCGTCCGAATGATGGAGCAAGGAACTCTTGTATTCGATCCCATGTTGTTTTTGGATACTGATCAACATTGCCACCTATAATGTTTACACAATCCCATAGTGTCTCAAATCTACCGATATAAAACTCTAATGCACCTAGTCTTGGTTTTACTACCGCATTTAGCTTGATTGCACAATCTAAGGCCTTCTTGACATCAGTAGTCCGATATTTGGAATCTCCATAAGAAATGCAATCAATAATATTTGCTTCAGTTGGCATAACCTTTTCAAACTTCAGAGTGTTTAAGGCTAGTAAAATAACACCGACAAGGCCTTGCTCATACTCAGAAGGCAGTGGAAATCCCTGAACTCCCAAAACAACATTCTTAGAACCGGTATTGGCAATTCCAGTGAAGGAAGGAGAAAGCAAATGTTGAGACCCACAAGGACGCCTCAGGTTCAAATTCTCATACTGAAATGCTGGGCCACATAATGGGTTGTAGCCTGCTGGGGGTACATGTAAGCTCTGTAGATTAGGATTTTGAGCAGTACTTGTATTAGAGTTTTCCCTGGTTTGCTTATGACAAATAAGAGTACTTTTGACATTCCTGGAATTTGGAGAATTATGTGGCTTAGGTATAATTTTAAATGAAATTGGGGCTGCAGTCGATTTAGGTCCATCTGAATGAGGAGGAACTGGTTGAAATGTCCGAGTATGAGAATCAGGAAGAGGCGAATTAGGTCCAGACATGGGCTGTATATCAAGGTGGTTTGACCTCAGAGAACTATGATAGAGATCCTGAGAAATTTCATTAGAGTTGCCCCTTTTATTTTTTGAGCAATCTCGGTCGCTTAGAAGGTTGGGAGTAAACCTACCATTTGGGACTGCAGGCTCACTACTAAAGAATTCATGTGGAGCTTTTCGGAACTGCTTCATGGGTGAGTGTGCTAGTTTAAGAGGATCACTGTTCTTACCTCCTGAAACTGTAACGGGTAAGGTTGAAGAGATTGTTGATAGGTTGGGCTGATTGTCAGTTTTGAAAACGTATTTTACTTTGGGTTCCAAATCAACAACCCTTCTAGTAGTATAGGTATTTTGAGTTTTTTGACTGCCCACATCACGATTTTCAGAATTGAGAGCCGGTGGCAGACTTGTTTGATTTGGCTCAGCAACGCGGTTTTGAATCTTCTCAGAATTAGACACATGGTTACCACTTGCAAGGAATAATGATTCACCACTTGGTAGTGGGGCCCCACCAGATAAAAGGCTGGTCCAGAGCCATACACATTTTGCAGCTGCAACTAGAGGAGCTGATGCTTTTGGTGGTTGTGCTAGAAGAATGTTGTATTTTCTCAGGCGCAGCTGATGCAGAGCATTTGAGAAATCCCTGTCTCCAGAAATCAGCAAATAATTTGCTGGAGCAGGGTTGTCTACTGCCCATAACAACATATCAACTAGAATTTTCTTATCACTGGCATCTTTCACACCTGTAACAAATTCACAACGTCAAATTAACACCAAAAAGTCATGCAGCTACTGTGACGAGCACAAGTCCAAAGGGAGAGTCCAATCCTCAAAAACTAGCCTATGAGGAGGGAGAACTCAATAGACTTATAAACCTCACTCCAAGAGCTTGCTCCTGATGTGGGACTCATTACAGCTACTTTCCCATTTTCATTGTACATAAGCGATTACCTTCATGCATAAATAGTGACATTACCATCCGAGACCACACAAAAGCAACACTTACGTCAAAACTCTTTGACTAAACCATTGCCCTTATAACATGGGGAGAAGGGAATATCTATGTGGGACAGTGAATGCTACATATCACAAATAACAGCAACTTTATACTTCTTTGAAAAACTGGTGCAGAGGGATTATAGACTCCACAGAAACATTTAGTAGCAACATAAACATAGCTCAATTGCGATTCAAGGATGAAACGAAAAGAATATACAAATGGCAAAAAACCTAAAAACTCGACACAAGACTAATCGCCAAGCCAGACTTCTTTTTCTTTCCTCTGGTAAAGGAGAAAAAACAAAACGGCAATGAAACCAAAATCCACAATACGACAGATTAGGTATTTGCCACAAGCTTTACATTGATTAAAGCATGTTTCGGGCAGCAGGGTAAAGGGATTCAAGAAACGAAAAGGCTGAGAAGAGAAGGAGATGGATACCGGCTGGAATGTGGTTGAGAGAAATTCCGGTGCTAGAAAGTGCTTTCTGAACGGAGGGTGGGATCCGACTTGTGTCGCCGTAGGCGGAGATGGAGACGGGACCACAATAGTTCATCTTGACAAGTGCGGAACTAATATTCTGAGCGATGGCGTGAGTGTCGCAGCCCTTTGGAACTTGACAGTTCTCAATGTCCCACCACACAGAGATCTTCGCTGAGGCGTATTGCAGCTCCGCCCTTCCGCCCCCGGCCGCCTCCGACTCACGAATGATGACATTGTAGTCGTTCTTGCTCGCATCTCCAGCCATGGGCACGCGAGGGCGGGACCGATCACAACATGTATGCAATGGATTCACGTCAATAAGCCCTCGGTAACTGTTAAATTGGAAGACTGGCAAAGATTGGGCGGATCGAAGGTTCGGGTTGAAAGGACGAGGAGGGTTTTACTTTTGTATCGAAGGCGGCAACTCCTAATTTTTAATGTTCGAAAATCTCTCTTTTTTTTATGAACAACAAAAATCGAAAATCTATCTCGTTTTAATTAATTAAAATAATGATTGATTTATTTTACAGAAGAGTGTCAAGTTATCTGCTCATGTTTTTTTTCCCCAACAAAAAAGACAACATCTATTATCTACTTCCTACTTAGAATTAAATATATAGAGTTTGAAACTAATAAGTTGTTAGTTGAGGTGATAAGCGACCTCATTTTCAAAAGGTGGAAAAAAAATGTTTGAATTTGTATCTTTCCCTCTCTATTATTAGGTAATATGAGCCTAAAAGGAGAAGAAATTAAAAGGATGACAAATTAAAAAGAAAAGAGGGGGAAATGGGGAAGAAAATTATAAAAATAATGCGGCACAACATGGGCAGGTATATGAAAGCGTGCATTGAACCAAAACCATAAACAGACAGAGGTGAGTCCACGTTAGGTGCCCAATAATTAGGTGTTCCTATGATAGTCAAAAACGTGTTTTAAAACGTAAAAACGACGTTTTTACGTTTTATTTTGAACAAAACGTATTTCGTTTGAGCAAAAAACGTAAACTTGGTAAAAACGGTAAAAATGCTGATTTACAACGTAAAAACGTAAAGGACGAGGACTTTTTTTATTTCTTTAATTTTTTTCCCTGGCTAACAGGAAGCGAAGATTTTGAACAAAGAATAATGTTAGCTTGAGGATTAATAAAATGAGATTTTTTTTTTAAATGATATTTGATGACAATGTTAAATATTTTGATTGATATTGCATTGATTAGTATATATTTGAACGATCTGGAGGCGTCTCCCCAATTCTCATATCTAATTTGTGGCTGCTTCTTTTCTTTATATTAGGTCTTCTTCCAATTCAATTTGTGGGGCCCCTTCCATTCAATTGAAACAATCTTCTAAATGTGATTTTTATTCGTGGATGTGCTGTCACTAATAAGAAGATATATTATATAATAATAATAATAATAATAATATATTTATTTCCTAAACTCAAACTCTTATTTTAAATTGCATCCAGATTGATTTCTCTTAAAATCTCAATAAAATATTTTTAAATTAGTAATAATATTTTCTCAAATATATCAAAATATATCTCAAATCTATTAAAAATAAGAAGTCATCACGTAAAAACGCACCGTGAAATAGAAGTAAGCAAAGATGAATTATATATAATTTTTTTTTATATATGTAGGTAAAATCTACGTTTTGTATTACGATTTTACGTTTTACGATTTTTCATTCTCCTTCCGTTTTCAGGTAAAATCTACGTTTTCACTACCATGGGTGTCCCTTATGTGCTTATACAAGGATGAACATTTTTATTTTTTATTATTGTATTTAGGGTAAATGAGCAAAAATACACATGTGCTTTACCCCGGGAGCGCCCAGCACCATATACTTTTTTTGGGAGCAAAAATACACATGTGGTTACCATTTTGGAGCAAAAGTCACATCTTACCGTTATGTTACTGTTCACCATGATGAGAGAGAAAGAGCTAAAGGGAACAGTAACATAACGGTGGAATGTGACTAGGGGTGGAAACAGGTCAGGCCTCACCCTTAACAGGTCAGGCCACAGGCCCCTGGCCTATTTCCACCCCTAGATGTGACTTTTGCTCCAAAATGGTAACCACATGTGTATTTTTGCTCCCAAAAAAAGCATATGATGCTGGGCGCTCCCGGGAGTAAAGCACATGTGTATTTTTACTCCTTTACCCTTATATTTATTTAGATTTAAATTATATACTAGTTTTTTGCACCCAGTATCTCAAATTAATTAGCTTCCAGTTAACTAGTGTTACAAACACGTATTTCTGAATGCAGGACTAGAAACTAATTAATCTGAGATACTGGGTATAAAAAACATTTTAGAAAGCAGCATATAATTTAAATCTAAATAAATACAATATATAAAAAATAAAAATAAAAGTATATTCATCCTTCTATTAGGAGTATGAGCACATAATTATTAGGCACCTAATATGGACTCAAGGCTCAAACAGAGGTACTGTAAGACAACCATTCTCTTTTCCCCGCTCGGCAATAGCATGGCTTTATCATCAAATCGCCATTATTCGTTGATTTTGATTCATTGTTATTAAGCGGGCAAATTTTAAGTGGCGATGGAATACAAATGAGAATTTCAGCTACTGGTGGATTGGATTGGTTAATTTTGAGGTCAGGGGGAGCAAAAGTGAGAGCTGATGACAAGCGAGGCAGAGATAGACGTATCCATGTAGCAACCACACGATCGATGTTGCAGACGGAGGGGATTTGTCATGGTGGTTATGGATAGTCTCTGCATTGCCCAATGCCAACAGAGAGACAATTGAGATCTTTTCGATTTATAGCAGCATCTCACGGCTTTTACTTAAATTTCTTAGTTTCCCCTTGCATTCATTTTGTTGCGTACGTGTTTCATAAAATTTTGATATTTTTAAATTAAATTATTAAAACATTTTTAGATCCAGATAGATGATATAAAGAGTGAGAGCGAGAGCTTGTATACTTATTATCTTCTCCCATTTTCACTCACTTTTTTAATTTAGGGATGCATTGTATTTCATGTGGAGTCAACGTCTCGTTGACTGCATGTGAGCCTGTAGAGGGTACAGTGGACGGCATTTACGCGGCTTTTGTTGAACTTGGGCTCCCCCTGCATAGCCAGTACGGGCAAAAGCCACAAAGCATGGCAACACATAATTCATACCCACCCACCCGCACTCACTCTCTCTCTCCCCGTCTTTTTTTTTTTTTTAACTTCTGTAACAACCATGTTTTGGTGTTTCTCGTTCAGCAGGAATTAATGGCCTAAAATTGTGAATGAGTTTGGTGTATAACTACTAAAAAAACTGTTTTTTGCGGCGGAAAAATTCCCTCGCAAAAAAGCTATTTTCCGTCGCAAAATTGGTTTGCGGCGGAATTTGCGCGGAAAAAGTTCCGTCGCAAAAATGGGCTCATAAATCATTTTGCGACGGAAAAATTCCATTTTCCCTCGCAAATTTTGGATTTTGCGAGGGAAGAATTTTCCCTCGCAAATCCTGGAATTTGCGAGGAAAAAAGGTTTCCCTCGCAAATCCATGGATTTTGCGAGGGAAAACTTGTTCCCTCGCAAAATCGAGGATTTGCGAGGAAAAATTTTCCTCGCAAATTTTAATTTATTTTTAAAAAATATAAAAAACCAAAAAATAAAATAATTACAAAAAAATATATTAAAAATTAAGAAATAAAAAGATTTATATATATATCATAAAAATAAATTATAACAATCATAAGAGTTTACATAACAAGAAAAACAAAATATTACAAATTAGAAAATAAAAAGACTTATATATCATAAAAAAAAATTGTAACAATCATAAGAGTTTACATAGCAAAAACAAAATATTACAAATTATAATGTTGTACAAATTGATGTGAGTGTGTCACCAACTAAACAATCACCCGCACCAGTAAGCCTCAACTGATGCGGGAAGAGAAGGGAAATGAACAGCAAAAAGATGAGAGCTTTTATCAGGATCTGAAACAACAAAACACTGATTTGGTGGACACTTCTGCATAATGGTCTCATATAACTTTTCACCAGACCCACTTTGTGTGGTTTTCTTTAGACGACTTCTAATGTGGTTGGGCCCTCCTTTACTATATAAGATCAATCCTTTTGAGCCGAGGGTTAAAACAACCACTTTAATGCCTTTCTCTAGCAGAACCAAGATTGCTGGTTTCAACATATGAAACAAAGACAATGGTGACAGGTTATGATTGGCTTTGAGAGGATGAAACACATCAGCACCCAATAAAGCATTTGCCATGGCAATAAGTTCATCCTCATTAGGAGAAGTATAAGTTACCTATGCTAATAAACTTAATCAATTATGACATAACAATAGAGTATCAAACATATTTTGAGCGGATTCTACCAAGAATCGAAATCAATGCACATTGATATGATACATAATGATAACCTATTAATCTGGATTTGGTGATAAAATTATTTCAGACTATAACAATACTCGATTTTTTCAAAAATTCTTTTGACCAAATCCTTCCTAGAAGTCTTGGAGATAAAAGAAACATTGTATAGAGCTTAGCACTCACATGCTTGACAATTGAGGTAATTCTTTTGGATTTGGTAACTGACACTGGCTCAAACCAGACAGGACATTCTGAGTCTGCAGCTACTGAGGAATGCCAGTGTTCATGCAAAGAGATGAACTAATATCAACATTTATAATCCAGCAAACCAGAGAGACAGAAAAGAAGAGAATTAGTGGTGAAGGGTCATGTTATGTACTTTTTCTAGATGCTTGTAGGGAAGGAAGATTCAGATTCGCATCAACCAACAACAATGGAGCATGATGTATGGTGCTCTTGAAGTGCAAGATCCAGTCAGGTGTCAGATATTTCTCCTGCAACAACTAGACTTTACAGGCTTTCCTTTTCCAGTCTCTTTTCAATATCACTATTGTCAATTTACTAGCATATAAGGAAAACCTTCAGGTTTTTTATAAGTTTGGAAGTTACTTGATAGCATAACTCATGGAAAAAAACCACTTACAATAGCTTGAACACTAGCAACACCTGCTACTTCACCATTAACATCAAATATATTACAAACAACTGGAGTCTCAATGTTACTGTCCTTCAAAATACCTACCTCAAATTCAACAATGTAAAATAAATCATTAATAGGCTTTTTAAAATTATTTTTTCCTACAAACACAGAGAAAGAGAACAATTTGGGATATGTTTGGAGGGAATATTACAGGAAAACTAAAAAAAGGGAGAGTATTATTATGCACATATTTTTTAACAGATCTATATGAAAAAGTATTTCAAACTGGAGGGAATATAAGCTTCTTGTCTAATTCACATAACATGTATATCTTCACATCTATTTAACCATATTTAGATCAAAAGTATTTCAAATTTTAGATAATTTATGTACAGATATGTGTGGATGTATCATTATTACATCTTATCTCTTGGTTTCTGGATACTACCTTTTCCATGTATAGGATTATGCGTTTGGCTGGCAGTAGAGGAACTATTCAAATACATCAACTTATAGCTTGTACCTACTCCATTGTCCCTTGTAAACTCATTGAAGCACTTAAATTTATTTAAATTCAATTCCTTCTTGCTGGAGTTGAGCTGGCAGAATAGAGCATGAAGGGAACAATATAAAAATTCAATCCCATTGCTCCTAACACACTATATATACACATGAGCCTCCAACATTTTGTTTATGGGTGCCTTTCATCTGGAAATATTTATATCTTCATTAACTCATAAACACCCAGACACCCATATAATTTTCGAATTACAACTTCACCCAAACCAAAGAAATTTGTGTTCATTCTAGAGCAAAGCATGGGACTCAACAACAGGAGATAATCAATTTCCAATCTCAAATATTAAGCTGATTCGAGAATTAAGGCCTAAATGTGTTTCTCTCTTCTCATCTCTCACTGAAATCTAAAGGCATCATTCAAGGGAAGCAGGGACATGATTTAAAACAAATAAATTCGAACAGAGCAGTACAAATATACACAACACCATATCCCAATCTGTGCTTTGTTCTACTCCTATCAACATCCCTGATTCTGCCGCTACTTCCCCTTCACTTAATTAATAAATCTTCATGCAGACGTTAGCTAACTTAGAATATGCATACCTAAACAACGGCGGAACCAAGGGAGAAGAAGAGCACGAGCAACGACGGATCTGGTTCGGGGATGATGGCGAGGAGGATCGGGATTCCAGGTCCAGAGGTCTCTATCAGTCTCGCATCTCAGATATCGTCCTCTTCTTCTCAACCACGACGCTGGTTCTGTTTTCCGACGACTGAGGTCGGTGTTGCACGGAGGTGACGGTGGAGGGTGGCCGAAGTGGTTGATGGGACGATGGAGGTAGTGTAGGTAGAAGAAGATGTTCCAAGGTTGGGATGTGGTTCGCGGCGCTGTGCTCTCTGTCTCTTCGTTTTGCCCTCTCGCGTGTTAATCGATTAGGGTATTTGAATATTTTGCGAGGGAACCAATAGTTCCCTCACAAAAAGCCTCCTTTTTGCGAGGAAATCATAGTTCCCTCGCAAAATGGAGGGCTATTTGGTGATTAAATGGCTGCTGTTTTGCGAGGGAACTAATATTCCCTCGCAAATATGCCCTTTTTTTTGCGAGGGAATATGCCCTTTTTTTTGCGAGGGAACTACAGTTCTCTCGCAAAATGGAGGGTATTTGGCCATTTTGCGAGGGAACCAATATTCCCTCGCAAATATGCCCCTTTTTGCGAGGGAACTATTGGTTCCCTCGCAAAATTCTGAATTTGCGAGGGATTTTTTAGTTCCCTCGCAAATATACAAATATTTGCGAGGGAAAAGTTTTCCCTCGCAAATTCCGCCGCAAAATTTGCATTTTCTAGTAGTCGAAGAAATTGGCATCCAATTCGATCGATCACGAGCCACAAGTAGTAATGGTCATCATATCCTATGTTCCTTTTCAAGAATGAAATTCTAACAAAGGGATCCATCTCCCATCTCTTGATACCCATTATGCTTTCCAAATTATCTTATATTAATTAGTTTTTATATAGGAAGGAAATTCATTTGATGGTAATATTTAGAATTTGGATTTTTAAATGATTTTTCCAATAAGGAATGGGATAGCCTTTTGATCTTAATTAATGGACTCGTTATGGATTGTCCCACCTTAATCAGTGATCTTGTATTTGAGTTCTTGTCACATAGCCGCAAACCGTTACAACTTCGCATTCCCACCATTGGATTAAATGGTTGTTAGAAGTGCTAGATACTGATTGATTAGTTCAAAAAATAAAGAATGGGATAGCTTTTTGGTCAGCAAAAGGGAGCATCGAATGAAATGTGTTCAAACTTGGGAGGACAAGCGGAGTAGGGAGACAATGAACTTGACAAGGTAAATCAATCACGAAAGGAAGGCCACAATGCGCGGATATGGATTTTGTAACATCTTAATTTGTATTTTAGGATTTAAGTTCAATTAAGAAAGAATTAAATTATAACAAATCGGTGTTGTATTAATTTCTATATTATCATTTTATGGCCCTCATATTTTTAAAATACTATATTTATTGTTTAGATAATTGTTTCAGGATGACTCTTTAACCATTATTAGGCCGAAGGCCTTATGTTATACCCTCTGATATTTCGGTAAATCCACAACTATATTTTGTATGGAAATTGTTTTTTGTAAACCCTTTATTTTAGGGTTTAGTGTTGTAAAACATGCAGGCTATATTTCTTTTCTTTCGGTTTGTTTATGATGTCTAAAGTGATAGATTTTTTGTAGTGAGGTTGTGGGCTGAATTTATACCTAAACCCCAATGAAAATGAATTTTTTATTATCACTTGTTAATCATATTTTATAAAAACATCATAATTAATAATTAATTGTTGTTTGCGGGAAAAGGTCTTTTCAGTTTTTGGCACACGTGGAGAGTCTGATTAATCGGAGGGTGCCAGATCCATCCCCCGACAACAAGTCCGATGTCACTGTCAGGAATTAGTGATAATATGCGACAATAGAAACTGAGTGGTGCCTGACTAATTAAAGTAATTTGATTGAGAGGCGCACGAGTGGTTCAACGAAGCTGTACAGTTATTTGGTTTAATGCGCTGTTAATTACTATTTGATTTGCACTGAAATTATTGTTCATGATATTTAATAATATACAGGGATCCGATTTCTGGTACGCCTCAAAAGATGATGAGTTAGGTGCTCATTACTAATTTTGCTGTATGGGGTTAACGAAATGTGGCCAATAAATTTGGTTATAAATAAATTGAAATAGAGACGATCTTATGATATTTTACAGTTGCTTATAGTATCTGTAATTTTGTGATATTTTAAAGGGTAAAAAAATCAACTCTGTACTTAAGAAAAATACATTAAAACCACACCTTTAATTAAGGCATGTTGGGGAGGATCAATGTAAGGTGACCCAAAAGTGGCTTTTTCAATAGAATATACTCCCTCCGGTCTTAATTATATAAACACTTTTATAGTACAAATTACACTATAAAAATGTTCCTATAATTAGAAATGGAGGTAGTAATATTTTTTATCATTTGGGGCCTAGTTGGTATGAGGGATGGAAAGGGTAAGGGAAATTTTCGTGAGTTATATTTAAAAAATTTGGAAAATAGGGGTTAAAAATTTTAACTAATTTTTGTTTACTCCTTTATCTTACATTTTCTCTTTATTAAAATTTTATAATTTCACTTCTTCAATTTTTTTAAAATCCATTTTGTAACAAATTTCCCTCCCCCTAAATCCCTCATACTAAACCACCCATGTGTTTGGTGGCTTTTATTTTTATTTTTTGCTCTGAACAATGGCTTTGATAATAAAATGTTTCTTGGCAAAAAATTAAGTTAAAGTTGAAATAACTTTTTACCTTTTTTTATGTAAAAACAACTTTTAAATTTTCAACATATTATCAGTATCCTCCACTGAGGAAATCAAGTGCGGCTCCGAGCTTGTACTTAATGCCGGACTCGTGGAGCTTCACGACGTGCGACTTCATCAAGACGGTGAAGTTAATTGGTGGGAAGTGAGGAGGGTTTTGAAGTTCAGCTTAATCTACGGTAGCCTTATTACTACTTTTTTTCTACCGTTGCCCGTGGCTATGACTACCTTGCGGGTCTTACCAAGTTCGTGGCTACTCCTATGAATTAGCCTTCCTACTCTCTTTTTATTTCCCAATAACTCTTTTACTATGTGATCTCCTATTAATTAATTCCAACAAGTTTCCTAATCTGTCTCACCCATTCTGTATGTGTTGGTGTCTTTTACTTGAGTTGCTTTTGCCAAGCATATGTTTCATGGTTCAATTTTACACTATATATTCCAACACAACCATAAATCGGGTCTCTCACTCTTGCATTAGCTTCATACACTACACTCCTCACAGCATCAGCTCTCTGGTGCACCAGAAGTTCCTAAATCATTCGTTTTACAAAAAAAAAAACGAGACTTTGAATATTGGATTAAGAAGTAAAAGGAAGTTAGGAAAAATAGCAAAGCAGAGTAGGGAGAGTGGTGAGGAACCTGTAACATTTTGCTTACATTGTTGGCGCCAAAAACCTAGTGGATCTTTTTTTAATTTATTATCTCTACATGTGCGCCAAAAACCACTGCAAATCGAGCTTGAAACTTTGTTTTTCTTCTCCTGTTTAGTTCGTCAAAAACTGAAAAACAAAGAAAGGAGGGTGAAGAACAACGGTGATGATGATGCTGTGAATGAAGCCAGAGAACAGGTGGAGATCGACGATGATGATAATGCTAGACTTAAGACTATGGAAATATT
This sequence comes from Acacia pycnantha, assembly GCA_025563575.1. NCBI lineage: Eukaryota > Viridiplantae > Streptophyta > Magnoliopsida > Fabales > Fabaceae > Acacia > Acacia pycnantha. Next base: position 1,287,308 of record JAMWYP010000187.1, on the reverse strand, counting down.
GATCGGTGGTGAAAAGACTTGAGAGAAAGAAGTCAATTGAAAGCTTCGATGGTAGTGAAGAGAAGACTAAAGTGATGGGAAATCCTTGACGGTAGTGGTGGTGTCCATCTCCTTCCCTCCTTCGATCGCCTCTCTCTTTCTTCCTCGTCCAAAGCTCAAGGTCCCAGCTTGATTTAGTTCGCGGCTAGGTTTCTCTCTGTCTATTCTCAATCCGCCTCTTGGGTCTGTCTCTGGAGGAAGAAAAAGGTCAAAATATGACCTTTTGACCAGGGATGGTAATGAAAAATTCAAAAGTTCATGGAGAGACTAAATTGAAATTTGTTGGAATGTGTATAGGGTTGAACTGTAATTCATAACAATTCAAAACCCTTCAACATCTACGTCATCATTTTCAATATATAAAAAGTCAACTAACAGTCAATTGGTACTTTTGCTACACTTTAGTAACCACATAATCACTTTGGCCCCTCAAAAAAAACATGTAGTGTTTGACGTACTTTGGATACAAGCTCTGATAGGAGTAACATAATTTATTAATTTGTTATTATGTTATATATTTAGCTTTATTATGATGTAACTGTCTGTAACTATCTTGTTATGATATAACTATATGTTTTCCCGTCTAGTTGTATATATATAAACACATTACTTCATATAATAGTGATTCAATTCTTTTCGTAGCTAATCCTGTCACATGGTATCAGAGCCTTTCTAAATTTTACACCTTAATCCTTATTATTATTTTATTATTTAAGTAAAGTCCATTCAAAAATTCCATGTTAATTTGCCTCTTTTTTAGACAAGGTATCATCCGCAGGTAATATTTGTGAATTACAGGCGAGATCCATCTATATAATACGATGAATCATTTTTTATATTGTGAAAATTACAACGTATTATATAGTAGGAGTTAGATAATTTGGAAAAAAAAAAAATTTACTGTCATATTAGTCATTTTTCCTCCTCTCGATGTATAACTCTATAAGCATGTGCCGCTCTTAAATCAACGAGTTGAATTGCATTATTGTTCTTATGAACAGAAAATTAAATCTTGTGATGCGGTCTGCGATGACAAGGAAACACGTGCTCTGTATCCATATTTTTTTTTTTTTTGCCAACGTATACAATTACTATTAAAAATAGATATAATCTCAGATTTTAAGGAAAAAATATTTAAATACCACTTTAACTTCCAAATTAAAATCTAAAAAAGATTATTAAAACTTGCAAATGAGAGAGGAGGGATGAGGTGAGAATATGAGTTTTTCATATTTTGGCTTAAAGACCAAAATACTCATTTCATACATTTTTTCAATAATTTTGTCAAAATCATTATTATTTTTATGGATTGTGACCAATTGAGTAATAAATAGGTATTAAAAACATATGTGAAATGAACTTTTTGGTCTTTAAGCCAAAATATAAAAAACCCATATTGGCCCCATCCATTTTCTTTTATTTGCAAGTTTTAATAGTCTTTTCTGGGTTTTTGAAAGTTGAAGTGGTATTCAAGTATTTTTTTCCCCCTAAATTTCATTTCATATCCTGTTGTTTATTTTTCTTAGTAACTCTATAGTCTAAGGATTTAATGTTTTTGCAGCAAATGTAAAAAATGGGTTTAATGTTTCTACATTTGCGGCAAAAACATTTTTTCTGTTACGCTCAAATAAAAGTGAGTGGGTCTACTAATATTTTTCCTCTCTTACTATAAGCGGAATAAATAAATTATTTAAAATAATTTGTCCGGTTTTCCACTTCTAATAATTTTCCACTCTAAGAAAATTATTAATCATAATAACAACTTAACAGGCGAACTGTTAATAGCTTAACATGAAATACGATTTTCACGCTGGCAAAATAAATAAATAAATAAATAACTACGATTTTCAAAGTATGGAGGTGAGATTTTGTAGAGATTAAATGCACTTTTGTCGTCAATTGACACGGGCGTTGGAAACTAATTCGTCATCATTTGCTTAAATAGAAGTTAATGACGCTATGATCTTAATTTATAATTTATACGCAAGTAGAGTATTTCGTCAAAAAAATAATAAATTCATATGTAAGTAGTTTGTATTTATTTATAGTATAAATTTGCGATTTTGTGATGTATGCTGATGTCAATATTTCATGAAGTTTGTGGACATAAGGCTTTTTGGGTTGTGAATTACCCTGAACAGAGCCACGTCGGATAAATTATTTTGCCTGCCAGTTTGATGACTTTGATCGACAATGCAACGCACGACGAGGGGCTGGAATTATACCAATGAAATTAGAATCTAATACCTTTTTTTTTTTTTGCCACCAAAGAATCTAATATCAAATAATAGTAGTAACAAGGATAGTTGAGGAAATAAACAATTAATATACTTGTGAAAACCAACAAATATTAATTGTTCCAGTTTGTCACAGTTGACATAAAAAATCAAATGAGGCGTTGTTAATGGAACCATGTCGGGGGCGCCAGGAGAATTTGTGAATCCACATTCTTTGCTCATCCATTTTAAAATAAAAAGTATTTTTTTTAGAAAACAATATTTCATGCACTAAAAATTAATTATATTGGGTGTTGAAATTTTTTGAGATATTGAGTGCCACTTAAAAAATATTTTAAGATACTGGTTATAAGGAAAATATTTCTGAATTCAGAATTAGAAATTAATTAATTTGACATACTTGATGTCAAAAATATTTTAGAATACAACATACAATTTAATTCAAATAAATATGAGTACATAAAACAATAAAAAAAAAAATCCCCCGCCCAAAATTAGGGGATGAGCAGGTATACAGACCTGAGGGTTTATTAATTACAAGTTGGGGGGTTTTGTGGTTGCTTCATTTGATGTATTTAGGGTCTGTTTGGATTTAGCTTTTGTAAAATAGCTTTTGAGATTTACGAGATTAAAATGGTTTTTAGAGAATAGTTTTTGGATAAAAATGACAGTGTTTAGATATTATTATCAGAATAGTTTTTTCAAGGTGAAATTTACCAAAAAAGACATTAGCTTTTGATATAATTGCATATAAAAGATAAGGTTGTATTTTTAATATTATAAACATTATATTTCATAATAAATACCAAAAATTACATAAATTTGTGTACAATAAATTAAAATACTTAGAGTAAATACCCTTTTGGGTCCCTGAGAAAATGTACGGACGCCTGTTTGGTCCCTGGTAAAAAACTTCGTCCGTCATCCCCGAGAATTTCAAAACCTCCCACGTTAGTCCTTCCGTCGATTAGCTCCTAACGGCGTCAGCGACGATCTTGATGTGTAACGTTAGTTGCGATGTGGAAGGACAAAACGACGTCGTACCCACTTTGTGGCCATCTTCCCTCCATTTTGCAACCCACGTGGATGGCACAAAACGATTGCGTTGGCGAGAACAACAAAACCCTTCTCCTCCATTATTGGGTTTCCTACGCCAAAGTTGGGAGACAACCAGGTTAGATTTAGGTTTGAGAAGATGAATGTTTCTTAGGGATGGGTGGCTCAAGTGGAAGCGGCTCAAGTGGAACCGAGAAGTCAAAGAAGGACAGTGCTCCAAGGTGCAAATGTGGGAGGCCAAGTATTGTGTATACCTCGAAAACTCAGAGAAACCCAAACAGAGCATTCTTCGGATGCCACAATTTCAAGGTCTTTATGTTTACTTCACGCATTGTATATTTCCAGGTAGGTCACTCTGTGGATAACTTGTATGAATGTTTTAATGAGATTGTTTTTATTCGGTTGTAGGAGAAGTTGCCGTATTGTGATTTTTTCAAATGGGTTGATGATTCTGGTAATGATTCAATGGGCTGGAAGATTCGAGGCGACTAAGCTCGAGTGAATAATCTTGAGGTGGAATTCAAGTTGAACTATATGGAGATGAAGCTGAATGATGAATTGCAAGTTAAGTTGAATGAGCATGGAATGAAGATAAGGGAGCGAAAGAAAGATGATTGAGTGTCAATGAAGATGGTTGAAGAGTTTGATAGGGTGGAGAAGGAAATCGGGCTCTGGGTAGGTGGGCTAGTGTGTTTCTTTGTCATTGTAGTTGTGGGAGCCATTTGTATTTATGTTGGGGTAGGCTAGAATGAGGAAGTTCGATATGTGCGGTATTTTTCGAGATTGGTAATGCGAAAAAAATCCTTGATGCATGTACTAATTATCGTTGATGTATGTACTCATTTTGATGAATGATAAGTAATAGTAGCTTTATCGTTGATGATTTGGTTCTGTTTGTGTTACATTTGGTTCTAATAGTTGATTTATTTTAGTTGGTATTACATTTGGGAGGAACCTCTTGATGCATGTCTTGAATATATGCCTTAAATGTGACTTGAGACGCATAAAATTACCAAAATCGAAGCAGATCCAACAGTACATAATGGCCAAAAAAGGAAGAAGGCTGTCATGGTGAAATTGGAAAATCCAGATCGGCATGTCATGCACTCAAGAAGAAGTCATCATGGTGGAAAATGTGTAGTGATCAAATTGTAAAGAAAATGTGTGCATGATGATGATTTGGTTCGTTTGTGTGCATGATGCACACTTGGTTCTGTTTTGGAATTCCTGAAGTAAGAAATATAATGTCAACTGTAACATGGCCAAATCATCATCATGTCAACAGCTGTATTACAAAAGAAGAAGAAGAGCATTCTGCTTAGTGTGCTTAATTACAGCAACCCAAAAAAGGCCATAAGTCGCCTAATTACAATTTGTAAACATGGCCAATAACAAAGAGCATCCAAAAAAAGACCATACTGCCCTAAGTACAATGTCTAAACATGGCCAGTAACAAAGAGGATCCAAAAAGGCCTTAAATACAACCAACTTCATTGCATCCAATACAACCAAAAATGCTCTCTGCTTCACCGAAGTTCATTTTCATGGAGCTCGCCTTGGTGCCCTAAATCCAGTGTAGACATAAACACGGCTCTTGTTCCATTTCTTTTTGCCGCACGCATTGTTTCCTCGGTTGGTATGGAGGGTTGTGGACTACGCCTCTCGTTGGTTGGGAGTCAACCACGGAGCGGGGCCTCCTTGGTGAGTGGTATCTCTCCATGCATGTTTGTCTCAATACTTATGCTCATTGGTGCTGATTTTTGTTTGTTTCGAGGAGCGGCGGGTCCCTTACATGTCTTAGCATAATGCCCCAACCGACCACATTTTGAACACTTAACTAAACGTGTCCTCTTCAACTTGGTTGTACTTTTTCCTCCACTTGATTGGGTCCTTTCTCCTGTGTTTTTGGAGTGCTGATGGTCTTTTCGGTGGTGGAGGTACTTGGTTTGGGTTCATCCGATGAAGGCCAATACTCACAGGAATTGACTGGATTCAGAGTGTGTTCATATGTTGCATGCAAGGCATCCATAGTGAGCCACTAGTGTACATAGTTCTCTGCTGCTTCATTCTTATGTGCAATTGCAGCAATGGCATGCTCACAAGGCAGACCAGTCAGCTGCCAAAAATTGCATGCACAAGTGTGGTTTGTTAAGTTCACTGACCTTTTCACCCCTACCACTCACTTCATACATATCTTGCACCAAATTCCCAGTCCATGTAGGAGTCCGGACATTCTTGGCTATTTTTATGTTCTCCAACCTTTTACATTGTCTTGGGTGCTATCTTCCCCCTCACTGTTCCTAAAACCCGCTTGTGTCTTGCCATCCTTCTCATTATGTAGCATCTCAATTCCTCACACATAGACAAAATGGGTTTCGCCGGTAAGTACGAATCACGGAGTTCCACACCTCAGACACATTGTTGGTGATGTTGTCACACTTAGGCCCATGGCTATAATATGCCTTAACTCATGCTCCAGGTTCAATGTTTGCCAAGTATTTCCAGGATGCTTCATTCAAAGCTTTCAGCTTCTGCATGGTTCTCTCAAATTTAGGGATGGTTGTGCATCTTGCACACTCCCAAAGAAGGGCCCTAAGTTGTTTGTCCCTCCATTGCTTCATGAAGTTTTTCGGACATCTTGCTGCACAGCCGATGATGTGCTCGAGGCATTACCTCCTTCAATGCTGGAAGCAAACCCTGCACATATGAAAAGAAAGTAACAATGTTGTATCAATGTTATCCCTAAATGGATTTTAAAAAAAATACTGTAATATGTACATACCTTTTGTTGATCTTCCACCCATACACTACATGGTCCCCCAAGTCTTCTTCCAGTAGGGTCAAAAACCATTTCCAATTGTCTTTTGTTTCACTATCAACCACAGCAAAGGCAATTACATAGAAGTGCTTGTTTGCATCTTCCCCATGGCACTCAATAAGCGCCCTCCATAATATCCCTTCAAGAAACAACCATCCAATCCAATGAATGGCTGCACTGAGTTGAACACTGGTGGAGCTTGTGGGACTGTTTGAGGTACGACTTGTAGCCCGCAAGTGGATCCAGGATTGCTCCTTAGTAGCTCTGATAGATATAGCCTTATATTCCCAAATTGTTCCTTCTCACTGCCCTCCCTACTTTTTTTGGCTTTCTCCAAGGCATTGATCACCTTCTTCATATTTAAGTGGGTATTGTATTTCACCTTCATATGTTCATATGCTTCGGTCTTTGTCATATTGGGTTGTGTCGAATTTGTTTTCTAGTTTCTTGGCAACCCAATCTCCGGTGGCCATATTGTTATTGAACACCTGCGGCAAGTGTGTTTGTCATTGAATGTCTTGATTTGCCAAGTGTGACATTTGTTGTTCCAACCACAATAGATCACCCATTCACACTCTTTCACACTTGCATCTTGCCCTTGCTCTCTGCTTGTCATTCTTCAACCATACAAATTGCCTCCCAAGATGATATTATAGTCTTTGACACATCTTTAAACTGTTGTAGGCGACAAATTCCATTCCAAGTTCCAAATAAACATGCCCGAATTCAGCCTTCTCATTAAAGCGTGCCAACGTTTCACTATCATGCTCCTCATCATCACTTGAACGAGGGTCTTCAACTCTTCGAATCATATTCATACCCATTTTCGTCAAAGGAGTCATTGGCCTCCTCCTCATTGGCTCCCTCCTCATGAACCAAGCTTTCCTCCTCACTAACATCCTCTTTGCTATCGTCATTGCCTGTCTGTGAGTCTTCTTCTTCTTCGGCTGCATTGCTCCTCATTGGCTCCCTCCTCATGAACCAAGCTTTCCTCCTCACTAATATCCTCTTTGCTATCATCATTGCTCGTCTAGCGTCTTCTTCTTCTTCGGCTGCATTGCTCCTCATCATCTTGACCTCGTCATCTTGACATCATCATCCACACCGGGGGAGGAGTCTTATATGCCTCATCTTGAAGACTTTCATATGAATCGATTCCTCCTCATGAGAAAACATCCCATCATCCTCCTCTCTTGGAGATATGATGTCGAGACACGGCAATACAATGGTCAAAGTAAATATGTATCCTATTTCCATTAGCCAAGGCATTTGCACACATGGCATTGATGTCGGAATCTAAACACGGGTTGTAACCCATGCTCCGGATCGGGAGCACCGGGCTTGAGCCACATAATCCTATCACATTTTTCATATCCATAACCTTTGAAAACCGACTCAAGGTCCTTTAAGTTAACATAGTCTGCGTCCACCTCGGTCAACTCATCAACTCTACCATTTATATACTCCACGACCCCATCGTCATTCCTCAATAACAATCCCCAAAGTGATACACAATCACTATATACCCATCCATCTCGTAAAACCCAAATAATAGCAATCCTGTTAATCCAAAAGCATAATGCAAACGAACACACCATAATACCAGATGTTTACGAGAAAAAATAATTGAAACCAGTCAATCCTAACAAAGGGGGACCAAACGGGGCCCACCAACATTCGAAACACTTTTCAATTATTTTAAACCCTAAACTCTACGAGGACCACCTTTGGTATAAAAAGGTCGACCACTACACTATGGGACCACGGACCACTACACCGCCATTGCCATTGTACTTGGGACCACGAATTAAAAATTTGTTTCGGTTATACACTACGGTAAGAATATTACCTCCAACGGATCTTTGTGATGGTCTTCTTTTTCTTTTTGAACACAATCTTGCCAAAACTCCAGTAGTTATCACACTCACGGCGCGAAAATCAAACGAAATACCCGAACGGCCGAGCTACACGGTCGCTTTCCTTCGCCTTCGAATTCGTCGGCAAAATGGAGGAAATAATGGAGGGAGAAGGGTTTTGTTGTTCTCGTGACGATCGTTTTGTGCCATCCACGTGGGTTGCAAAATGGAGGAAGATGGCCACGAGTGGGTACGACGTCGTTTGTCCTTCCACATCGGCAACTAACGTTACACATCGGCACCGTCGGTGGCCGTTAGGAGCTAGCGACGGAAGGACTAACGTGGGAGGTTTTTGTCTTTCTCAGGGATGACGGGACGAGTTTTTTTTTACCAGGGACCAAACAGGCGTCCGTACATTTTCTCAGGGACCCAAAAGGGTATTTACTCAAATACTTAAGGGTACTGTCTGGTATTGAAAAAATATTTTATGATCTTAAAAATGTATTTTAAGATATTAAAAAATATTTCAAGATAATGACTGATCTTGAAAAAATATTTAAGCATACTAACAGGCGGTGTTGTCAAAAACTGAGGTGTTCAATGCTAAAATGCACGTAAACACTGTCTAAGGTATATGAAAGAGATTTGCCGCATCTCTCAAAATAACCAAGTTCCAAAATGATTTGCAGTAATAGGGAACCTAGGTCGTTTTCCCAACGAATTCATAGTCGGCCCAATTCTAACAGCAATAAAACACTAACAAATTGGGGGAGTTGTTTTCAAAGCAGTAAAGATTAAGACAGAACTAAATAACACAAGATTAAATCAGATTAAGGGAGGATCAACCCATGATTTCGAATTCCACTAATTTCCTTCCTTAGACGAAAAAATAGATTTATAACTAAACATCACGATTGATTCTGGACGAACCGAAATCTCTGCGTTCGTCCAGAAAATCCCTAGACTAGACGATCGCCTAGCATTTGTCCGAACAGTGGCGTCTCACTGTGCGATCGCACAGTAATACTTTAACCTAGTTCAAACTCAATCCTTGAGATATCTCAATCTGGGTGTTAAATCTATCACCCAATCCGAAAGTAAATCGAATCCGAATTTACAAAACAGAAATGAGTTTGTTAACGTTTAAGAACGAGTTCTCTGGATAGTGGAATTCCCAATCCGTGGGCTAATCACCGAAGCTTAGCCTATCATAACTATGCAGAACGTAAATCGAACAGAAATGAAGAAGTTCATCATGAACACGATGAACATATGAAGAACAGTTGAGAGAATTTCAAAACTTCTATTTCAATCCGAAAATAATAGAAACATGAATGACATAAGTGTTTGTGGCTGCTGCCTAACTTAACCTAAAATGGAAAGAATGAAATGAGGCTCCAACTCACAATTCAAACCCAAACAGAAATAACATAAAAATGGGCTTTAATTACAAAATTTGAGCCCAAATAAAAATCCAGAAATATACATCTGACTTCGGCTCCAAAATAGACCGCCCTATTGTTCTAATTTGCCCTTTATGTCTTCATAATAATTGTAGCTCTTTGAATCATCTAAAATATAAAACAAGAATGAGGAAAATCCGATGTCTGGTTCAAGAGTTATGGTAAAAATAGTGAAATAATGAAAAACTGGAATTTTATTATTTAAAATGGCTGAAATATAATCAAATGCCCAAAGCCCAGATAAGTATAATAGTCATTATTCATTAACTATAGAGTCCTAAATTATTAATCAAGAGATAAAAATAAGTGTATGAAATATTCAATTATCAGTAAAAACGGGTAGAAACTAGTGTAGAAACGTAGAAACTGGTAGAAACGTACGTTTTTACCGTCCTGATCGTTTTTACTTAAAATAAAAAAAAAAAATCGAGTAACCACTTCCAGTAACCATTGGGCATTCCATTCGAAAATGTCCCATTCTCTCCATCGTGCTTCATAGTTCCCAAACCCTAAAACCCAAATCATCGGTTGCCTCCTCCACTTTGGCGTCGTCGTCCTCCACTCGCGGCATCGCTGGTTGCCTTCCTCCTTGACTGATCCACTCCGTCTCGTCGGCTTATCGTGCTCTGCTTGTGCTTCCTACTAACCCAAGTCCAGAACTCGTCAGCTCGTCGCGCGCCCTCCTCCACTCCAACCCGGATCCGCCGCGTTTCTCATCGAAAATAAAACGTCAGCATTTATGGCTTATTACCAAGGTGCTTATTTCTCCTATTTCCTCCCTTGTTTTTTGCCCCTTTCTTATTAGCTCTTTGAAAGCGATAGGCGATAGCTGAAGGCTGAAGCGCTCATGTTCTTGGCTTCTTGCTAAATTTAATTATTGAGTAATATCAGCGAACTTGCCAAGTTGACTTGAACGACGGTTATGTTCTTAGCCTTTGTTTATCGCTAGAAATTACAATAGCTAGAAATTATGATAGTAGCAAGACTAGAAATTATTTTCATCAGTGCCAAGCCTCTGTTTATTGCCCTGTCGGTGACTCAGTGGTCAAGTATGACAGTAGCTAGAAATTATGTTCTTTCTTCCAAATCTGGCTTCCTTGTGCGTGTGTATTCATCATGGTTCATTTTCTAAGAGCCAAGCCTCTGTTTTTCAATTACATTTGTGCATTTCATATATTGATAGGGATGAACCAAAAAACACTAAAGTTGCTGTGTTATTGATAGGGATGGATATCTTACTTTTTTCTATCTATTCATACTGAACTTGATGTTATCTTGTTAAATGTTAATATTATGTGAGTAGTCGAGACTGATAGCTCATGTTCTTGCTAAATTTAATTATTGAGAATATTGTGATAGCTCAAGTTCTTGCTCAATTTAATTGTCATATTGTGTGATGTCCAGGTTTTATGGACAACAATTGAACATATATTGATGGTTTTTTTTCCCCATTGAATTTTGAGTAGTTATTTACTTATTTATGATTTTTTTCCATACATATATATATAATTTTTAGCTCTGATATTAAGTAGTAAAAAGTAAAAACTGAACGTGTCGTGTCGTTTCTACTATTTATGTTTCTGTCACCCCCTTCCGTGTCTACATAGAAACTAGTTTTTGATAACATTGCTAACAAGTACTAAAAAAATACTTAATACTAACTGATACTAAAAAAATACTTCACATGGTTTTCAAAATTTATTTTAGAATCTTGAATAAATATTTCACGGTACTGACTAATCTTTAAAAAAAAATCAAGGTACTAACGGGTATTAAAAAGATACTCAAAAAAATACTTTCATGATCTTGAAAATTTATTATAAGATATTGAAACAATATTTTAAGGTACTAAAAAATACTTAAGGATATTAACTGGTACTAAAAAAAATACTAATGATGGCAATGGAGAGAGAGAAATCAGAAAAAATAGCTTTTTCCAAAACTGAGGTTTTAGTGCAAAATAACTTCTAGACAAACCTTGCATTAACTTCTTTCTCAATAACGAAGCTTTTCTGTGGTCTAATGATAATTAATGCAACTACCAAACACGGCTCTCTCTTCCCCTCCTCATCATTAGCTCATTAGCACCTCGTCAGTCAGAGAAAAGTGTAAATAAACGCCTGCCCACTCTAATCTTTTATAAGTAACTTATTATCACCCATTAATAAATGCATTAAATTAATAATTTTTTAAATTTAACCCTTTCTGAAATTTTAGTTTATCTATGCATTTACAATTATTCTCATATTCCTCTATTTTTAACAAAAATCAAATAAGCATGAAATTGAAAACCGGTTGTTAATAACCCTGTGAGTAATTTATACTTAGGACCAAACTGTTCTATAATAGGGATGGGGTATTTGTAACTAAAAAAATGTGAAAAATTGACATTAACCCTCGTGGTTTATGTAATTTTGAATCTTAACCTCTCCACATGCGCTTTTATAGATCCGCCACTCTACAGACCATTCATTGCTTGGGGGCGAGTTTAATATTCGTTAATCTCACAAGTTCAAGTAAACTTATAATAATGACGTAAAATCGAATTGTAGACTTATAATAATTTATTTTTATCAATAAATATGTATTAATAGTGTGTATTTAAATAATTAAAATGACAAAAAATTGATTTAACTATATTTTACATTCAAATTATTGATATTAAATCCATAAACATTTATAATTTATCATATTTAATAAGATAATTTATATATAAAAGACATTGAGTATGATCAAATCAAAAAAGTTAGCAAGGATTTAAAAGTGAGTTAATACGATTTTGTAAATCAAAGGCAAAAAAAAAAAAAAAAATGTAAGCTACAAATGTAAAACGACAAACTTGGTGTGTGAACTCGCGAGTTTGACCAAATTTACTACTAGCATGAGTTTAAGAGTAACTTGACACGATTTTGTAAGGTATAAAGGTAAAAATGGTAAACTTAAAGAGCTAATTTTTAAGTTTGACAACAATGAGGAGCTACATTTACTACGAATAACATGTACTCGCTTAAATTTATTGATAAAATATTATCAAATCTTCATGTGGCAAAAGCGTTTTTTTTTTTGAATTTTTGCAAATGTAAGACATGATACAAGTTAGAGGAAAATGTGACTTATGTTTAGATTGAACTTTAAAAATGTTAGTTTGATAAATTGAAACTTGTTTTTATGATTACTACAAAAATAAGTTTATATGTAAGATGATTGAAAAATATATAAATTTAATAAAATTAAAACTAGTTCATGTATTACTCGGAAAAACATTTGAAAATGTTAAATTACTTAAATTTTAAGAAAAAATGGATAAAAGTCCCCCTTAATAATTTAATTGGTGAGAATTTGAGAATGACTTTAATCAGAATACTGTCATTATTTGTATATATATAAATTTATCTGGTTATTTACGCCGATTAAATATCTAATGGGAAAATTTTTCCCGATTTCCCTTTAATTTATTTACTTTTTCTTTGGATGTTTCTATAAATAAGGATGAAATTGGAAAACCTTTAGGTAGACTTATATAATTAGGACCAAATTTTTCCCGGGCATGTAGACTTTTAATAAGGACTATAATGTTATTTTAATAAAAAAAGGTTGGACCCAATATTTTTCTTTATGAGACAATTAATTTTTTCTCTTCCCATGATAGAAACTTCTTTTATTTCTACGGTAGAAAAGCTAAAAGCAATAAAGTTTGACCTATGACCTAAAGCCTATGTTATCAAAATCAGACGAGACCGGTCGGTTCGACCTTGAAACCATTGAACCAATCATCTCACCGGTTCGATCCAACTGGTTTAACCGGTTTAATATTTATTTAAAATTTTCAGATTTCAAAAATTCATATTTAATTCCACATATTTTCAAAAATTACAAATTAAGACTCTATGGAAAGCTTGAGATGTCTACTTTCTAATATAAAAAGAATCACTTTAAAATATTATCATTTGATCTTAAAAAATCATCAAATTTCGAAACTATTTCAAAAAATATTACCATTCAAGTTCACTTCCTCACTGGTCTAGCCCCGAGTTAGCTCCGGTTTGACCCACTACCCAGACTGATTAAGTGGCCAGTTCGGGTTTGATAACCTTTTTTAAAGCAGTTTTTTCTTCAATGGTCTAAATGAAAAAAGGCTGGTCTAAACATTTTTTGGCATGTTTGAATCAACGGTAGCAGAAGTGATTTTTTCACAATATGAATTTTGCAATCGTAAAATTGAGTAAAAGTTAGATTGTGTAAATGTGATTTATGTTTGGATTGACTTTTGAAAAAGTCAATTTGATAAACTAAAACTTGTTTAGATGATTAATGCAAAAGTAAGTTTAGGGGTAAAATGACTAGAAATGACATGATTTTGATAAAAATAAATAATGTATTATTGAGAAAATTTTTGAAAATGCTAAATTACTTAAATTTTAGGAGAAATTGGAGAAAACTCCCCCTTTAAAAAATTAATTGACGAGAATGACCTCAATCAGAGTATCATATATATAAATTTATTAGGCTATTCAAGCCAATTAAATTTCTAATGAGGTTCCTAACTTCCCTTAACTTTATTATCTATTTTTTCTTTGGATATTTTTATAAATAAGGATAAAATTGGATAACAATCACTATTAACCTCTAAGTGGACTTATATATTTAGGACCAAATTTTCATCTAAAATTAGACTAACAATAAGACCAAAATGTTATTTTAATAAAGAATGCGAAACTCAATATCTTTTCTTCATGAGGAATTTTTCTCTCTCTTCATGATAAAAACTTCTCTCCTCCATGGTGGAAAAGCTCAAAACAATTTTTCTTTGCTTATGGTTTAAAACAATTTTTTCTTCAAAAGCCCAATTATTCATCCCCAATCCAAACATAGCTTCAATTGTCCAATCCTACTTTTTCCCCCAATCTCATGTTCGGGATGGCCAAATGCCATCACATAGCCGACAATTATACCATCACACTTTTTTCCTCCTTCAATTGCATGTTTACTCTCTCCCAAAGCTTTGCCAAACACACACAGTTTAATTTTTGGGTTACTGTGTAAATTTATCTCTAGAAGTTTTCGCTGAGGAGTAATGTTATCCTGAAAGTTTTGTTAGGTTCAATATTCTCCCGAAAGTGTTAAAATAGAGTAATACTGTCATTTTCGTTAAAAAGTTAAGGGTAAAGGAGCAAAAATACACATGTGCTTTACCCTCGGGAGCGCCCAGCACCATATGTTTTTTTTGAAGCAAAAATACACATGAACTTTCAAAATGAGGGCAAAAATACCATGCCCGTTTATTTCAGTGATGTTGACTGTTAGATTGACCAAAACTCTGACATGGAACGCTGACATGGAACCCACAACATTCAGTCACTTCCTTCCTACTTCGAATGCTTCACATTTGGCCTGGGATCTGGGTTTTCACTGCGTCATTATACAATCTAATGCAAAGGAGTTGATTACTTTAATTGAGTCAAATGATTCTGACAGGAATGGAAGCTTACTCCTTCGAAGGATTAAGGATTTTATTCACCGCGACTGGAACCTGTTCTTCCAATTCATTCCCAGAGAGGAAAACAGAGTAGCTGACTCTTGAGAAAAAAAGGGTCTCTCTTCCTCACAAAAACCCACTAAGTATATTCATGACCAGAGCAACAAAAACATTCAAGGAAAAAGCTCTTCAATGTCGGCTTCCAATTTGTTAAATATACCATGACTTGTTAAAAAAAAAATCGCTCCTTTACCCATTTTTCGTGGTACCCCGACAGAATGCCCAATCGCCCACTTGAGCCGTTTCAAGAACGCTGGAGGAAGAAGCCGCGCTCTGGTACGTCCTCAACATCGAGCCTTACCCTTATTTGACTTGGGAAGAGATAAAGACGTCATTTTTAGAAGCATAGCGTAGAATCGAAGTAATGGAGAGGTTAAAGTAAGAGCTTGTAAGGATTAATCAAGGAGGAGGTGAAAGTGTGAGAACTTACTTTGTGAGACTGCAATGGATTTTAAAGAGGCCGCCGGAACACTGGCTGTAGGCTTGCCGCCAGTCGTGGGAAAGGAGATGAAATGGAGAAGGAAGTGGATGATTTTAAAAGTTCTTGTGTATTTTTGCTCCTAAAAAAAGTATATCGTGCTGGACGCTCCCGGTGTTAAAGCACATGTGTATTTTCGCTCCTTTACCCAAAAGTTAATAGTAAACGTCAATTTTTTAAATGTTAAAGTTAGTTTTTTAATAGTATGTGGTAATATTGTGATGTTTTGAAACTTCAAGGATAATATTTGTTCTGATGTAGAACATAAGTGTCTAACCCGCCAATGTGAGTTGGCATAGATGGTAAGGGATCCAGGACTAGGCCCTTAGGTCGTGGGTTCGATCCCTCTGCCGTCGCTGGGACTCCTTTGGTAGGCGATCTCGTAAGTCCCCAGTAAGTGCTCATAGAGCCCGGGGCCGTGCTCTGGCCTTGGTGGGGGACTGATGTCGAACCCCTCCAAAACTTTTTTTTAGCAAAAAAAAAAAAAAAGTGTCTAACCCTAGATGGACTGGTATATTGATGTAGGATCAAATAGCTCTCTCCCAGGTATCCATGGATGAGATACCTAAGAGGATAAGTGATCTCTGCGCACACATGAAGGTTTTCACCAAAGGGGGTGGGGTGTGTGCTCTATGTGGCTGAATCGTAAATGAGAGAGTTTAAAAGATGTGTACCTTTTAGGTTAACCTACTATATATAGAGACTACATTAGGGTTAGGGTTTTGACTTGTTGGGCCTCTTGTGCCTCCAAGCCCAAATGTATTGGATGTCTCCTGTTGGGCCACACTTATGACGGACGTAATATTTGATTCCATAACAATATTGATTTCAAAACAACATTTCTTCCCAACGAAAATTTCCTACACAAATTTACACCATAACCCTCAATTCTTTTATAATTACAACGAGTGGTACAAATTTATTTGTTCAAAACTAATAGTACGAGAATGAAAAATACTTTATAAAAGTAACCAATCAATTGAAACTTGTATAAGGTTAAAGGATGAAATAAATGTGCCCTGTTTCTCAGGCAAAAGGGGGAAAAAAAAACAGTACCCTGTTGATTTAAAATATTTGTCGTCTCGCGTTGTTTGGACAAAACTTCCAAGTTCTAACATTATATTTGTTTACTAAAGTCTCATATTTGAAAACATAAGTATATTACTAGAATTTCTAACCCCATAACCCTTATTAAATATCAGTATATATAGAAAAAATAATTAACATTCCTTAAAATCAATAAATGTTTTATAGGGTTAAATATCATTTTTACCATGAAAGTTTAACCGATCATTCGGAAGTTTTTTGGTTTCATTTTTGCCTCAGATGTTAATAAAATGGAGCAAATATGTCTTAGAATTTTTTTATGAGCAAATTTACCTCGAAAGTTTTTTTATGAGCAATTTTGTCATTGGAAGTTTACAAAGAATAGCAAAAAATTCAACGGTCAACATCAATGAATGGGCAATACTGCAATGTTTTTAAACTTCGGGTAACCAGTGTTCCTTAGGCTAAATTTCTATGGTGAAAATGGTATTTAACCCATGTTTTATAGAAAGTACTAAATGTACCTCCTAGAATGCCCTTGATAAGAGGGAGTAGTATCTGTATCTATATTATTACAATTAAATTAATTGAAGTCATTGAATAGCAGTATGCAATTTTGAACCCAAAATCCAACGTTCAATTTTTTTAGGGTTAAAGTGAAAAATACATTGTTTTTTTTTTTTCTCTGAGGAGTATCCAGTAGCAAGTGCTTTTTTAGGTGTAAAAGTACACACGTGGTTATACATTAGGTGCAAAAATACCATTTGACCGTTAAATTTGACTTTGACCGTTAAGTTTGACTTTTTTTGCTGACTAGACGATGACGTGACATTTCAAATGTGCAAAAATACACATGTGGTTTGTCAGGAAGAGCGCCCAACACCAATTTTTTTTTAATTTAATAATTTTATTTTTAGTATCCTGAAAGTACTTTTTACCAGTCAGTACCCAGAAATATTTTTTTCAGTATCAGTCACTATCCTTTTAGTACCAGTCAATACCTGAAATATTTTTTCAAGATCCTAAAATAACTTTTCAAGATTATGAAGTATTTTTTTTTTGTACCAGTCAGTATCCTGAAAGTACTTTTTAGAACCATTCAATACCCTGAAATAATTTTTTCGGTATCAGTTAGTATCCTTTTAGTACCGGTCAATACCTGGAATATTTTTTTGGCCGATATTGAAAAAATATTTCGAGTGCTTGATTGGTACTAAAAGTACTTTCGGGATCTTGTGGTACAAAAAATACTTCATAATCTTCAAAAGTTATTTTAGGATCTTAAAAAAATTTCGGTATTGACCGAGACTAAAAGGATACTGAAAAAATATTTGAGGTCTTGATCGCTAAAAGTACTTTCGGATCTTGATGGTACAGAAAAAATACTTCATAATCTTGAAAATTTATTTTAGGATCTTGAAAAAATATTTCAGGTACTGACCGATACTAAAAGGATACTGACTGATATTAAAAAAAATATTTCGAGTCTTGATGGTACTAAAAAGTACTTTCGGGATATTGGTAGTATAAAAAAATACTTCATAATCTTGAAAAGTTATTTTAGAATCTTGAAAAAATATTTCAGGTATTGGCCAGGTACTAAAAGGATCTGACTGATATTGAAAAAATATTTGAGTCTTGGTGGTACTAAAAATACTTTCAGGATACTAAATGGTACATAAAAAATACTTCATAATCTTGAAAAGTTATTTTAGGATCTTGAAAAAATATTTCATGTATTGACCGGCACTAAAAAAATACTGACTGATATTGAAAAAAAAATTTCAGGGTACTGACTGGTACTAAAAAGTACTTTCAGGATACTGACTGGTATAGAAAAAATACTGCATAATCTTGAAAATTTATTTTAGGATCTTGAAAAAATATTTCAGGTATTGACCGGTACTAAAAGGATACTGACTGATATTTAAAAAAATATTTCAGGGTACTGGTTAGTACTAAAAAGTACTTTCAGGATACTGACTGGTACAGAAAAAATACTTTATAATCTTGAAAAGTTATTTTAGGATCTTGAAAAGATATTTCAGGTATTGACCGGTACTAAAAGGATCTTGGCCGATCTTGAAAAAAATATTTGAGTCTTGACTGTAAAAAGTACTTTCAGGATACTAAAAATAAAATTATGAAATTAAAAAAAAATTTGGTGTTGGGCACTATTCTTGACAAACCACATGTGTATTTCTGTACCTTTGAAATGTCACGTCATTGTCCAGTCAGTAAAAAAAGTCAAACTTAAAGGTCAAAGTCAAATTTAACGGTCAAATAGTATTTTTGCACCTAATTTATAAACACGTATGTACTTTTGCACCTAAAAAAACACTTGCTACTGGGTGCTCATCTGAGAAAAACACATATATATTTTTACACCTTAACCCATTTTTTTATCATGGTTTGACATATTTTTTTCTTAATTTTAACTGAATGCGGCTCGAAACATTGTATTTAACATCATTTTTTTTTTTGGCAAAAATCATTTTTTCACAAAAACAATGGAATAAAAATGTTTTATGCCATATCAAATCAAAATAAATATTTTAAATTATGAATTCCATTTTACCTTCACTCTCAATTATGGTTAGGTGTGAATACGGAGATCATATGTAAAAGACACTTATCACCATAAACAGCATCGCTTATTATTATGCTCTAATATTCTCGGCACCGAATTTCTGAGTTTTGCCCACTCTCTTGAACAAAACGTCTTGCTCACCCTTTCCATGTCCTCTCATCACGAGCCTTCTTGAGTTCTTGGTCGCATTGTGCATGCGCTGGCTCCTAAGCCAACTGTTAAGTGGGCCAAAAAATGCGACGTTTACTGAACGAAACGCGCACAGGCAGTCCAACGAGAACCATAATGTACAGAAGATTAAAAAAACAGAATTAAGAAGGAGAAAGCGAAGCCCAGGCATCTTTTTTATTTCTTCTCTCCTTTTGTTTTCCTCTTCCTCCAACGTTAGGGCTAGAAACACGCAAGGAGTGCAAGTGGCCCCACCACTTTGGGGTGGGCACACTGTTCCCACTTCCCACCACCACCTTCTTACTCATTACGCTTTTTCTCTCTCTCTCTCTCTCTCTCTTTCTTGTTTTTTTGTGTCCAGTGTACCAATATCACACCTCCTCACAAATCTCAATCAGATTCACATCACCGTCATCATCACGACCGTTTCCGTCCTCTGAACCTATCCTCTCATCTCTCCCTCGTACTGCGCAAATTTTCCGACACTCGATCGCCGCCTTATATTACCGTCGATTTCGCGACTGCCGATGCCAATATTCTGACTTTAGCGGCTGTCTCCCATCTTCGGCCTCAGTCTTTCAGGTTGTTGAATTTGAATTCTCCTTTTTTTCTTTTAGGATTTTATTAGATTGGACTTCTCAGTACTTTAGCTTATAGCTTGGATGCTGTAGTTGACTTTGGAGGGATTGGTGGTTACTTGGTCCTTGTTGGCTATGTGGGTTGCCCTCTATTGGAATCATGGAGGCGTGGGTGTGCTGTTTCTCGACTTTTGGGGAAGAAGCGAGGCTGATTAAATCAAAGTCTATGCTGCTAATTTGATGCTGCATCTTGATTTCACAGTTTATATCGCGTTTTTAAATTTGTGGATTCGTTGATAGATTGGGACAATTCGGTTGCGATTATGGAAGCTAGATCTGGCCCTGAAGCTTTTCACTTCTATGGAATTGGTTCATCGGACTTGCGGGGAGTGGGGAAGAGGTCTGTTGAATGGGATTTGAACAATTGGAAATGGGATGGTGATCTTTTCATAGCTAGCCCGCTGACACCAGTGCCTGAAGATAGCGTAGGACGACAATTTTTCCCTCTTGGGTCTGGGATCCCCATGGCCGGAGGGTCCTCTAACAGTTCTTCCTCCTGCTCGGATGAAGTAAATCTAGGGATTGACAAGCGGAAGAAGGAAGGAGAAAGGAAAAGAAGAGTTATTGTGGTGGATGATGACAGCTTGAATGAGGGAGCAGGTGGCCTTAGCTTAAAGATTGGGGGGCATGATTCCCCAATTGTTGATAGGGATATGGCAACTTGGGAAGGAATGAATGGGAAGAAAACCAGATTAGCCGGAGGCGCTTCAAATCGAGCTGTTTGTCAGGTGGAGGACTGTGACGCAGATCTGAGCAGTGCTAAGGATTATCATAGGCGCCATAAAGTTTGTGAGATGCATTCAAAGGCCAGCAGGGCACTTGTGGGGAATGTAATGCAGCGGTTCTGTCAGCAGTGTAGTCGGTAAGTTCCCCTGTGCTGCTTTTAAATTTTAGTAGAATTTAATCAGTTTGATATTTATTTTATTTATGTAGAAAGCAAAAGGGAACTCGTAATTAAATCTGAATGCTTCTGAAAATCATATAGATGGTTTAGCTATGCCTGGACACAATTTCTTGCTCTCCCAAAACATGTTGGATTTTTCTTTAAAAAACTACAACCTATTATATGTCAAAGTTGAATACTTCCTTTATGCAAACATTTAAAGCAGAAATAACTGTTCTACATTCTTTTACTCCATTTGTAGGTTTCACATCCTCCCGGAGTTTGATGAAGGAAAGAGAAGTTGTAGAAGACGCTTGGCAGGCCACAATAAAAGGAGGAGGAAAACAAATAATGATGCTGTTCCTAATGGCAGTTCAATAAACGATGATCAGACTAGCAGTTATCTGTTGATTACATTGTTGAAGACACTTTCAAATATGCATTGTAAGTATTTCTTTAACTTCTATCTTTGCAACTACTGGAGTTTATTTCTGTTCAGATCTGCTTGAGGCTCTTATTTGGCATCTTTGCTGCTTACTTGTCTTGTTTGGAATGATGATGGTATGACTGGCTCAAACCATTTATCATTATAAATGTTATATATGTTGACCGTTGATAGCTGCGGAAAGGTAGTTTGCTCATTTGCTACTCTGGTTTGAGAAAACTATACTTTATCCTGGCAAAGGTAAACGGGGCAAAGGATATTCTGGACTTTTACATGAATTATTTCTAAATATGATCAAATATTTCATTAGAAGAATGATACTTGAGGAAATTTATTCATCAGGTTTCTTTTACAAGACCATTAATATCTGATTCTCTATTAATTGAAGAATATGTTGAGGACGGAACTTGGGGCTTTTAATGTTAATAACATCAAATAAGTTTGTCTTACCGATAATTTTTCAATATCTGATTCTTAATCTACTATTTCTGCCTGTCGAAGTTTTTGGGGATAGATAATGACGTCTTTCATGAACAGCAAACAGGTCAAATCAGACCACAGATCAAGATTTGTTATCTCATCTTGTAAAGGGCCTAGCTAGTCAAAATGGTGAACATGGGGCCAAGAGCTTGTCTAACCTTTTGCGGGAACCAGAGAATTTGTTGAAAGAAGGGAGTTCTCCTGGTAAGTCAGATATGGTTTCTGCTTTATTCTCTAATGGTTCTCATTCTCAAATCTCTCCAACTGTTATGAGACAACCACAAACAATATCTATGACTGAAATTCAACATCAAGGGATGCATGATGCTGGGGCTGCTGACCAACAAACCATGTCTTCTACTAAGCCTAGCATTACAAACAGTCCTCCAGTTTACTCAGAAGCCAGGGACAGTGTTGCTGGACAGGTCAAGATGAATAATTTTGATTTGAATGACATATATATTGACTCAGATGACGGCATAGAAGATATTGAAAGATTGCCTGTCTCTGCAAACCTTGGGGCTAGCTCTCTTGATTACCAGTGGGCACAGCATGACTCTCATCAATCAAGCCCGCCTCAGACAAGTGGAAATTCAGATTCTGCATCTGCTCAGTCCCCTTCTAGTTCAAGTGGAGAAGCTCAGGTATGTTTTTATCGCAGAGTATGTTGATTGGATGGTTAGTGACTATAGTTCTTGTGCAGTTTTGCACAGCCCCTACATTTATTTGCTTCTCATCATCTTGATTTTGGTCATATGACTTTCTATACAGGTTGAGGATGTATTGCCAAAATCAATGCATAGTATATGTTGTATAGTACAAGAATCTTTACATATTATTATTAGGGATAGGATATTGTCACTACCAATTTTGGTTACTACCACTTTTTTCACCATTAGATCAGAATTTCAATAGGAGAAAGAAATGATAAAGGTAGATGAGATTCTGATCTAACGGTGAAAAAGTGGTAGTGACATTGGTAGTGACTAAAATTGGTAGTGACAATATCCTATCCCTTATTATTATTATTATTTTGTTGTTGCTGGCTTTCAACTCTTTACAATTTTGGTGATACACCAGTTAGCAATGAACTAATTCATCCGGTTACTCTCAGCAAGAAGTGTTGGAAATCAGTAATTAAATACTGAATCCCTTGATTATGGCATTTCATCATATCCCTTGATTATAGCTTAGCTAGTTTAGGCAAGATTCTGATTTTCTTTTGATTGATTGTAATCCTCTCCCTTTATCGCCTCATTGATGAGTCTTCTTCTTGGGGCCTATATATAGCTTAGCAATGTTCTCATATGAATATATCAATAAGAGTGAATTCTTCCTCTCTATTTCTCATCAAGAAGTAACACAAATCAGTCCTCCTTGTTTCACTGAATTGAATGGTCTCTGATGACAATCTGAGAAGTGTTTATTTAAAGTAAAAGTTACTATAGGAAGGAACATTTGGTCTAGCAGTGTAAGGTCCCGTTAGCTACCTTTGGGTCTTGAGTTCGAATCCCATAGGAGACACTTGTGTTGGGAGGGGCAGCCACAAACCTTGAAACGGATGATGGATGAATATAAAGAGAGAGAGAGAGAGAGAGAGAGAGAGATGGGTGTGACCTGGTTTTCAATCCATAACTCTTCAAAGTGTCTGTCAATTCTTACCTCATGAATTTGCTTTATTTAGTTTCTACTGCACAACTTGCGGTTTGAAAGAGCATGTCTAGATATGCCCTTTGTATGGATTAATCCAATATGTACAATGTGGAGCCCCTGTTATTATGTCTTAAAGGATCATGTTGCACTTAAAGTTTCAGATGTCATTCTGGCTGATTATTTTACAGAATATTTTATTCTTGCAATTTCTTGTTTACTGCCTTAATGAAACAAGTGAAGTTCCATTATCTTTTCAACTCTCATCCCCCGCTCTTGATCAATAGCAAAGATAAGGATAAATAAAAAGTTGGCAATTTGTTCATGTCAAATATGTAAAATTAGGAAGTAGCTGCCGCCTAAGTGCCTAACAATGTTTTCACTATTTCAGAGCCGCACAGATCGAATAGTTTTCAAGCTCTTTGGTAAAGAACCGAATGATTTTCCTCTTGTACTTAGAGCACAGGTACTTAAGGTTCCCAAGCAACCAAGGTTTGGTTCTTTGCATTACTTTGCTTTGAATTTTAATCATGCTAATTGTTTGGAATTCCAGATTCTTGACTGGCTATCTCACAGTCCTACTGACATTGAGAGCTACATACGGCCTGGATGTGTTGTTTTGACCATTTATCTACGTCAGACAGAGGCTGTGTGGGACGAGGTAATCTTTGCAGCACTAAAACTTCTAGATGTGTTTGTGGGCAGTTTCTCCTGTTATCAGGTGGCCTTACAAGGCGTGGTTGCTTTCTTGCAGCTTTGCTATGGTCTCACTTCAAGTTTGAATAGGCTTATCGATGTCTCAGATGGTGACTTTTGGAAAACTGGATGGGTTTACACAAGAGTGCAGCATCAGATAGCCTTCATTGTCAATGGTCTCGACTTCTTTTTTTGTTTGGCTTGTTAGGGATCATGATACTGGGAATCAAATCAATTTTTTTCTCTAATTTCTATTAAGTCAATCAATTATTGTTTTGTCCAATCAAGCATATTAACTTTGAAGAAGATAAAAATCAAGTCCTTTTTGTGGCATGTTGTTAATGTCTCACACCTCTACCCTCCCCAACTTTGGTGTTTTCCACCTATACAACTTGAGTTGGTGGAATTAAATTGAGAATTGATGTCATACTGATAGACTGCTGATATCGTCTATGTTACTCTCATAACTACTGTCTTTATATTCATGCTTTACTTATAATTACATCAATCAGGAGAAACAATATTTCTTTATATGACAGCCTATCTAACTGCAATTTTCCTGCTGCAGGTCAGATTGTCATAGACAGATCCTTACCTTTAAGAAGTAAAAATTATAGTAAGATTGTGAGTGTTAGTCCAATTGCTGTTCCGTCATTCAAAAGAGCTCAATTTTCAGTCAAGGGTATTAATCTGATTCGCCCAGCCACTAGGTATATAATATTTTGATCTCTACAAAATAGATACTTTGTTCAAGCTTAAATATGTTTGAAGCTTCTTCAGTAGTATTTTTTTAAGTTCCATTATTTTGTATGTACCTTTGTACTTATGTTGGAATAGCACGTTATAGGGCCTTCAAACTCCTTTTTCAGGTTATTAAGCGCTATAGAAGGGAAATATATGGTCTGTGAAGATGCTCAGGAGCCGATGGAGCAGTGCTCCAAAGAGCTTGAGGAGCTCCAGTGCGTCCAATTTTCATGTGCTGTTCCTGTGATGAATGGAAGAGGATTTATTGAGGTCCTTTCTCTTTGATCTCTCAAATTTAAAGAATACAGACTGTTGGAAACATAGGCTAGTTGTTAATCAGTCAAGGGGAGTAGCAAATTCCCCTCTTGCCTTGGTTTGCTTCAGTAGTAGACATAAGCTAGGTTTTGTTTTTCACAACTTTACTTGATCCTAATGCTTACGTATTGCTTCTCTTAGCCAAGCTTTATGTTTTCTACTTTTTCCTGAATTTGCCAGATTGAGGACCAGGGCTTGAGCAGCAGCTTTTTTCCTTTCATAGTTACAGAAGAGGATGTTTGCTCAGAAATCCGTGCACTTGAGCCTCTACTAGAATCAGGCAAAGCTGACTCTGATATTGGAGGATCTGGAAAATTTATGGCCATAAGTCAAGCCATGGATTTTATTCATGAAATGGGATGGCTTCTCCACAGGAGCCAATTGAAATCTAGGCTGGTTCAGCTAAACTCTAATGTAGATCTGTTTCCGTTAAAACGGTTCAAGCAGCTCATGGAGTACTCTATGGACCATGATTGGTGTGCAGTGGTGAAGAAACTATTGAACCTATTACTTGATGGAACTGTGGATGCAGGAGATCACCCATCCTTATATCTGGCACTTTCAGAGATGGGTCTCCTTCATAAAGCTGTAAGGAGGAATAGCAGGCAGTTGGTGGAGTTGCTTTTGAGATATGTCCCGGAGAAAATTTCTGATAAATTAGGACCAGAAAACGAGGCACTAGCTGACGTTGGGAACCAGGGCTTCTTGTTTAGACCTGACATTGTTGGTCCTGCAGGCTTGACACCACTTCATATTGCAGCTGGGAAAGATGGCTCCGAGGATTTGTTGGATGCTTTAACAAATGATCCTTGCATGGTAAAATTTCTGTCACCTTAAATCGCATCATTGTGAGGATCATGCTCTTTAATAGGTGTGAGACTTCATCTAGGGTTTACTTCACGTATGGACCTTGATCACACTGCTTTTATTTCAATTTTACATATTGTGTTGCCGTTATATTGTGAATACTGCATTGCATTGGCTTGTGACTTATATCTTTATCTGAATCCTTTTCAACCGTGTGTGGTTATCTAGCCCAATCATTTTTCAGTTCAAACAAGACTTGATGCTGCTGGTCTTTGTTATTAACAGACAATTGATGTGATTTGCTGTCTGGTCCAATGAAGTACCTGTTTTGCTTCTTTTATCTTGTCTGACCTTGTTAAATAATCTGCATGTTAAACCCGGTTATGTCTCCTCCCCCCTTCTAGTAAAAGGGAATTAAGATTAACAGCAGCATGTTTACTTGTCAAGTTAGGAGATTATATTTTAGACATGAGGGTTTCTATTCCAGGTAGGAATTGAAGCATGGAAGAGTGCACGTGACAGCACAGGCTCTACACCTGAAGATTATGCACGCTTACGGGGTCATTATGCATACATTCACTTGGTTCAGAAGAAAATGAACAAGAGACAAGCAGCGGCTGCATCTCATGTGCTGGTAGATATCCCCAGCAATCTGACTGAGTCTAGTATACATCAGAAGCAAACTGAGACTTCCACTAATTTTGAGATCGAAAAGGTGGAAGGAAGCCGTGCGCAAGGGCATTGCAAACTTTGCGACCTTAAATTGTCTTGTCGGACTGCAGTTGGAAGGACTTTTGTGTACAAACCTGCCATGCTTTCAATGGTGGCCGTAGCAGCAGTGTGTGTCTGCGTGGCCCTTCTGTTCAAAAGCTCGCCTGAAGTTCTGTATGTGTTCCAACCTTTCAGGTGGGAGTCGCTGGATTTCGGAACAAGTTGAGGTTGATTAACTTGTAATTTTTACATGTAATGTATTAGGATGCGTTTATCAACTGTATGAATCTGATTTCCTTTAGGAATTGCGCTTTGTATTGCCTAAATCGTGCTTTGTTGTTTACATTAATATTATGACCCATCAATGTACTCGAGCAATGTGTGTCGATGTTGCATTTCTTGTGATTCTCCTTTTAGGAGACTTATTATTCGGAAAGATTGTATTCCCTGTATGGGGAACTACAGTCTTGACTTTCGATTTTTTAATTACTATAATTATTCTTGAACTGAACTGTCGTTTCGAAATAAATAAATATTGAGATGTTTGGATGATAATTGATTAATTTCTGTTTCTGTGACATAAGTCATTGCGTCATGATTAGAAAAGAAAAGTCAATACACCGTGGCATGTGATGTCAAATTGACAGTTATATGCTTACCACAGTTTTAATGATGGTATACAGGTTATGGTGTAAATTTATCAATGATGTTTTTTTAAAGGTGTGTCCAGCACAGTAAAAAAAAATTGTTGGCATAAAATTACTCATTTTTAAAAGGGGACTTGTCCAAATTTTTTTTTTTAAAAGGGGACAAAAACAACGCCTCTTCCGTTACTTTATATATTTGTGGGACCACAAAATCAGATTTTTTTTTTTTTTTTGAAATATGACGCGAAGATTTTAATTAAATAAAATAATCTTAGTTTTATAATTTGCTAATTATAGTTTTTTTAGTCGTAAATAATTACTCTCCTATTCGTCATTAAAGATTTTTCTATTATTTTATCATTTTCTCAAAAAAATTCTCCCTCCTTTCCACGTGATCTCTCTCATCCTCTCAACCTTCCTCTCTGCCTCTGACGCAAAGTCTCCTGTACTGCACACTCTTCTTAGTTGATTCTTTTCGGGAGAATTTAGGAAGGAGATCCTCTCCTTATCTATTTTCTGCCCATCCTCATTCTGACCGTCAAAATCTTGATCCAATGGACCAAAATGATTTTTGATAACAGTTTTTTCAAAAACAAATCTGGCCCATTAGATCAAGGTTTTGACGGTTAGGATGAAAGATGAAAGGGATGGACAGAAAATAGAAAGGGAGAGAAACCACCGGAGAATTCATGGACTTGTGTACATTTTCAGAAGCATTATTGTTACTGTTTTTGTGAGGAACAAAGTTCAGACTGCCACTGTTGTAATCACCACCCATTTCACTCTTCACTACTTTGAACCCATCATCTAAAGCAGAGAAATTCACAAACTCTATTTCAAGTGCTGAGATTTTCCAAGTGGGTAGTTGGAGGAGAAAAGGAGAAGAAAGAAAAGGAAAAGGGGTCAATAGAAGAAAAAGAAGCAGTTTCGTTAGGTATATGATGAACGACGACGTCCGAGGGGTTGAAGAAAGGGAAAGGATTGGAGAAGAAAAGGTCGCTGCCGCAAGATGCGTCAGAGGAGGCCATGTCCTATGAGCTCCAACGTCAGATAAGGAGAGGAAGGGTGAGAGGGAGAGGAGGGTCGAGAGGGAGAAATGATGGGGATAGAAGGGAGAAATTTTTCCTGACTTTTTGGGTTCACTGATATATAATGAGCATGTATCAAAAAAAGGTTATGACAATAATGAGTTTAAAATATTTTTCTGACAAGACTTTAACTTAAATGTTGGGTAATGGACATGGATATTCGCTTTTTCCCCTATTATAAAATTTTATGCATAATTTTACACCCAACAAAAATTTGTTGCGTTAGACGCACCTTTGAAAAACCATCATTGTTAGATTTGCACTAGTACATAGAAAAAGCCTGTGGTATGGACGTATGGTATTCTCTATTCCTTCCTATAAGACTCGATTAACTAGCGAGAGTTAAATAAATTATTTAATTATAACATGTTACGTAGTACTCCCTCCGTCCCTAATTATAGGAGCAATTTAACCGATTTTGAGAGAATTAAGGAGAGGAGTTAAATTAGTTAATTTTACTCATTTTCCTAAAATGTCCTTATATAAATTTAAAATGACACAAGTTTCCCTAATTATAAGTGTTTCTAATTTGCCTTACATTAGATATCTATGACATATTAGTTTATATATGTATATTAGTTACTTTTTATATAGACATATGTATACATATATGTGTGTGTATATATGTGTATACATAAAGATCTATCTACATACATAGAGACACACACTCATATATCTACACACACACACACACACACATATATGTTTATATATGTGTGTGTGTGTTCACACATATATATCTACACATATATAATATATATATTGACACACATAAACACAAATCTACATATATATGTAAACACACATATATATAATTGTTACGGATTTATATAAGGCCCATTAGCGATGCGGCCCAATAATAAGGGGATCTATCATGATCGCCAACAGATCAGATAAGATCATAACCAACCTACAATCAAGGAGAGAATCAAGGGAAATCTCTATCACAAATAGAGGGCCATGAGCCCAAGACCACCAGGTACACTCTATACATACGAGTTAAACCCTAAAGGTACACATCTTCTATCTCTACGCTCTCTCTCAATTGCATATACTGCACACAGAGCACACACCCCACGCCTTTAGGCTAAACGCCTCCAAGTATACTCGAACTACGTGGACTTTGATCCCTCTTCAGGGTACGTAGGCCCTAGGAATCGCTCCTAGGTCAAGTCCCAATCAACATCAACATCCTAGCCCCTCGTGGCTGACAATCTGTGTTCTACACCAGAACAGTGGCGCCGTCTGTGGGGATCGATAAACTTCGATTCCCATGACCAAAAATGGTCTATACAAAAAGCAAAATCTCCCAAGACAAAGACGCAAGCAAATCTGGGGTGGTGGAAAATCAAATGGTCGAAGCCCAGAAGGAAAAATCACGCCCTGGGTTCCGGATGATTCTGAATGCTGCTAAATCTAAAAGCGGATGAACATAAAGGTTTGCTCTCGTCTGATTCAACTGATCCCTGGCATCGAATTGAGGGCATTCGATTCCCAGAACGTAGGTCCCCACTACCTATCTCCATCTTCGATTACGAGATTGGCACCTATCTCTAGAACGTCGATCTCATTTGATTCAACTTATCCCTGGCATCAAAGTGAGGGCATTTGATTTCCAGAATGTTAATTCGGTATTTGAAGGGATGGTATGGGTTAATCAGATCCCAAATTCAAGAAACAGTCAGATACTCCGGCGAGAGGCCAATAAAAGAAGGTTTAGTAAGTACAAGACACGATGAACTAGGGTTCCTTCTCCCGGGATCATCGAACGTTATCTACAATCAGAAAAAGGGCAAAGAAGAGAGTGATTGACCGACGGAGCCTTTGGAGGGATCCTCGGAAGACCGCCACAAGGCCTCGTCGCCCCGCCACGGTTCATATCCTCGATCATACGAACCACAACCTTCAAGCATGGCAGGCCTCGATCCCAAGACGGTGGAGACACAAGCCATCGCTATTTGCAAGAGCCAAACCATCTCGCACTCAAAACGCCTCAACAGCTCGATCCACCGCCCCGGACGAAAATTGGGTAACGAAGAAGAATCACGGAAATTCTAACCATGACCACGATGCATTTGATTGCGGGTCGGATTCTTACTCTAATCCCGCCTACTAGATGACGACCGACGAAGCAGATTCCTCCGATTCGTCCCGGCGGTTTACCTAAGTCGGCATATCACCGCCTCTCTATCCGAAAGCAGTCTCGCGGACGTTTTGTTTCGCGAATCGACTAAGAAACCCGGTCAAAGTGTAAGTTTGACCAGGGACCTTTCTGCAATAACGGAAAAGTTTTCACGCAGGGACCTAAACAAATCTCAAAAGGTTTCACACAGGGACCTAAGTGAAAATCACAAAAGGTGTTTCACAGGGTCCTAAGTGAAACTCTTAAAAAGTTTCACGGAGGGACTAAAGTGAAACTTCTGCAAATCATGGAGTCGCACGGAGCAATTCAATTGCATAGTACTTCGTGCCGAGTCAGAGCAAACCCATGACAATTTAAAGTATTTTAGAAGCTATATCAATTCAAAGGTATGCTTCCTATTATCATTTTTATGGCTTTAGAGAAGTCGTCGCAGGAAGACATTTATTCTTTTCATCCCTATCTTAGCTCTCACGTGGTAGGACCCATTTCATTTTTATATGTATTACATACATAAATTATGATGTCATATAGTAGGCTTGAATTATGCACACCGAAAGTCGGGTCGGCATATCGATTAAATTTAATCCGGTTAATACCCCGGCTTCGTGCAAAAGTTGAAAGCGGACTCCGGAAAAACCAAATCTGGTTAAAGTCCGAGATCCGTGTAATGACAGCTACGGCCTCCAAATCTTTAAACATGTAGGAATCCGAGGTACATAAGACCGTTTCCGAAAATCATGTTCAAGTCTATTATATACAGCAAATCCGCGCTCCTCAATTGGACCCCGGATAAACTGTGGAGTTTTGTCCCTACGAAAGGGATGAAGGCATACCCCGTTACACCGAACTGTTAGGACCCCGCTCTGCCAAAGTTTTGAAAACGGATCCTGCTACACCGAATCTGGTTAAAATCCCGGCTCCGAGTAAATTTGAAGGCATACCCTGCTACACCGAACTGGTTAGGACCACGGCTCGCCAAAGTTTTGAAAACGGATCCTTGTTACACCGAATCTGGTTAAAATCCCGGCTCCGAGTAAATTTGAAGGCATACCCTGTTACACCGAATCGGTTAGGACCCGGTTCGCCAAAGTTTTGAAGACGGACCCTGCTACACCGAATCTGGTTAAAATCCCGACTCCGAGTAAATTTGAAGGCATACCCGGTTACACCGAATCGGTTAGGACCCCGCTCGCCAAAGTTTTGAAAACGGATCCTGGTTACACCGAATCGGTTAAAATCCCGACTCCGAGTAAATTTGAAGGCATACCCGTTACACACGAATCGGTTAGGACCCAGGTTCGCCAAAGTTTTGAAGACGGACCCTGCTACACCGAATCTGGTTAAAACTCGGCCCGTGTTGCACCGGCAATCCCACCAAGTCTATTTACATGTATGAATCCGAGAAATAATAAACCCGGAATCTCGGTGTTCGAGTATCTCAACCTGGAATCTCGGTGTTAGAGTATGTAAACCTGAATCTTGGTGTTAAGTTAAAACCCTAATCTCGGGTCAAGACGCAAGCAATCCCGACAATCACGAACAATCGATCCGGTTTGGTAAATCAACACATCCCTACACTCAAAGACTGAACTACCGGCCTGGGGGCAACAGAACGGATAAACGAGTCCGTGGTTACGACACCCATAATGGACAAACAAATTCGTGGTTACGACACCCATAATGGATAAACAAATTCGTGGTTACGACACCCATAATGGATAAACAAATTCGGGGTTACGACACCCATACGGATAAACAAAGTCCGGTTACGACACCCATAATGGACTAATGAATCTCGGGTTACAACACCTGAACGCAAGAAACCCTGCTACGCCGAATCCGCTTAAAACCGGCTCGTGCCAAGTCTTGCTAGAAACAAAAGACGGACCCCGATTACACCGAATCCAAGAAAAATCCGGGTTCCATGAAAAATCTTGAAGGCGACCCTGCTACACCGAACCCGGTTAAAACACGGGCTCGAGCCAAGTCTTGAAGAAGGACCCCGATTAAACCAAATCAAGTTAAAACCGGCCCCGTGTAGAGTTTTGCCAGATAAAGTCATACGGTTAAATCCACGTTTCCATAACCAGTTCGAACTCAGAACACCGAAAGAACAGCTTAAATCCGCCTTTCCATGGTCGGGCTCAAAACTCGGATAAACCGGCCGTGTTCCCTAGTTGGAACCCGGATACATTGAACAAAGGATGCCGAGGGCCATTGAACCCGCTTTTCGCTTAAGCGAAGTCATCACCGTAAGCTTTTGCAAATCGGTCGCTTCCAAGACTTCCTTAAATGACACGAGGCCGCCGTCATCGCCCTTGTATTGACACCAAGGTCCATAAGCCCGTAAACGACACCGAGGCCCATACACCTCCAAAAATAGAAGAACGCGACCGGCACACCGATCCCGCTTAAAACTCTGCTCACGTAAAATCTTGAAGGAAGCAAAAGATGATCCACGGCACACGGCCTAGACATGGCGGCCAAACAACTCATTACGGCTAAACACAACGAAAGGTCGAGCCCGTGGTATTCGACTGGGAGACCTAGTCCTACGAAGGGCCGACGGTAACAAAAAGCCGAGAGATGGCAAATTGGCCGCAAATTGGGACAAATTTCTACCGGATTAAGGAAAAACTCAACAGAGAGCCTACGTTCTAGAAAACCTGGCTAGGAAACAAATCAAGAGGACAAGGAACGGCGACAAGCTAAGGATCTATTATAGCTAGGCCTAGTCGTAGCCGAAATGCCGCAACGGACACCTCATGTCCGAATTGTCAGCTTTACATCTCTAGAATTAATAAAGGGTTTATTAACCGAATGTTCAATTCTAAGAGTGCTTAAATGATTCGCTGAATAAGCAGACCGACACCGAGGTCCATACGCCCGGTAACCGACACCGAGGCCCATGCACCCGCATATATTTTGATGCATCGAAATTGACACCTAAGTAAGAAGGCGAATAGTCATACTGGACCTCGATCGTGTCCACTTGGTCAAAGTGTGTCCTGACGACGACCACGGATGAGCATGTGACAATTTGCCCTTACCCTGGTTAAAATCCCGGATAACGACTCCGAACCTCGTAGCGTGGTATATTTAGACACCCCTACTCATGCACCTGGTTTCTGACACCAGAAGAGTACTAAGCGGACTCTAATTACTTAAAGACCCCGGCCCTGGTCTAGAACTTGACTATGTGCAGTTTATGCATAAAGTTAAAAGTACACAATGGACCAATTACTTGAATTTTTATTCATAAGGTTAATTGTTCAAAAGTACACACAAAACCGGCATCCTACGCCGAAACAAAAGGAAAAGGAAGAATAAAAGAAAAGAACTTCTAGCTTGAAGGGGTTGCCTCATCCACAGCGCCCGTCACCCCTGAGCCAACCCCGAAGCAAGTGCCACGGAATCCCAACAAGTCGCGAACACCTCGTCCGAATTTGGAAAGTAACACATCCTGTCGCCGAAACATGAACTACCAGCCGGGGGCAACGAGTGGACAACGATTTGTTAAGCGGAAAAGCGGGTTACTAGAAAGTTTAATGCAAGCTCTGACAAATATCCGAAATGAACACGTTGAAGAATTTGCTTGCACAAACAAGAAGTATTTTCCATTTATGATGATTTGCTCACATGTTATTAAATGCGGAATATAAACCGCACAATTAGCCCGGTACAATTGCTACGAAAGCAAATTAAGATGGATGGACGAAATCCATCCCCAGTTCGTGGGAGCCAGTGTCACGCACAATCATGGCGTAACTAGAGGGTGTTCCCAAGAGTCTCGCGGCGGCGGCTACCGCTACCTCGGATCCTCGAAGGCGGGACACTAACCCGCACCGTGATTCATCCGAGATCACTCTTGGCCCCATGTCTACCACCTCGAACCCTTATGTCGTCGGCCTTCACCACGGCATTCCTAGGGCCTGAGGTTACCACCTCGGACCTTTAGGACGTTGGTCTTCACCACGGCATTCCTAAGGCCGGAGGTTACCACCTCGGACCCTTAGGTCGTCGGTTCTACCGCAACACTCTTAGGACCGGAGGTTATTACCTCGGCCGCCCTTTTGGACATCGGTATTCACCACCAGCCCTCAAGCCATAGGACGCCAACATGGCACTTCACGAGACGCAGGATGCCACCCCGGCCATCGGACCTTGCAACGTTACCACGCACACGTGGAAATGGGCTCAAGAAATTCTAGCCCGACGCAGACATCGAGAGATGGTTAACACCTCTGATGACTTATCCAGACATCATACACCCCTACAGTCCAAAACTTTGAACTACCGGTGGGGGCAATCTATTACGGATTTATATAAGGCCCATTAGCGATGCGGCCCAATAATAAGGGGATCTATCATGATCGCCAATGATCAGATAAGATCATAACCAACCTACAATCAAGGAGAGAATCAAGGGAAATCTCTATCACAAATAGAGGGCCCATGAGCCCAAGACCACCAGGTACACTCTATATATACGAGTTAAACCCTAAAGGTACACATCTTCTATCTCTACGCTCTCTCAATTGCATATACCGCACACGAGCACACACCCCACGCCTTTAGGCTAAACGCCTCAAGTATACTCGAACTACGTGGACTTTGATCCTCTTCGGGTACGTAGGCCCTAGGAATCGCTCCTAGGTCAAGTCCCAATCAACATCAACATCCTAGCCCCTCAGGGCTAGACAATCTGTGTTCTACACCAGAACAATAAT
The DNA here is from genome assembly GCA_025563575.1 of Acacia pycnantha. Taxonomy (NCBI): domain Eukaryota; kingdom Viridiplantae; phylum Streptophyta; class Magnoliopsida; order Fabales; family Fabaceae; genus Acacia; species Acacia pycnantha. Next base: position 1,252,043 of record JAMWYP010000187.1, on the reverse strand, counting down.
GCTCCTAATAATAAGTATAAATAGGGGTATTATAGGAAAAAATTGACAAAATTTAAAACTTGCTCTTATAATTAGGACCAAAACCAACTCCAAAATTTGCTCCTATAATTAGGGACGGAGGGAGTATATGATTTTTCTAAAATACTTATATAAATACTCTCTCTGGTCCTAATTATAAGACAACATTTGGGGGGTTTGTTTTGGTCTTAATTATATGACAACATTCTAATTTTTGTCAATCTCTTCCTAAAACATCCCTATTAATATGAATGAGGGATTATGTGAAATCAACAAGATAATTGAAGTGTCAAATTTATATAAGGACATTTTAAGAAAATGAGTAAAATTAACTAATTTAACCTCTATCCTTAATCCCTCCAAAATCGGTTAAATATGTCTTATAATTAGGACCGGAGGAAGTATATCATTAGATTATATATCAATGTATAAGTTACAAAAATTAATTTTGAGAAAAATAATAAATATAATTTATTTAAAGTAATTTATTTAATTTTCCTAATCTTTCCATATCAATCTACTGAGTTTTATATTAAAGATAAAAAAGAAGTATTAAACGTTTAAATTATTGGAATGTGGTATAATCCCTGCACAGTATTCGCTGACTTTTTGACAGAAGCATGGCTCCTTTTTTACTAGTTATTGCTAATCTTTGTCTCAGGCTCCTTTTTATTCTTCTCATGATTTTTGCGATATTAATACTCATGGGTTCTTTGTTCCATTACTGTATAAATTAATTTACATAAGAAATAAAAAAAATTTAATTTGTAATATGAAATGGGAGAATAGTAAATTAATTAGTACCACCCCTCCCCTTCAACGGACAACCTGGCTTACTGTCTCCCCCAGGCTCAAATTCTAATCCTTTTGGGCTGTTGAGTCTTCTACCAAGTTTGAATTGATATTGGACGGTTTAGCCCTCAATTCCCACCACCATCCATTAGGACAAAATTCCAATAACTGCGCAAAAAAAGCATATTTAGCTTGTGAATAAAGTACTAATTTATAATATTTGACTCGCATCAAGTTTTGTTTGTGTCATTGTGATGGATAAAAAATAACTGAGATTGCAGTAAAGACGGTTTTTTCTTTCACCATTTCCATTGCCATCAAATGGGACAAAACTCTGATACGCAATCATTGGGACACTGGTAACAATATATATAACAAGACTGGAATTACGAGGAGGGTGGTAAGAAAAAAGAACAAAAAACATATTAAGCCTTATGGGACGGATGGGTACATCAACCTTTGGGTAGAGAATGGACAATCAGCAACCAGAACAAGCGAATTATTCGTCTACAAACTAGTAAAAAGGTAGGCTTACTATCCGTAGCTCTCTAAGCTTGAGGCTTTTCCCACTTAAGTGGCTTCACAACTTCCCAGGTGAAGTCCGGGTCTTCCCTTCCAAAGTGTCCATAGGCAGCAGTCTTGAGAAACCTATGGCCACCCCTCTTGAGGTCCAAGTTAATGGTGATCATCCCTGGCCTAAAGTCAAAATTCTCCTTCACGAGTTGAAGAATCTCCCTCTCAGGAATCTTTCCAGTTCCATATGTGTCGATAAAAACTGATAATGGCTCAGGCACACCAATAGCATAAGAAACTTGCACAAGGCACCTACGGGCAAGCCCATTTGCCACAACACTCTTCGCTGCCTGCCTGGCAACATAAGCACCACTTCTGTCAACCTTGGTGGGGTCCTTCCCAGAGAAAGCCCCACCACCATGGGCACCCCAACCACCATAAGTATCAATGATAATCTTTCTTCCAGTGAGACCAGCATCCCCATGAGGTCCTCCAATAACAAAGCGGCCAGAAGGGTTAAGATGGAAGATAGTCTTGTCATCTAGGTACTTCTCAGGGATTACAGGCTTGATAACATGCTCCTTGAGATCAGAAGCAATTTGTTCATTGTTGACCGTCTCATCATGCTGAGTGGAAATGAGGACAGTGTGAACGCGGACTGGAACCATGGCACCGTTGTCAACGTAGTACTCTACTGTTACTTGTGTCTTACCATCTGGTCTCAGCCAAGCGCATGTACCATTCTTCCTAACCTCAGTAAGGCGTGCTCCAAGCTTGGTTGCAAGGACGTGGCTCAATGGCATAAATTCAGGAGTTTCATCAGTGGCATAGCCAAACATGTGACCCTGGTCACCAGCACCAACCTCCTCTGGGCGCTTGGTAAAGTGGCCATGGACGCCCTGAGCAATATCAGGGCTCTGCTGCTCAATATTCACCAAAACCTTGCATTTGTCAGCATCAAGACCAACCTCATCTGAGACAAATCCAATGTTACGGCATGTGTCCCGAACAATCTTCTCATAGTCTATGTTGGCCTTGGTTGTAATCTCTCCAAAGACCATGACCATGTTAGTCTTGGTGCAAGTTTCACAGGCAACCTTGCTGTCGGGGTCCTGTTCAAGGCAGGCATCAAGCACTGCATCAGAGACCTGGTCACACAGCTTGTCAGGGTGACCCTCGTTGACAGATTCAGAAGTGAACAGAAAGGTCTCCATTACTCAAGCTACACAAACAAAAGCAAGCAAAATATTAGGACTAACAAAGCACAGAAAACTTGAATACCAACAGCAGAAAAGTACCCGGGTTGCTATGGAAAAAGCACACCAGCTCATGCAAGGATAGAATATAACTGAAATCTGAGATTATGATGAAAAGGAATAAATCCATATATAACAATAACAGATTCTGCAACTCATGCTAAGAATAAAATACAACTAGTCACACGATTAGTTCCGGGAATTAAATCATACCCTTCATTGCGAATGAACAACCTAACGAGTTACATTTCTGATTTTTAGTAGATAGACTGAAAAGGGAATGGAATGAAAAAAAAAAAAAAAATCAGAACGAACTGCTCACTCTCTAGAATTAGTGCAGGCAACGGGAGAAACTTAGATCACAGTGAAAATATGAAAATCAATAAACACAGCACCGCTGCTACTAAGGTTTGTAGACAATAAATGTAAATCAATCAGAATATCAGATCTGACATCAGTAGAATACAACAAAACTCTGAACCAGAAAACCGAATCAGCAGAAACAACTTGAATGGATTTATTCTGGAGAGAACCATATTAGATCGAAATAGAGCTGGCAAAAAGGGCCAGGCCTAACAAGAAAAATAGTCATTTTTCTAGGCCTAGTCCTTGAGCATAAGGATCAAGACCGGCCCTACATGGCCGAAATTATTTTAACAATATTTTACTATTTTTTTCTGCTTTTCTTTTTTAAGAAACAAAACTAGAACAATGAAAGTCCTAATTTAACACAAATGCTGTCAAAATTAAGGTTAAACAATACACATCATAAAACAATCAAACATAGTCACTAAGTCAGAATCAAAATAGATTCTTGTTCACATAATACAATTACAAATAATTAATAAGAAGACTTAACAAAAGAATATTTCTTATAAATATATATTGAAAAGTGTAAGTAGTCAACACAAGATATGAACAAAAAAATTATTAGAAAATAAGTCCAAAAATACAAAATTAGTAAAAACAATTATGAAATAAGAAATACCATTTATAGGTTTTTCATTTTTAGGATTCTTGATTTAAAATGTTCTTGTGAAACTTAATTCTAAAAAAAATAACAATCATCAAATATTTACAACATCAATGGTAAAGTATAAAAAATCAATAATAATATTATTATTATATAAATTATTTTCACTTTTGAAATCAAAATCTTAAAGCCCATTTCAACTTCTGTTATAATAGAGACTTCGGTTAAGCTAATAAGGGCTGGTTAGCGAAGCCAATCCTTTGCTTGGTTCCTAGGAAAGTCGGAGATCAGAGCGCACTCACATCCCCTGCAGTCACTGATGACCACCCTACGTTTGCTTCTTCTTGCTTAGAGCCAGCCCTTGTTAAATCGGGGCCTACATGGGCTCGCCGTTTTCCCGGCTCTAGATCCAAAACACAAGAGCCCTAATCCAGCGTTTTCGATATCCAGAGCACTAGGGGCATCATATAATTGGCAAAAAGGCATTCCATAATTACAAAAGACAGTAGGTATGGCAAGGTGAACTTAAAACAAGTATAAAGTTTATCATAAGCGAAACACTTAGATCTCTAACGAAGATGGTCTGCAATGGACAAAACGAACGCCATTTACTCATCAAATCCATAAACATCGGATAACAAGCCCAACAGTTAAAAGGAGACATCGAAAATGGATGCGAGAGAAAGCATGAAGAGGACAATTAAGAGGAGAATAACCTGGAGCGAGTCGGGCACCGAACAATGGATCTGCAACGAAGATTAGATTTGACGCTCGATCGAACCAGATCCCCACAGAGTGAAAACGACGGATGACTAGGGAAGAAGGAAAGACAACGTATAACAACCAGAGTCACCCTATTTATACCAGTTCATGGCGCAAATGACCGGGTACTGGAACGAGCGGTGGTGGATTCTTTTCAAAGAGGCAGGAGAGGCACATAGCCGTTCGATTTGAAGGTCAAGTGAAGGGGTGGGATTTGTCGGGGTTGGTGAGGAGTGAGGACGTTGGGTGAGTGATGTTCAGCATTACCGGAGATTACCGGTTGTTCACCAACCCTCGTACCACCCTGTAATTTATTGAGTTCAGAATATATGTTTAGAATTATATGCTTGGTGCTTATACCTTTAATTAGAGGTATAAGTATTTTTTTAATTTTTTTTATATATTTTATTTATTTAGATTTAAATTATATCCTGCTTTTTGAGATATTTTTTGCATCCAGTATCAAATTAATTAATTTTCAGTTCTGCATTTGTCTGTAACACCAGTATTATGAAAATTAATTAATTTGAGGTACTGGAGGCTAAAAACATCTCATAAAACCGCATATAATTTAAATCTAAATAAATACAATATATAAAAAAATGAAAAAAAATATGCTTATACCTCTAATTAGAGGTATAAGCATATAATTCTAAGCACATAATGTGGACTCGTAATTTATTTGTTTGGTGAGGGGAGATCCGACTACATGGAATACATGGAAGCAGATCATATCCTTATCCTTTTTTTTTCCTCATCAATCTATCTGGGTCGTTGATTGTGAATATGAGAAAAAATTCAAAATAATATTATAATTAACCTTTTAAATTGATTGGATGAACATGATTTAGATATTAAGAAGAATGATGAAAAAATGATGATGAAAATAACTCAACCCGAGACTACATACATCAACTTTATTGCAATCTCAATTTAAAAAATTTGATTAAATCAATTTAAAGTATTTATATTTATCATTTTTTTTCTTTAAATTATTTGGCCTAACGTATAAACTACTACTAATACACCACATATGATATGATTAAGTAATTAATAGTATTTAGTTTCTTTATTCTCTCTAAGAAAGTCAATTTATTTTATATTTAGGACCGGAATGAATATTTAACAAAAATGAAACTGAAGAATTCCAAATAAATTTTTCATAAAAAGTTATAACCAAATTAGGACATTATCGCAACTTAAATTCTTATTCATTTTCTGTCCAAAAAAGAAAATTTCTTATTCATTTTTCAATATTTCAACATTAACAAATTAAAAAAAAAACTAATTTAGCATTGACTTTATTACAAAGACTTAAATAGTTGTCACTAAGCGTTGAAATTATTACATGAACTAAGAGAATCAAAAAGTTTCCAAAATCTATTTTATTCGAGTTTAGAAAATTATTTAGAGATATGGTAAAATTAATTTTTTATTAATATTGTAATTACACACAGTAATATGTATTATTTTCAGATTTTGGTCATAAATATAAGACCTAGTTATCTTTTTTTTAAATACTAATAAAGTTAATTAAATTATTTTAAAGTATTAATATTTATTATTTTTTCTTTAAACTATTTTACTCAACTGGTAAATAAACTGATCTATAATATAATAATACAAAATATATTATATAATTAAATAAATTATTTAGCTTTTTTAGTATTTCTAAATAAAATTAACTGAGTCTTATATTTATATTTAGGATCAGATAAAGTAATGAATACCAAAACTGTTATTGTTTTCAACGTGTTTATTGTTTTTTATAAAAAGTATAGCAGCTTTCCTTCATGTTCTCTCTCTCTCTCTACTGGTATATATAATTATATATCGGGGACTTGGGGAAAAACAATTTGGTTTCTAAATTACAAGACTCAGTTGATTTTTTTTAAAGATTAAAGTAGTTAATTAAATTAATTTATTATTATTTTTAATTTTTCTCTAAATTAATTTTTTTAACTTATAAATTAATATATAATCCAATAATATACAATATTTGATATGAATTAGTAATTTATTTAGTTTCATTAATCTTTTAAAAAAAATCAATTAAATCTTATATTTAAGACTGGAGGTAGTATTTTAATCTCACTTAATTAGGTTCCTTAATTTCTAAAAAAAATCAACTGACTCTTAATATTAAGGACTGAATAGTGGTATATTGTGAACAATCCACATGTAAAATATAATTAAAATACATGACGTGGATTATTTTACTGTGATTATTGTTTAAGAAAGATGAATATCTTTATTTGTGATATTCTTCATTTTATTAGCAGGAGTCATTTTAACGGGGGGCTCATCCTCTTCTTCATCACTTCCCATCCTTCTCATCTATTGTGTGGATTGAAATGAACGGTTTAAATTTAATCTTTTATAAAAATATTATTTTTATATTAAAAAATATTAAATTATTAAAAAAAATATAAAAATAATACTTTTATATAATATTATATCTGAACGGTTAAGATTTCAATCCAACGGCTGAGATGAGGAAGATGATGGAAAGTGGATGAGAAGGGAAGAGGACCGTAGCCAACCCCCATTTTAACATGCCGTATGAAAGATGGCGGCTGGGCAACTATGGCAAAGGGCGCGCGTCTTAGACCAGCTGAAATTGCAGTCAACCTAACGCAGACCTTTTTTTATTTTTTTATTTTTAAAAAAACATAAGAGCTCCAAATAATCTTTACATTTATCATTTTTCGTTATATCTACAATTCTCCTTTTCATGGCATCACCATATTATATAACGTCTCCCAGGGCGGCTTCCTTGCATCATTCAAAATAAAAACAGCAAATGTTCATTTTTTATGGGTTGATAGATTGATATATAGAACATTGAAACAGTTTTATTTTTATATTGAGAAATATGTCAGCAGCGGACGTGGCAACAACTAACGTAGGAGTCATAAGAATATGGGAACAGTATAGCGCGTGGGGTGCCAGATAAGTGGAGGCAGTTGTTGGCATTTGGCAATGCTTTGCCCTTTGGAGACCACATCATTACTGTGCCCCTTCACAATTACAGCTTTTTTAAAAGAAAAGGTGGGGGAAGAGCATAAAGGGAAATGAATCTGAAAAAGATAAAGGAGGAGAATTCGGACTATGGGCATTATCTTACGTAAGATAAGGAACAACGAAGAAGGATGCCCTATCATTTTTGTTTCCCTTTTTTTATCCACCGTAAAATAATAATTCGATAAAAAAATACAAAATAATGTTTTGTTTCCAGATTATGTAAATATGCATGAACTGTAATGGAGTGCACATTTTTTAAACATATAGAATAGGATGGTGGGCGGCTTGATGAGATCATGGCCATGATGTTAGTGCGTTTCATGTCTAGTGAGGGCCTTGCTCGATTTGAATGACGCACGTTTCCCACACATTCTTTCAAAATCAGTATTCCATTCAATCGGTTCTTTAGACATTCCAGCCAACTAATGAAGAAAAGAATAAAATAATATATACCTGAAATTATAATAACAAGTTATGGAACCACATGTGTAAAAGAATAAAAGATGCAATGCCTTTCTTTACACGTCCAAAATGCATCCATTAGGAGGAAGAGGGACAAGAAGTGGTATTTTGCGAGTGTGGTCTGTATTTCTTTTATTAAAGATAAAAATAAGAAAGGAGAAAGCAAGCCCCCCAAGCCAGCGCTGGGAGCGAGCCTGGCTGCATCAGATGCAGTGGTGAAAGAAAAAGATTGCCACCGACCAGCAAGCAAATTCGTGTTGGGCTATCAGAGAGAGTTGCTGTCTCGTTGCTAAGCAAGGTGCAGTAATAGGGTGAAGGCTGTCAAAACGAGAGTATGTTTTTAAATGTGAAAACGTGAGTCCATCTCTCATAAAATTTAAAAGAAAAGAGGGAAAATTAAAATAAAGGACCTAGAGAAAATAATATTTATTATAAAGGACCATAAAAATTGTAATTACTTAGAAGAACCAAACATCATAATATAAATTTAAAATGACTAAATTGCCCTTGATCAAACCTTATGTATTATCTCTTGTATTCATAATTAAAAATAACTACAATTAAAACTAAACGGCCTATTATGATACGATCATATCTTTTTATTTTAATATATTATTTAATTAACAACGGTTAAAATCATATTTCTTTTTATTTTTTATCAATTTATATCATCAAGTTGCTTGATTTATATTATCAACGTTAATATCAATTAAGCTATTTATATAAAAATAAAAACTAAACTTATTTCATATTTTTCATGATATAATAAGTTAATTATATTTTTAAAAATTTTATTAACATTACATGATTTTTTAACCCACATAAATTGCTTCTAAAACAAAAATAAATGATACAAACTTTCTTGGGATCAATTAAAATTTTTGTTGATTTTTAAAAAAATATATTTTATATAAATTGAAGAATGCGCACTTTTTTCATAGATATATATATATATATATATATATTCAAGTTGTGAAAAATAAAAATTGAGAAAACTATTGTTTAATTTAATGAAACTTAGAATTTTGTATTGGTTTTAAAAATAGAATGTGAAAGAAAATGTATGAGGGAATGCAAAAGATTTTGTTAGGGGCATGTTAGTACTTTTAATTTTATATTTTTATATTTGGTCCTTCTAAATAATTACCCTTTTTATGGTCCTTCTCTATAAATATCTTTTCCTCTAGGTCCTTCATTATAATTTTCCCAAGAAAAGAATGCCAGCTTGCCACGACCGTTACTGGAAGAGGCAAGAATAACATATCAATAACCCACTTGCGTAAACAGCAACTCTCTCTCTCTCACCCTCTCCCTTCCCCTCCTTTTAATAGAACCTTCGATACCGAGTCGATATTGTGCGATAAGAATAATCGTTCGTTTTTTTGCACACCACATAAGTTCTTAGTTCTTTTTCCATGCAAAATGGCCCGCCCAAAAACAAAAGACCATCTTACTAAATAGTAAAATACTGCATCTCCCATGTAAGATGTAACCAACAGAAACTGCAGATATACAAAAAAAAAAAAACAGAAACTGCAGAAAACAAAACGCTCTTTCCAATACGCTCACATTTAATTTGTGTATATATGAAGTACAAACACTGGATCAAAATATAGCCTCAAAACAAGCAAAAATTAATCCCCCATTCAGGCAATTAACACTTAGAATTCAACATGACAGAAATTCACGACTTCGCTAGACCACAAATTCAACCCAATTTGGACACAAGTTAAATCTGCTGGATTTTTTTTTTCCAACTGTTGTTTCTTCGCCAGCTAGCTCAACTATATGAAATCGTTTCATTTCCCGAGCCTAAGAAAAAAAGCTAGGAAAAGAGTTTATGACCTCCATTCCGCCAAACACCTCGCACAGGCAGCCCTCCAGCACCGTTCTTATTACCATCCAAGGCCTCCGTTGATCCGGGATCTGAGTTGGCATTTGAACTCTTAGGATCCAACAATGCTTCTACAGAACCATCACCAAGGCGCATTCTAATGAACTTAGAAGTTTTCTTGCGTTGCTTGATCCCACTAGCCCCCTCATCTTTACTTTGGCTAGGAAAACTGCCAAGTGATGCTTCACTCTGCTCAGCCTGCTTTGGGTTGGGTAGACTATGAGAATTCGTACCAATCAATTGTTCATCAGCCAAAATTTTTGACTTACCTTTGGTGATACGGTAATCACCCTTTGATAGTACCTCCGCATTCTCTTCTGAAAGTTTATGATTCAACTGTAATTGACGTACAGTGCTTACAAAGCTATCTTCTAAGTTATCTTTATAGTTCCTCTCTTCAATATCTATAGACTTCCCTTTACCTTTACCTTTCTTGGAGACCTTGCCATCTTTGTGATGGATACTACCGCCACCCCGATCATTTTCTTGTAACGCAATTCTTTGCAAGCTCACATTGTGATAATCAATGAGTTCTTTCTGCTTGTGTGGATCAGGGCACAGTCTAGCTAACTCAAGTACAAGATGAGACAAGCCAAACTGCTGCACATAATCCAAATATGTGCCTGCGTCAATTATTCCTTGGCGATATTGTGCAGAAACGTCTTTAAAAAGGGTGAATCTTTCTTGGTCAAAATCAAGGGCACCACGAATCTTTTCAACCAATGACTTGTTAGCAGAATGAACATCCTCCACATTTGTCACTGCCAAAGATTGGCTACTTGCAGGCAACTTGTTTGCTTTTGTAGCTGATACTGGAGGAAAATCAGAAAAGGAGGGTTTCAAAGAACCATTTTCAATAAGATTTGGAGCAGATGCAGAATGAATGATTCTACCATTGTCACGTATTTCTCTTGACGTGCCAGAAGACAGATGCCCAAGAGCAGTTCTCTGCGTAGCCTGGACAGAACTAGCATAGGATGAAGGTGCAGGTCCATGATTAACGACGATCTTTGCCTGACTGGAATTACCTGACACTCCAGGAGCAACATTTGTTGGCCTTTTAGATCGCATAGGATTACTTGACGATTGCACAGATCCACGACTTGCAACTGACCATCCACTAGCAGAATTAAGAGCAGATGCATTTCTGTTGTTATGCCGACGCAAATGTGCTGCCATAGTGTTACTAGATGAACCTTCAGGCTCATTTTTGGGCTTTGCTTGGCCATTGATTGATGCTATGGGAAGAGGAGGAAAGGAGGAACCTTCCAATGGTGAACTCCCTGAATTATGTCCCAAGGCTTGGAGGTACCTTGAAGACAATTCAGAGCTTGATGTACCTAAGGATTCAGATGATTGGATGCCTGGGTCATCATCGAGGTTCCCATAACCAACAGCAACCTGTCCACTGCTTGATGTAGCTGGATCATGATCCGGGCTGTCTGCACTAGCAATGTCAAAACTGGCTTGAATGGCCATAGAAAGTTCACTTTCAGAAAGATCACGACGAAATGTCCGACCTCTTCCACGCCGTTGATCTTGTTGATTACCATGTCTGTATCGGAAGCTAGTTGGAATCTTAAGGGAAAAGAATCAAAGCCAATATAAGAGAGTAATAGGGCAACAAAACGAAATCACTTGACATTTAAAATGAGTAATTCCACAACAAATGAGAAACAAGAATTAACAGGGAAAACCTGAAGAGCAGCATTGCGTTTTGACCTTGACATTCGCCCTCCGTGTTCAATAGCATTATGCCTCTAAGCAATAGGCAAACAAGGAAAAATAATGTTAAAAATGAATGGAGGGGTAAGCCCACAGCGAAAACACAAGTTATATAAAACTGCAACGCAACATAAAAAATTTAAATAAGCATAGAGATGCAAAAAGCACGTGGACTAAACTAAAATGAGCTAGGACCATAGCTTGTAAACTCCTAGATTGAAGTAGCTGGTTCACTTGGAAACCCAGTACATTGGCCTGAGGACCAGTCTGGATGGCCCTGTGAACTGATGTGAGGAAGAATCAACCAATACGGGTAAACATCTGAATTGAGCCAGGGGGGTTTAATGAGAAATCAGCACACCAGCAAACTGATAGGTTCAAACCACTACTGTCGGCAAAACACACAAGACATAGGGGAGTGGCAAATGGCAAATGGCAAATGACAAAACATGGGCGACTGCTGGTCCAGAAGGAAAAACAGTTAGTCTTCTGTACTGATGTTCATATCTTCACTCTCAGCATCATTTGTATCATCTGTGTTTGTAGTCTAGTCTAGTGTCTGTAGTTGAAGTGCCCCAATGGTATTTGTATCACAATGTACTTACATGAAATACAAAGCTATATTTGTACGGAAGCAATATATTTCAGTTCTATTCATATTATCATGCGTCATACGGGCATTTTGTGAACCAAACTTGAAACAATTGTTCAGGTCCTAGCAGACACTGAACCAGCCCATGCACAATTTCCTCCTCCTGATTCCAAAGTGGGCAGCCTGCGCACTCAAACATGAGGCAGCTTGATGTGTGGCAGCACCTTTAGGATGAGACATTTATTGCATGCACAAATTTTAATGAACTTGCAAAATTTTGTTTGAAAAGATTACCTCAACTGTAGCGCAAAGTTGGTAACAATGACATTGACTGCACTTTTATCAGGTATGTGTTTTGAAATTTTCAAAATTAATTCATATATGTTTGTTATTGATTACCATAGTAAACTTTTAATATATAAAATAAAGTATCTATTATCACTAGTCAGATCATGACTGAACCAGTGGATCATAACAGCTTTGACAGTTTAGTAAACTTTCCAGTTTAAAAATCATTCCTGACGACTAGGCATGTATAACAAACATGTACCAAATAAATGATTAGGACCAAAAAAAAAAATTAGAGGAAAATAAATATGCACAGAATCACCTTCATCTCTGCTTCAGATTGAAATACAATGAACTTCTTAGCAAGGCAGGCTTCATCTTCACATAAGAAGTGCTCTTGACGGAAGTGGATCTGTTTACACAAATACTCAAGAGTTCAGATGAGGGTAAAAAGGTATTTAGCCATTTACTCCGAGATTAAAAGGAAAAGGAACAGTTTATGTCTTGCCTCTAAGTCATCATAATTCTTATAATATTCATAGCGTCCTGGATGTTGCCTGCATTAAAATGTATACATTTCAAGATTACATATATAACATTTAAACCCAGCATACTAACACGATATCTAACAAAGTAGATGGTTGGCTCAGATGTTACCTTTGGCATATATGACAAGTAAAATGTTCTGTTGACATATGAGTGTAGAGTTCATTGTCCCCATAAAATGGGGTTCGGCAGAATTCACACATAGGATGCCCCATAAAACCACCTCTCTCACTCTCACTTCCATCCACCTCAGAATCACCTGTACTTATATGCTGATTTAACTGTGCTCTAGTATATAGCTTTTGTTCGCAAATGAATACCTGTATTACAGAAAGAAATTATCATAAAAAATCTTAGCGTTAATATTTGAAGGGAAGCAAAATTCAGAAACCAATATCCTAAATTCCTATAAGATGCAAAATATGCAAGTGGCACCTTCCTTCCTTCCAAACATAAACTGCACATGAGCAACCTGTGAAAGCGGAACAAGTGACCCTTTAGCTGTTCTATGTTCCTAAACCTTGCTCGACGCTTTGAGGCATCAGGTGCTTGCTCCTCCATCTTGTCGCATACACTACATGAAAGCTTGCACATAGCCTTGATCATCTTGTAGTGGTCCACATCATCAAAAAAAGCATTTGTATCTTCATGGTACCAGTACGAACCCACATGACCCTCCCTTACATCAGATGGGAGCCCTGAGAAGTTACTAATCACCCTTGTAAAATCTCCTAGAGCCTGCAACCATGGCAGCACCAATGCATTTCAATTACATCCAAAATGCAGCAGCTGAAATAAATTAAAAACCAATCGATCCACACCAACTTTCTAGCTTTCTATCAGACATATTCACACCAACTTTTTTATTTTATCAACCTATCTCTGTCCAAGCCTTATTGATTAAATGGTACATTATCCCTGTGACATGCACAGCACGCGATGAAAATGCAACAAAAGAGATCCGGAATATAAATGAGAAAACATAATGCTACAAATTCAGGGGAAATGCTACAGGTAAAAGAACATGGAGCCCTAAAAACAGATGAGCGGTTTACTGCCCCAAAATTGATGAACAGTAAGCCTACTTCTAACAGTAAGCATGTTCCTCGCTAAGCGTCCTTATTTATAAGCAGAAAAAACTGTTCACTTAGCATGTAAATTCGTCCAATCTAGCATTAACCCAGGTTAAATTTGAGTTATCTGCGCGCCAAGTAATATAGGCATCTGTAATGGAAATAATGACAGTGTGCAAGATAACAGACTTCAGAATCACGTGGCTGATTGTCAAGGGCAAGGGATATGGTAATTCTAACAAAAAATTAGGGAAGCTCAGCGAGCATTGAAGTAGTAAAAGCAATGCCCGAATGACCTACCTTTGTGACAAAAACACGGTCGCACTGGGTCTTGCAGATGCAACAACGGCGATCGTCGCATATGAAACGGAGACGAGCTACGCAAGTCGAGCAAACCTCCCGATGCAAACAGGAGCCGTACGCAACCCATTCCAAAGGTTCGGCGCAAACAGCACAGCAGTCATCCATGGCTTTTTTAGATGTCGAAACCTAGAGATGATAACCCTAATTCGGAAGGCTGATCACAGAGACGAATCTAGGGTTTAAAATTGTTGACTCTGATAACTTGATGACGATGGCGACGGATAGGAATAAATATCTAAAGTTACAGTAATTCAGCGTCGGCGGAGCAGAAGCAACTAATTCAGGAAAAGAGAAGGAGGGATCGAAGGTTGGGAGGACCAGACACTTTTGTGAAACAAGAAATGACTCGGTTGGAAAACTCTCCGAATTGGATATTCGCCGTCTAATAGCCGACCGTGACTGCCAAGAAACCGATGACTGATTTTTAAAATGTATGTATATATGTGTATATATATATATATATATATATATATATATATATATATATATATATGAGAGAAAATTAATTTTTTAATTCGCCGTCGTAGTTTGACTCGTTTCCTAAATTCTTGGAAAACAAGTGAGTCTCATCTAACTCGTTTATACATTTGGGGTCATATTTGTGGTTTTAATAGTGTTTATTGGTACATCTAGATAAAACTCTTTTTACTTCTTCTAGTCTTTATTATGAGACATAAATTAGTATGTATATTTAGTTTTTTTTATAAAGCATTTGTTTATTTCTAAGAAGTAGTATTAGTTATTTTTTTTCCATATGTACCCCTAATTAATAAAAGTAGTGGATGAGAGTAATAATTAATATGATATTAGAATTTAGTGTAATTAATAGGGATAATATTAAAAATGACTTAAATTTTATGATAACTTATTGACTTTACTTGTTTTTATTGATTTGTAAAAATTATTAGTTGGGGCCTTATAATAAAAATTATGAATAATATATTATTTACTTTATATACTAAATCATGAGAAATTACTTTTAGTAGCGACATCAACAAACAAAAAAGTAAAGTCAGCATCGTAGTCAAACTTCTCCCTTGCCTCCGATCTGAAGCCAGGAAAGGGGATAGAGGGAGAGATTTGAGCAACCTAAGGATGCCTCTCCAGTGTTAACGAAGAATCTTCTTCAACGGCCCCCCGATTATGCCTCCCAGGCTGTCGTGGGCGAGGCCGCGCGTCAAGTGATAAATTCCACTCTCAGGCGCAGAGCCCACCTTGTTCAATCCTTCTCCGTCGCCTTCCTCTACTGGTGTCTGGTTGTGCCACCTTGGGTCTGATATGTTGGATTATATATATATAATAGTGCGTATGATTTTCTCTATCAGATTCTAAGCCTCTTTGTTTTTCCCCCCTTGCACTATCAATAAGCTTCTGATGCTCTTCGTAACATGGGCAGTGTTGCTTAATTGGTGAGATGAGATCGCGCGTCTGTTTCGTTGGGGCTGGTGAACTACGTAGCGTTGTCGCCATCCAATTCTCTTTCTCCCCTGCCTGGTTTTCCTTAAGGTGGGAGAACAAGAGAGAAATTATGTTGGAGAGGCATCCCTGTGGGTGGGCCTTTGATTCTTTGAAAAGGATATAGCGTCGTCGTCGACATGGGAGAGGCGTCCTCAAGTTGCTCAAATCTCTCTCTCTCCTTCTTGGTTTTAGATCAGGCAAGGGAAGAAAGGGGAAAAGTTTGACTGCAAGGCTGACTTTACTCTTTGTTGATGTGGCTCACTGGTTTTCTAAAAATTGGGAGATCTTAGGGAGGGAGGGAGTCAAGGATTGAGTTATAAATTTAGTGACACTATAATTATTAAATATTAGATTTTTTCTATCTATATAAGATAAAGTTTGTAGTGTAATGTTACACTATAAATTTTATCCTATATTTAGGATTGGAGGGAGTATATATTTAACCAAAAAAAAATATTATTATTCTTATGTCCATCTCATTCTGGTTTTTTAATTTACCTGATAATCCATCCATCTCATTATTAAATTCTTGAATTTTTTGCTATCTATCTATTTATCCCCTCTTTTATTTCAAAATATCCAATCATATATTACATGGCATAGTCGTGTATCATATTTTTCATATGGATTTATAGTTAAATGGTAGTATATGATGGGAAATTGCTTATTGAGACCCTACTTATTTACTTTAATAAAATACTAGTTGGTTTTACTCCCTCTGGTCCTTATTATAAGGCACCAACTAATTTTTTTCAAAAACCAATAAAAGTAGTTAAAGTCAATAAAGTTATCCTAAAATTTAAGTAATTTTCAATACAACCCCTACTAATTGTATTAAACTCTAATATTATATTAATTATTACTCTCACCCATTATCTTTATTAATTAGGGGTAGGCATGGAAAAAAACCAAATAAACTTACTAGTTGGTGCTTTATAATAAAAACCAGAAGGAGTATTATGGATCACAAATCAATTAAATATTATTATAAAAAAAGGTAAAGCAACATTCCACAACATCGTGATATTATTGTTCTGTGCTTCGGCCCCCCTAATTCTAACAAAGCACCAAGATCTATTAACTTTAAATAAAATTATATTATAGTACTCCATGATGCTGAATCCACTATTTAATAATAATGGGATGTTGGGGTCTACTGACAAGTAGTATGGTGGATGTTTACTCTTCCGTTATTGAAATCTCGTAATACCCCCATTAATTTTTAGGTATGATTAATCATTTTCATCTCCAATAAATTTAATGATTTATTTGCTCATCATATTTCTAATGTAGTTTGAATTTGTACCGATATAACATTATTCGTTAATTAATATTCCCTCCGGTCCTAATTATATGACATATTTAACCGATTTTGGGGAGATTAAGGATATGAGTTAAATTAGTTAATTTTACACATTTTCCTAAAATGCCCTTATATAAATTTAAAATGACATAAGTAAAAGTGAATTAACAACCCCCTACCACATATTTCTCCGACCAATTTTCCTTTCCACATGCTTTCTAATTGAAATAATGGTCTTGCTATATATATGTGTGTGTATATGTATACATATTGATTTATCTACACACATACACACACATACCCATATATCTACACACACATATGTATGTGTGTGTCGTGCGCACATATATATATCTACACAGATATATATTGACACACAAATACAGATATACATATATATGTACACACATATATACAAACATATAGACACACATATACATACTGTTCTGGCGTAGAACCAGAACCCTAACCCTGATGGGGCTAGGATGTTGATGTTGACTGGGACTTGACCTAGGAGAGATTCCTAGGGCCTACGTACCCTGAAGAGGGATCAAAGTCCACGTAGTTCGAGGATTGATGGATGAGGCGTTTAGCCTAAAGGGGTCTGTATGCTCTGTGACGGCTGTCTGAGAATAGCCGGAGCGTAGACCGTTGTAGAAGATAGATGTAGAAGATGATAGATGGATAATCTGTCGAAGATCATCCTCTTGATCTCTTAGGTTCACGCTCTATATGTAGATGGCTCCCACGTTGTGCGTGTCCAAGGATCGTGCAAACCGCCCTGGTCATGGCTGGGTCCCACAGTTAGTGGGTTGTGATAGTGGGATAGTGGGCCTTGACTAGGTCCATAACAGTTGCCCCAAGCTCGGTTGTTCGTGCCTCGAACCGCCGAGGTTAGTTGTTTGATTGATCGCGCCATACGGACTTGGCCGAGCTATATCAAGTGTGCGCAAACCGTGGAGTTTGCTCATTTCAAATGCTTGTTCGAGTTTGCTTTAATCCCAAGTTATTGACAATCGTATAGTAATTGCCCCCACTGGTAGTCCAGTGTCTCGGTCGCCGGGTGGATTTGTTGAATCCGGATATCGTATCGGAGTTGCCGCCACTCGTTTGATTTTGATTTTGATAAAGTATCTATCCGAGTTTCAAAGAACTTCGGAGTTACTTGTCTTCTGATTGAATTGCCCCCAGACATGTAGTCCGGGTTAATTTTGCTTTGAAACTTGTCTGCTTTTTATGATCGCCTGATCTCTTCTTCTTTGATCATCCGGTCTCCGGGTTTGTTTGCAAGGGCTGATAACAGCGGCCTCGCGTAATTTGGAAACCGGGCTAAGTCTTGGAAGCGCCCAACTTGGGAAAGCTTACGGTGGCGCTTCGCTTGGTGGTGGCCGTTCGATGACCCTTTCACGGAGCCCTGATCAGAATCGTATTAATCAGAACCGGGTCCGCTTCTTTTTCAATAACGTAACGTTTCATCCGTGTCCACGATGAACCGATATAGTGAACTCATTTGTTTTGGAGTACTATTGAGTGACCGAGCCAGGTCAAAGGTGTGATATGCGAGAATCGCGAAAGTGCGAAAGTGCATCCCAGTATTGAAACCGTGAAGTGGTGAGGGTCGTATTCAAACCGCCTTGTATAATTCCGTGTTCGTTGACCGGTCATCCTAGGATAAAGGGAAGTTGTCACCGCCCGGTTTGGTTTTTCACCAAAGCGTCCGAACATTTTGACTGATCGTGGCCTGCATGACAGCTTCCGCTTGATATCCCGGAGTAAGTTAGGAAGCGTCCCGGTTGCGATAGCTCTACTGAGACATCTCCTCCGACCGAAAAGCCGGTTTCATTCTTCGCCCGTATTTGAATTACAACCGGGTTCGGTGACCCCGGTTTGCTCTTTCGTTCATGTCTTTGTTATTAGTGCAATTTGAGGAGATTGAATCAATGCTCTCGACCGAGAGTTTCTTTACACGGCCTATATTTTAACCGTATTACGCGTAACCAAGGCCCGCCTTCAACGGAGTCGGATTTTAACCGATTCTGTAACCGAGTCTGCCTTCAAAAATTCACGCGGAACCAGGATTTTAACCAGATTCGGTGTAACCGGGGTCCGCCTTCAAATTTTTACATGGAGCCGGGATTTTAACCAGATTTGGAGTAACCGGGGTCCGCCTGCAAAAATTCACGTGGAACCGGGATTTTAACCAGATTTGGAGTAACCGGGGTTCGCCTGCAAAAATTCACGTGGAACCGGGATTTTAACCAGATTCGGTGTAATCGGGGTATGCCTTCAAATTTACATGGAGCCGGGATTTTAACCAGATTTGGTGTAACCGGGGTCCGCCTTCAAAACTTTGGCAGAGCCAGGATTTTAACCAAATTTGGTGTAACCGGGGTATGCCTTCAAATTTACATGGAGCCGGGATTTTAACCAGATTTGGTGTAATCGGGGTATGCCTTCAAATTTACATGGAGTTGGATTTTAACCAGATTTGGTGTAACCGGGGTCCGCCTTCAAAACTTTGGCAGAGCCAGGATTTTAACCAAATTTGGTGTAACCGGGGTATGCCTTCAAATTTACATGGAGCCGGGATTTTAACCAGATTTGGTGTAACCGGGGTCCGCCTTCAAAACTTCACACGGACCGGGATTTGAACCAGATTTGGTTTAACCGGGATTCGTCTTCGTTCCCTTTCGTGAGAAAGGAACTCGCAATATGATTTATGAAAGCAGGTTTGTGCATGACATGATTTATGAAAATGGGTTTGTGTACCTCGGATTCATACATGTAAATAGACTTGGCGGACGTCGTCGTCGCCTTTATATGGAACCGGGATTTTAACCAGATTTGGTTTAACCGGTTGATATGAAGGAAATTGGCCAAGTGCAACTCAGGAGTGCCATCAAATAATAGACGAGAAAGCTCCATAAACAAAGAATGATGATCTACGGCTTGTGTTAGAGATAACAATTGGCTTTGATTTATTAACATTTTGACCAGACCAAAGAGCATATAAATTCAAGACTTTTAGTGCAAAGCCATCAGGAAGCTCTTGAAGCCAGAACAATATTTGAGGAGATTTTGTCTTTCCAGGGAATCAATTTCTCCATCATTTCAATAATGACATGACATCAGCAAGGCAAGCAATTCATTATTGTGAGCAACTATACAAGTTGATAACGTAATTGCCTGAACTTATAAGATAAAAGAATGAATGATTGAAGTTGCTGCAAGTAGAACCTGATCAACCATATATCTCCATATCTAGAACCTCAGGCTTTGTGGTGGTCGAGGTGGAAGTTCTTCTACTGAGTGAAGTAAAGTTTGCAATACATCTACATCGTTTATCAAGTATTTCTAACACATTGTAGGCCACATATAATTTGATTGTTCCTCGACTACCGATCATATGACAAGTTAAGCTAATATCTGCTTGTTGCAAAAGAATGACTCCACAAGCCATAATTATGAAGCAGCCAAAATCGAACAACTCAACGATTGCCACAGCGCAAATGCAAATACATATGCATCGCATCATTAGGCATATACCTTTAAAGATGACATACTATAGTTTAATAATAAATATCTTATGCATGTTCCATTTTGTCTTTTTCACATAAAACCCCAAAGTTTTTGGTGTGATGGTCTGCATAGATAATTAAGAAGGGGCGGGCCCACTGGTATTTTCATTTTCACCTCCCCATATCTTCTAATGCGTTTTCATCATTTTCCACCAATTATTCATTGAATGATAACGTAAGAAGGAAATGTACCTGGTGTATGAGAAAAGCATCATGTAATCTGCTCTCCAAAGCTTCACCAAGTAATCTCGGTATTCTCTAAATCCAGTAACCCGAATTAAAATCTGGATGAAACCTCTCTTTCTTGGCTCCCTTGCAATATTTCTAATGTTATATCATGCTAAGCCTGAAAACTTCAACAAAGTAACTTGAGCATCCGCATCTGCTGCTCTATTCTGATCCCAAAAATAGGGATGAAGAAATAGCTTTAGCATTTGGGAACTTCCCGTGTTCTCTTTTGGTTCTCCCTTGGTTTCAACTTCAGGAGGCCCATTAAAAATTTATGCAGATTTAAGCAGCTTCCTTTGTAAGAATCTGTCTATACAACTCTGCGACTCTGGATGTATATTTGGCCTCTATTTTACCATCGTTTGTCCACCCATGTTGCTTCAAGAAAACCTTTGCGCGATTGTTTCCTTCTAAACTCATCGTTTTAGTTGCTCAGGGGGCATGAATCTGTCAGCAATTCTTAGCACCCAGAGATTTATACATCCATGTAAACTCTAAATTCACAGCCATCACCAAGTGTTTGAAAAGGGTGGCGATAAGGTTATGCTCAAGTAAACAATCTGACTAAAGCTTATCAAGGAACTTCGAAACAGCAGCAGGAAGCAAGTGAAAGAGCTCAATTATGGCTGCCGCAATCTTTGGTTCTTCACCAGCTTGCTTATAAGAGAATTAACAGACTCGTGGGTTCTGGAAGGTATCGCAACATTATGGATATGAATGCTGGCTTAGGTAGCTTTGTTGCTGCAATTTGATCTCCGAAATTGTGGGTTATGAACGTTGTGTCAACTATAGCTGAGAAGAAGACCCTGGGTGTCATATATGAGCGAGGACTGATTGGCCTCTATCATGATCGGTGTGAAGCCTTCTGCACATATCCAAGAACGTACGATCTCAGTCATGCCCATGGTGTCATTCGAGATTGATTCTCTTGGGGCCGTGGCCATTCCTCCTTTGCGATTTTTTTTTTTTTTTTTTTTTTTTTTGAGAAACTGAGAAAGATAACATATATTCCCAGGACCTTGACTCCGTCACTGTGTCAATTAAAGCTATCCGGTTCTGTAGCCGGCTTGAATACCCGAGATGATCTCGCGTCCAACCCGCCAATCATTCACAATCTTGCGCGATTCCTTGGATTGATGGCGGAGCAAATAAATTTGATGCCGCTGACCTTGGGTTGCGAAGGATGGTAACACAATCGATACAACCAAATCATTGAACCCTAATAGTATGGAATCATGCCGCTGAAGGAGAAAAAGGGTTGGAATCCGTCGGATCATGAAAATCTTAAACTTGAATAAATGGTTGCTTTCGGCTTTGTGTGTATTTCCGAGCAAATTTATGAACCCTTCCTCTGCCTCAATGGAGATTAGAATTACTGGTGGTCTAGATCATGAAAAATCTGATTGCTGCTTTCGATATTTGACCATCTTTGGTCGTAGGAATCGAAGTTTAACGATCCCCACGGTCGGCGCCACTGTTCTGGCGTAGAACCAGAACCCTAACCCTGATGGGGCTAGGATGTTGATGTTGATGGGGACTTGACCTAGGAGAGATTCCTAGGGCCTACGTACCCTGAAGAGGGATCAAAGTCCACGTAGTTCGAGGATCGATGGATGAGGCGTTTAGCCTAAAAGGGGTCTGTATGCTCTGAGACGGCTGTCTGTGAATAGCCGGAGCGTAGACCGTTGTAGAAGATAGATGTAGAAGATAATGTGTAGATAATCTGTAGAAGATGATCCTCCTGATCTCTTAGGTTCACGCTCTATATGTAGATGGCTCCCACGTTGTGCGTGTCCACGGATCGTGCAAACCGCCCTGGTCATGGCTGGGTCCCACAGTTAGTGGGTTGTGATAGTGGGATAGTGGGCCTTGACTAGGTCCATAACACATACATACATACATATATATATGTTTATAGATACACATGTGTGTGCGTGTGTGTATTGCAACCCACATATATATATTCACAAAAAATCAAACACACTTAAGAGAATAAAATATGGGTATTTTAGGAAGAAATTAACAAAAGATAAAAAATTGTTCTATAATTAGGACCAAAATTAACCCCCAAATATTGTCTTATAATTAGGACCTGAGGGAGTATTAAATATTAACTACTTAATATAAACTAAATATCCGTCCGTCCGTCTTGTGTCATTGTATAGCAGGGCTACGTAGCAGTGGTCTGATCACAAAAAATAATGAAATGATTCCAAACATGTTTTTGATCATATTTTATTGATATGATTTTTACACTTTTGTTTTTTCCCTTCCATTTCATTAGATTTCCAAATTAGTAAATAAAATGAAAATTTAATATCTTAACTGGAAGGAATAAATACATCTTTTTATAAATAAATCATATTTTAAAAAGAAGTAAGTAAATGGAAATAGAATACCATGAACACGAATGCAGAGAGCCTAATATCTAAGTAGTATCTTAAACATATCAAAGAATATTCTAGAGATGCCTATCTTATTCTTAATGTAAGACTGTAATTAACTAATTTAAATATATGGATAGTATTATTTAAGTGAATTAATATGAAATGTTTCTTTAAAATGTCCTAATTATCTTCACTTACTGACTTCCTCCATCCCACACTTGATTATTAACTTGTTCAAAAAATACTAAACTATCAGTAACTTGTTCAAAAAAACTATCAGTAACTTGGCCCTCATGGCTTGACTCTGGGATTTAGCGATCCAAGTTCAATCACCGGTATGACCACGAAAACACATATACTAAACTTATTCATGGCATGTACCCAAACTAAAGGCACGACTTATTGGACGCAACGCTAGGAAATTGAAAAAGACATCGACAATATCTCCACGCATAAACTCACAGGTCGCAAGAGATCCAAAGTGGCTCTTGAAAATCACCCTCCACCTTATCCCCAACGCCATCTCCCAGGCACAAGCGGCCCATGTCCATCTCATTCCCTGAGTGCCACATCGGCGTCCCATTTTCATATGCATTACACGTCAGCCTCCTCAGCTCTGTCCCGTCTAGCCTCATCACGTGCAAGTCCCCGTACGGCTGAAACTGATTCGGAAGCGACACCGACTCCGCCGTTACCCCCGCCAAGTTGTCCGTAAACAGCAGCCACTCCCCGTCCTCACTGAAGCACACGTGGTTGATCCTCTCCCTGTCTGCTTCTTCTGAACCTTCTTTCCCCGCTACATAAATTCTCCTCAGGCCAGAGCCATTGGGCCTCACCACGTAGATGCTAAATATCTCGGTGTTCTTTGGATTATGTCTGTTCGATGAGAAAGCTATTAGATCCCCTTTTGGTGACCAACTTGGCATTGTATCTATCCACGGTCCATCCGTTAACTGACGTATACCGCCGTTAAACTCGCCTTCGACGGCATCCATTATGTAGAGGTTCTTGTGCCCAGACCTACCTGACCGGAACACCACGGATTTTCCGTCCGGAGAGCATGACGGGAACGCATTATTGCCGGTGTCATCTCTGGTGAGAATCTTTATACCACAGGGTACGTGTTCGCGATCATCCGTGAGATCTGAGGGGTTGAATGTGATCCGTGAAATCTGGACCGTTGTCTTCGGTGACTCAAAGATTGGCCCGATGGAAGTGTAGATCACGTGCTTCTCGGTGGGACTCCACGAGTTGTAGAATGATGTGCGCCCTTCAAACAAGGTCCAACGTTTTGAACCGTCGGATTTTATTATCTTCACGCCAGTGTTCTTATCAAAGGTGTGATTAAAGGCGATGAGGTTGCCGTCTGGTGAGAAGGCCGGGAACGAACCGTTGAGTCTTAGCAACCGTATATTTGGAACCGGAGACATCACGGGCTCCAGATGGGGGATTATGGACTCCCCCTCCTTGGTTGGTTCTCCGCGGAATCGATGGTACCCGAGTAAGTCTGAATTTGGAGATACGAATGGATTGTAATGATGGATGTTTGGGTTGATTATCTCAGTGATTGGCTGAAATGTCTTGGTCTCAACATCAAAAATTTCAATATGTCGAAAATCCGTCCCGCGGCGACGAGTTGCGACGGCAATTCGCTTGCCGTCATGCAAAGACGCTGGGGTGAAGCAGTGTACCGCAGGTGGGGTGACCCGAACTGGCGGTTTCGGAGACCCAGAATGTTCAGAATCCGGTAAATCCACCCGGAAAATGCTCCACCACCCATCATCAGCTACTCTGTGAAAGTAGATGGTTGAGTCTCCAGACCATGTGGGCCATCCACCTCGCTCACACACTACCACACGTTTTTCTGGGTTGGATTCGCTGAAAACAACGATGTCAGTTTTGAGTTCTCGAAAATCACCGTCCCACGGACGAGATCCATAGGATGCGACGGCAATAAATTTGCCAGTTTCAGATACTGCAGGACTGTAATCGACCACCCCATAAGGAGTCAGCCTAGCAATTTTCCCTCCATGGAAGCTGGTGGAGTAAACGGCAGAGAAACTCTGGAAATGACGATTGGGTTGCTCGTGAGCCGACGTGAAATAGATCCTCCCCTTTTTTATAACCGGACGATCATGAAAGAGGCTATCAGGAAAAGAAGGTAAAGGTTGGGGCTTGGGTGATTCAGGGCTGAGCAGATAAATCCGGGGAGACCCAGTTCGTTCGGAGATAAAGACGATACTCCGGTGATCTTCAACAAACTGAGCATTGAAATTGATGGAAACTCCATCGGTGAGGCGGTGGTCGGCAGTGACCTGATGCGTAGGGTGTTGGAGGTTGACGCAGAATACATCAAAACCGTATTCAGTCCTCCCGACAGTGTTGAATACGATGGTGCCTTTTGGAGGATTCATGGTATTGGCCGGAATCTGAAACTGAATGGGAGTGAGGTGAGCGTGAATTGGAAGGGAATGCGATGATGAGTGATGATAGTGGGAGCAGGGTTTATAAAGTAATCTGGTGCGTGAGGCAATTCGCAACCTGCTAAACATTATCCAGCCTGCCTTTCTTGACTCGCAGGTCCCAGAACTAATATTTAAATACGATAGTTTTTTTTTTTTTTGCTAAAAATTAAATACGATAGTTGTTAGTGTGGCTTGCTTAAGAATCCTTGTGATTAAGGTACCCACGGCCTCGTTGCTTTTAGTTAGTGCACTGGGCGAATTCAAATTTAAATCGTCTACTGCTGATGTTGGATTTAAAAATGTTGGCAGGTTGATGGAAAATATTGTTTATGTTGTATTCAAATATGAAAGGACAAGAACCGTATCATTCCGTTCCCACGTAAGTGTGGAATTGCATAGGGAAAGAAATGGAGTATATATCAACTAATGTGTTCTTTTAATTAAAAAAAGGGTTAAGTAACAATTTTCTCCTAAAACTATACCCTCAAGAGTAATTTTGTCGTAAAATTTTTTTTGGGTTCAATTTTGCCCCGAAAGTTTATTTTGAGAGCAATTTTGCCCCTCCGTTAGAAACCCTAATGGTCAACTAACTGTTGACCGTTAGGGTTGTTAACAGAGGGGCAAAATTGCTCCCCAGAAAAACTTTCGAGGCAGAATTGCTTCAAAAAAAATTTTCCAGGGCAAAATTGCTCCTGGTGGTATATTTTTTATATTTAATATTTAATTTTCCAATAATGACTCGTTAATTAAAATGCAACCCTTTTTTATCTCTGCCGTTGCTAATTTATGTGATTCGACCTGTTTAAAGTAGGCCTATTTTTGGCCTGTTTGAAGTAAGTCTGTTTTGAAGTGAGGCATGTAGCTTGTTAATTTAATTATAAAATTTTTAAAACTGTAGGCCTCCTTTACAGGGCACAAGCTAGGCCAGGCCTGTATACAGGTCAGACTCAAGCTGAAAAAATGGCCTATAACAGGCTACAGGCCAGGTTCAGGCCACTTTGTTGCCGAAGAGACTTGGCCTGTTAAGGGTGAAGCTTGGGCTAGCCTGACCTTTTTCCACCCTTATATATAATATAAATAAGAATTAGAAATATATGATATCATAAATAGCAATTTTAACATTTGTTTTGGGTTAAGTATCAATTTTGCCATGAAAGTTTTTTGGGTTTAATTTTGCCCTGGAAGTTTTTTGTTAGGGCAATTTTGCCCCTATGTTAGAAACCCTAATGGTCAACGGTTAATTGACCGTTAGGGTTTCTAACGGAGGGGCAAAATTGCTCCAAAAAAACTGTAAAATTGAACCCAAAAAAACTTTCAGGACAAAATTACCCCTAGGGGTATACTTCCGAGAGGAAATTGTTACTTAACCCATTAAAAAAACATGTCAGGGATGACGCTACCTCCTATCCTGATTATTGCCAGTTAACTTGATACTACTCCCTCCGGTCCTAATTATAGGAGCAAATTTTATAGTTGGTTTTGGTCTTAATTATAAGAGCAAGTTTTAACTTTTGTCATTTTTCTTTTCCTATAATACCCCTATTTATACTTTCTCAATAATAATTAAAGACAATAATAATTTAATAATACACCTATATATTTTATAAAGTAAATAATGTTTGCAACTCATTAATGTCATATACACCTAAATTATATTTTTTTATATAAAATAATTTTGAGCAATTTTTGTCATATTTTCCCATGAGTCCACATTAGGTGCTTAGAATTAAGTGCTTATACCTCTAATTAGAGGTATAAACATTTTTTTAAAATTTTTTTATATATTGTATTTATTTAGATTTAAATTATATGCTGCTTTCTGATATGTTTTTTTGCACCCAATATCTCAAATTAATTAATTTCCAATTCTGCGTTTGTCTGTAACACCAGTCTTATGAAAATTAATTAATTTGAGATACTGGGTGCAAAAAACATCTCAAAAAAGCAGCATGTAATTTAAATCTAAATAAATACAATATAAAAAATATTAAAAAATTAAAAAAATATGCTTATTCCTCTAATTAGAGGTATAAGCACCTAATTCTAAGCACCTAATATGGACTCTTTTTCCCATATCACCCCTACTAATATCTGGATGAGAGTCTGTTCTTGCGTGAACAGAGGATGGCTAAGAGTGATATATACTGACAAGGGAGATATGGAAAATCTTATTCGTTGTTCTGGTAGCAAGAATGATATCCCAGGGAAATATATAATGCACATAGTTTGTTTTGTCATATTTTGAGCAAATATGTATAATCAATATGCCTTATGTAATTTGTAATTTTCATAGGGATATTTTTAGAAAATACACATAATTAACTAATTTAACTTCCTTCCTTAATCTCCCCAAATTCTGGTAATTTACTCCTATAATTAGGATCGGAGGGAGTATAATTTTGGCAATTATCACAAAGATTTTTTTTTGCTCAGATTATCACAAAGAAGTTGAGTAATTTAATAAAGCGTGTGTGTGCGCTATATGCGAAATGAAACGTCCTTCCATTTTACTTAACGTAATGACTAATTAAGGGTTGATTGACCACTAAGTAATGCTTCATCAATTACCAAATTATACAGAATAAATCAGAGTATGCAGAATGAGCCCTAACATGACAATATACAACCATCCAACATATACCAAAAGATGGAAGAACTACTTTTTAGCAAAAGTAGCCTAAGCTTCCGAGGTCTTCCCTGATGGACTCGTACAAGAACTATCACCTGAAAAATGTGGGTAACCATCAATCCAACTCATTACATATACTAATATGTGCTTGTGAGGTGCCAAGTGGAACAGTAAATATAACATAGTATTAAAAATATAATTCACGAATATACACGTCATAAATTTTTATGTCATGAGTTCTGTATCAAAATTATGTATTACAGTGTTCATTAACACAATTCCCAAGATGCCTCCCACCAATCCAGCCGAACCGCCTTATTTCCTCCGACTAGACCCATGGGCTAAGTTACATCCATGTTACTGGTTACTCAAAAGCTCACTGGTCATGTGATGAGATTCGGCCAAAATCTTCAGAGCACATGTCCCAGACCATGGGTATTTTCCCCTCATTGAACTAGCGGGGTGTCGTAAGCCCTCATTGAATAAGTGGGCAAATCCCTCATTGAACAGGTGGGACAATAACAAGCCAACCATCATGCACCAATGGAGGCCTCACCACGTGGTGGAATAAACTACTCCATCTTCCCAATTCAACCCCATAATTATCATAATCAATAACTCAACAAGAATTTTTCCAAGATACATAAATAAATATATGTATATATTTCACAATTCAAATCATAAGATTCCACAAGGCAATTTCTATTAAGATATTCATAATCATTTCACAAAATACTCACAAACAACATGCTAATACACATAATAAGTGGAAAGTGGTTACCTCTCGCCGAAGCTAACTATTATCACACTGCTCCTAATCCAAGAGTTCAAACATACGCCAAAAACAATCTACCACAATCAATTACTAACAATTAATAACTCTTCTAAAACTCTACATAATCAAAATTATCACTTATAATTTCATAAAATTAAAAATACAAATAATAATATATTTATTCCTCTTTTAATAATAATATTATTTATTGCTATTTATTTATTTTATTATTATTTTTCTACAACTTATTATATATATATATATATATAAAATTTACGTATCATATCATCTTTTTCTTGTAAGTCTAAAATCTTGCAACAACCTCTTTCATGTGAACCTTCTTTTTACAATTTAGTTGTCTATAAATTATTTTAGGTACAATTCTTTTCCTTCGGTCAAAACTTCTAAAATAGTAATTTAATTAGTTGTTAACATTTAGGCATTAAGACAATTATTTATTTTGGTGAGAAAACGAGCTTTATACCCATAAGGCTTTAGATCCTGAGACTTTATGGATTGGCCCAATTTTCATGATACAGATAGAAATGAACCCTACATGGCGACAAAACTTTCAAGGTTTGGTTTTATATCTATATATACACAAATACTTGGCAGTAACCTCCTGGAAACTATGTTTACTATAATGAATATACAAAGGTTAAACCTCCTCTCTTTTAGTTTCTATAAACAGAGAACTTCTCAAACAGGCCTTAGTTCACGTCATGCAAGGCTTTGGTTATATAATAAAACAAGTTTGGGTCTAATATGCATACCTATATGCATCAGTAATTATATCAGTAACAATATAATATGGCACCAAGTTCTTCTCTTTCTTTTCATGGTTTATGCATTGCAGTGTGTGTGTGTATATATATATATGTACATCGGTAATATAACTTCCACAAAGATATATTTATATATGCAGCAACATATAATCTATATACACACACATACACACACAAAAGCAACACATAGCAAGGTTTCTTCCTTCTTTACACACACACACACACACTTTTATATATAAGTAACTCTTTCTATTATTCTCTTGGACACGCAGCATCTCATGACAGCAATATATATATATATTTTCGTTTCAATTTAAACTCCTAAGACCGAGACCTATAGGCAGCAAACTCGTGTGGAAAGCTCAAAGACTTACCTTCGGTTTCAAGCACGTTCGAACGCTCTGATTCTCACCAATCCACAACCCCCCTGTTTTCGAAATTTAAAAACAGAGTAACCAAATGAGCTGAAACTATTATCTCCTTCCTCAGCTTTCTCTCTTTCTCGGACTCACTCTCTCTCGGTCTCTGAGTCTGCGTTTCTGTCTCTAGATGAATGAAGGCGACAAGGGTAATTATAAGAACTTGAGAGTCTGGTTCGAGAGAAAACTAATGGTCCGAGGGGCACTTAACACCGGGCTCGAGAGGGAAGGGCGCGCTTGCGTGAACAGTGAGAGAAAATCCATTACTTGCATTTAATGTTGCTGCTGCTCCTTTTTCTCTTGACGGCGTGCCCAGTTCGTGTGTACAGAGGGAGTATGGGATTTGTTTTATATTTGACTGTGATCATTTTGCTTTCTCTGATGGCGTGATCTGGTCGAATAGATATTATGGTGTGGTTTTGTTTTTGTTTTTGTTTTGATTTCTTTCCTTTCACGTGTTGGAGCTGAGCAGACATGAGATTATAATGGGCTGGTCTAATTGTATATTGAAGGGGATATTCCTTACTGTTAAGCGTTTTGGGCTGAAGGCTGAAGAAAATAAATGGGTTTAATGATCATGGCCGAATCAGTCTTATTGGGTATATGGGCTATAAGTATTTAATCCAATGAATTGCTTATTTAATTGCAATTTGAATCAATATTATATAGATCCTAGAAATAAATCCTTAATTGCATTTAAAGATTTTCTTCCCCAATTAAATTTCTTGACATAAAAACATTATCTCTAAAACATTTATGCCAAAAATTATTTCCTTTATTATTTGCCCTCAATTTATGGGAAAATATATCTTAAATTCCAAATATGAATTTTTAACTTTTATCCAGGCTAAATTTCCCATAATTAATTCCACCATAATATTTGCATATCCTTGAAATAATATTTCGTAATCTTCCCAAATTCTCAAGGTCCAAAATAATTTTAATAATTATCTTAAGCCTTTTTTTTCTCTCATAATAAACTTAAGACTTTTGGACTCTACTGGCTAGAAGTCTTCTCGTCTTAGTTTTATTTCTAACCTTCAGGTCCAAAAATTTGGGATGTTACACGAAAAAGGTAGGTTTATGGGTTAATTGGTCCCAAACAACTTATTGCAGTAATGGCCACCATTTGAAGTGGTGAAATAGACGCAAAATGGAAGCTCAGTACTAATAGAGCCCCATAACTTGGCTGAATACATCTGGCGATGAGAT
Organism: Acacia pycnantha; assembly: GCA_025563575.1. Lineage (NCBI taxonomy): Eukaryota > Viridiplantae > Streptophyta > Magnoliopsida > Fabales > Fabaceae > Acacia > Acacia pycnantha. The sequence goes on along the minus strand of JAMWYP010000187.1, from coordinate 1,220,523 downwards.
CCATCAACAAGAGTTCGTATAAACAGGAAAAGGCACTGCAATCAAGTTCATATTTGTCCACCCTTGTTACAAAATTGCGTCCCGTCAAAAAGGAAATTATTCACGAATCGGTCTTACACCAACAGATAAGAGATTATGGGAATCAGTTTTATTATGATGCAAAAAATATAGCAGGATTCTTTATCTGGTGTTTCGCATTATATATGGTTTTCCTTCATAGAGAAATCACCAATGCCCGTAAAAAATTCCAATGTCTATCTCACAGATGCGTCCCATGTTAGAAAACTAAGCGATCTAAACATGTTAAACACAGATTAACATTTAGATCAATGCGGAAAAATGAAATAGAGATCACAAATACCTCCCGCCATTGATTTGTCTCCAGAAGCAAGCAGGGACGAACTCCGAGTTTCAGTCCTTCTGATCCTCCTCTCTGAATCTGCAGATGGTGTGCTTGTCTCAAGGTCAGAGCAGGTTCAGGGGACCAAACAGATTTTCACGTTACTTTTCCCCTCTGGCCATCACAGAGATATAAAGGGAAAGGCATTAATTTGTATCAATTAGCAATTATTGCGTATTGATTGGGCCATTACTGAATTAATGGACGGTTACAAAACAAGAATTAATGTGGGCCACTTAGTAGAATTAATGGAATATTAATTATAATATTAAATTCCAACATCCCATTGATGGAGATCTCTATCTCATGCATGGCACCTTCGTGGGGGCTTTCCTTCATCACTGAGGCAAAGAGGGATTCAGTACAATCTGACTTTCGTAAAAGTAATAGCTATAGCTCGGGAGATGCGTACTATTGAGCTGGTCTTTCGCTAGAAAGGATGGTAGCAAGGCGAGTGATCCTCTCAGCCCCTAATTCCTGCTCAAGTTGGTATGTATATCTGGGCCAATAACTTTTGACAGGCACTATGGTGGTAAGTGTGGCCTTACCTATGTGGCTATGTTTATCAAAAAGTCAGCGGGGAATGGTCCAAAAATTCCACTGGAATTGGTGACGCGAGTCATGTCCGTCTACTGGGCTTCTTACGTGTCATTTGCTGCAAGTTGAGAGGTTGGTTTAGATTTTTTTCCTTCCTTTTCTTAAACAAAAAATAATAATCAAGTTAAGACTCTTGCTCTGTCCCAAAAAAAAAAAAACGTGTATATGTCATTATGTGAGTATGTGACTAAACTAAGAGTATTATTTAATGTCCGTATATAAATTTAAGGCTTAAAGAATGTGATGAGTCCACTCATATTTCATGCCGGTCACCAAAGACGGACCTTAGTAGATACAAGGGGGCCATAGCCCCCCAAAAAAAAAAATTGTTTAGAAAATAATGAAGGGACGTGTGCAATATGAATCATGTGCAGTCAAACGGGACCAAGTTTGAATCCAACAATTTGAGCATACATGGAGTAGATATACATGATGGTGAAGAAGAAGGAGATTGAGCATCTGGAAGAAGATCTAAGCCCATCAATCTTGCAAGTTGCAACCAAAGTTGGTGTTTTTGTACATGGAGAGTTACTGATTTCTGAGGAAAGATCACTCCCATTTCCTCCCTTGGCTCTTCTGATTGTTTTAATTTGCATCCTCTTCTGGAGTTCCAATTCAAATCAACAAACTAATTGGTGAAGTGGGCAAAAATACTATAAACTAGAACTCTAGAAACGAAAGTGGAGTTGAGAGCTGAGACCAACAGCATCATTGAAGAGTACTTAGAAGAAGAATACGTTTTGGGATGCTCTGGTCTTCTGTGTTGTCAGAGGGAAGCTTGAAAGAATGTTGCTACTGTTGAATGGGAAAGTGGAGGGGATGAAAATAAAAGAACTGAAAGAAAGCACACATGCAACTAGGAGGGTTCTTTGCATCTGCTTCTCCTCCTTCACTTCGTTTTGATGATCTTCTAATTACCAGTCCTTAAAAGTCGGCCTCCTCTCCTCCTCTAATTATAATTCAGCTCACAACGGCGATTTTGGTCCTTAATGGCCTCCACAGTCCTCTAGTCCTCCCGTGAAGGTGATGAGTAGTTCCCAAACGCCCCCTCTCTGGTCTCTGATTTTCACTCACGGTCTGAAAAATAAGCATGAACAGTAAGCAATGGTGACTGCCTCTTCGAAGATGATGAATAGTAATCAGTGGCCCCCTCAAATATTTGTGCCAAGGTTCGTCCCTGTCGGTCACCCCTTAGTTTTTAGGGCGTGACAATGCACATACTATGCTTGCCAGCTAAATTGAACAACAATACAAGTTCTTTAGAAAAACAAGAATTGCTTCATATACGCCTACTGTCTTGTGCATATATATATATAGCTCCTGAGTCCTAAAATCAATTTCCCAAAGAACGTGACGGGAATGTTGCGAACCTATAGAGTTTACATCACATATGAGAGAGATGCTGTGATTTACTTACCGCAAAAAAAATCATAATTAATGTGAAAGTCCACCTGCAGATAAGAGCAATATCATTAATAAAAAAGCTTCCATGCTCCCGGAAACAAGAGATAAAGAGTAATTACACTATGCCACTATGATTGGTTGATATGTTGTCGATTTTAGCAAGTCCTGTTTGGGAATAAACTGATAAAAGAAATGTTCATCTTACTGGGTATAAAAATAGAAAGGCAAATCTCCACTAAACAATTATAAATTGAATGAGAGCCAATCAAAGGAATGCAAAAGTTTTGTAAAGGAAAAGCCACACGCGATTGAGATTTCTCAAGTTGTCGATTTTAGCAAGTTCTGTTTGGGAATAAACTGATAAAAGAAATGTTCATCTTACTGGGTATAAAAATAGAAAGGCAAATCTCCACTCGAGGAAACAATTATAAATTGAATGAGAGCCAAGCAAAGGAATGCAAAAGTTTTGTAAAGGAAAAGCCACACGCGATTGAGATTTCTCAAGCGTGGAATCCAGAGGGCTTTGTAACTTAAGGGCTCTGCTTTGACCTTCAAAATGTGTAATACAGAGATTGTAGCCGATACAATAAGGATCATAGCACAGGCAGGAACTTGCCATCGAGGCCAGTACCCATAGCCCATTTTATGTTCAGACTTTGACATTTGCAAAAAAAATTCACGGCCCACGACTTGCTAAAGGAAAGGGCAGGGAAACTTATAAATGTTTGAGGCAGGACAAGAAAGTTCATCGCTAGTAAAATCCGAAGAGACAGTTGAACTCCAAACGTTCAGAAACAACAACTTGGCACATAGATTCTTCCCCCCGAAAGCGAGAGATTTTCATTTCTGATTAAATAATATCATGAATAAAAAAAGTTCTGTCAGAGAAACAGACCTAATCAGCAGAACACAGATGCTAGTAGAATTTGACTTTAGCCATAAACCAATCCAAATAATATGTTATTTTAAAAATAAAAACTTGTGATGCTTCATTTGCAAGAAATCAACTTTCCAAGTTTCTGTGGTCCCAGAATCCAAATGCTAAATCATAAGCAGAACATAGAGGATGGTATTCATTAATGATATAAGCAAATCTATCACCCAAATGGGCTATAATATATGAAGAAGGGGCCGAAAGTTGAACAAAGAACATACTCAGTGTAGCAGTAGAAAATGGTGGTACCATATTTGAGGGCATCACAGATTAGAAGGATGGCCATTACAAGAAAAGAAGTGAAACATGTAGCCAAGAGCCACAAAGGATTAAGCCCGGGCCAACAACTGGTCCATAGCTGGGAGGCGTTCACATGAGCTTTAGGCAATAAAGAAGTGGCGCCTACTTCATTATCAGGTCGAGCCATCAGGAGGCTCTCATATTTTCACTTTCACATGTACATTCATCATTTTCGTGCATAAATAGGAATGAAATACTTAAATTAATCAGAGATACACAACAAAACCACCAAATCAAAGCACAAAACACAAAAAAAACAAATGGGGGTTCGCATAAACGCAAAAACGACGGTGGAAATTCGAAATGGAGATGAAAACATACTGAAATCAACACAAATAGCACTAGATTGAAGTTTCCTTCGCAATCCATCAACGGATTGAACAAGGCTTTGGCGAAAAAATCAAAGGGGGAGAGGTTTGTGGAGGTTTAATCGAGTATTAGGGTTCGGTTGAGGCAAATGGGGTTTTAAAAAACCCATCTGTCACGATGTAATCGACTAAGCATTGTAGCTTAGTCGATTACATTTCGCGGAAATTCAAAAAAACAAAGGCCGCGCAGTTTAGTCGATTACATCTAGGGGTGTAATCGACTAAACAGTGGCATATCGGTGATATGTTTGCAGACATGAGCATTTTGGTAATTAATTATTTAATTAGGGGAAAATTGGTCAAAAAGTCGACATAGTCGTGTGTCATGTCTTTCATATGGATTTATAGTTAAATGGTAGTATATGATGTGAGAATTTAAACATACTATAAATATAAAATTTGGCCTAGGTATTTTGGTTATTGAGATCTTATAATACCCTACTTATTTACTTTAGTAAAATTGTTGGTTTTATTATGGATCACGAATCAATTAAATATTATTATAAAAAAGGTAAAGTAACATTCCACAACATCGTGCTATTATTGTTCTGTGCTTCGCCCCCCCTAATTCTTACAAAGCATCTAGCACTATTAACTTTAAATAAAATTATATTATAGTACTCCATGATGCTGAATCCACTATTAATAATAGGGTTAAAGATATATTTTATCAATAAACTATTGGCTCAGGAGCATCCAACACAATAAACTATTATCTGGACCTTAAATGCCAAAAAAATTTTTAAAAGCTAAAGTTAGCACAAACCGTTACTTTATAAGCAACGTCCTTTTGTGGCCTGAATTAAGGGAAATAAAATGAGTTAGGATACATACTAAAATGCATACGTGGCGTGAGCCTTGGCAAGAACATACCAGAGCCATGGCTACTTCATCTCTAATCTCAGCTGCCTTCTTCATCTTTCTCCTCCACCTCGCTACCTCCGTCTCCTCCATCGGCGTCAACTACGGCACCCTTGGAGACAATCTTCCGTCGCCGCAAGCGGTGGCGAATTTTCTCAAGACCAAGACAACCATCGACAGTGTTAAGATCTTCGATGTGAGCCCTCAAATCCTGCAAGTCTTCGCCGGAAGTGGCATCTCTGTCACCATCATAGCTCCTAACGGAGACATTCCGGCTCTAACCAACTTAGATTCCGCTCGCCAGTGGGTTGTTGCTCACATCAAACCGCTCCACCTTCAAACTAAAATCAAGTACATCCTCGTTGGCAGCGAAGTTCTCCATTGGATCGATTGGAACACCATCAAGCTTCTCGTCCCCGCCATGAGAACTCTCCACAGAGCTCTGAACGCCGAAGGAATCAGAGACATCAAGGTATTCAAAATTATCTCGTTTCCCCTCTTCCCCCCCTATGTAACATCCTAATTTTTAATATCAGGATTTAAGTATAATTATAAAATAAGTATATATGATAAATGTGTTTGTTAGGAAATTTTGGCTTAAAATAATTATGAGAATAATTATTTGAAATTTAGGCTTATTTTTCCTTAATTATTTTATTTCGAGAAAAAGGAATAAATGTGAATAAGAAATAATTTAGGCCTAAAAATTATGGAATTGATATTTTAAGGTCAAAAGAAATTTAATTGAGAAAGAAAGTCCTTAAAAAGAATTAAGGATTAAATTTTAATAATTATCCAATATTTATAAATATACGTCTTGAAAGGTCAAGTGAGATAAATTTTTTTTTGGCCTCACAATCATTCCATTTACCCATTACTAATTTCCTACAGCCTAACACTCCTTCATATATCTAGTTGGCCCATATGCTGTTAATCATTAAGCTCATTCCATTTTCTTTCCTTCAGCCCACGTGACAATTGGAGAAGGCAGTAAATATACATATTCCTACTTTCTAATATCCATTTAGCCTATATCAGCAACAACAACAACAAAAATGATGACCGCACAGTCAAAATCTCGGCCAAACACATAACAGCAAAAGATCAACTAAGAGATCACAGCAAATCTGTTTCTGACTATCACGCCATTCGGCCATGACGTAGCACGCAATCAGACATGGCAGCCAAAGATTACAAGACCATACTTCTCGAGCCTCACCCACATCAAATACCCTTCGGTTTGTTCCACTCTTGCGTCGAACCGGTCCTTGGGTCCTTATATAATCGTTACTCTTGAACTATCAACCATTCATGTTGCCTTAACAGAGAGTGAAAGAGTGAGTCCGAGAGAGGGAAAGCCGAGAGAGAGAAAGTCCAGCGGCTTGCTCTATTTTAAATCAAGAAAACAGAGGTAAGATTAAGCCTTCCTTTCCTTCTTGTTTCCATGATAAAAACGTTGCACACTTAGGGAAAAAAAAAACAGAGAGATTGCTGTCATATATGAATATACATACATACACATGCGTTGTTATTTATGAATAGAGGAAGCTCACTGTCATGTATGTTGCTGGTCTAGGAACTAATAGGATTTGAAAATATTTATAAAAGAGGCATAGGGTTAAACCAAAGCTTAACGTTTATATACAAATACATATATCAGCATCACATGCGTTGTATATATATATATGAAAGAGAAGAGGGTTTGCTATCATGAATAAAATTATATATATATATATATATATATATATATATATATATATATATATATATATATATATATATAAATAAAGTACCGTTGGGAAAGAGTTGTTGTACGTGTGTGTATATATATGTTAGAAACTTAGGTTAGTTCATTCAAATACCAACAAGAACACATATAGAAAGCTTGCTGGTTGGGTTTATATATATATAGATATGCTCATAAGATATGGGTGTATGTGTGCTGCATGTGGAAGGAAAAGAGGAGATTTTGTTGTCATAGGGAAAAACAAAAAGACTTATGGTTAAAACTTGTTGATGAGCTATATTGTCACTGCACATTTATATACATATATATATATGGTTGGAAGCTTGCTGTCAAATTCTAAGTATGTGCGTGTGTGTATAAATGAACTATGCAAACATATAAAAGAGGAAAGGGAGCATTTGCTTACATATATGGAGATTAACGCCATATAGGGAAGACTAAGTCTAATATATGTGTGTGCGTTCTACTGCATGTTGGAAAAGATTGAGAGATACATATTATGTAAGTGAAGATATTTACAAAAGGGTGTATATATATGTGCTTGTGTGTATGCGTTGCAACCTTGGGAAAAAGGATAAGGAAGTGGCTGTCATAGGTTATATATATATATGATTTTCTATTTCATGTGTATTTGGAAAATAATAGGAAAAATGTTGATGGATTGGAAAACCACGAGAAACATTAAAGTATAATTTATATGGTGGTAGTATTATTAAACTCCTAATTTAAAGTGTTAGGATAGCCTCTGAGAGTTTAAAATAATTGTAGAGAAATAATAATAAATAAGTAAAACAACAACAATAATAAGAATAAACCCCAAAAGGTCATTTTCAATTTTTGTTAAGTAATATTTTATTATTAGAAATTGTATTCTTTTGAGTTATAGGAAATTATAAGCTTTAATTGTGATAATGTAGAGCTTTTTTGTAAGCGGTGATTGTGCGGGTTGTGCTCCTCAAGCTAAGGTTAAGCTTGGAATTGAGGTAACCGGGGTTAATTTATTTTATATGCTTGTTTTGGGTTGTGAGGTATTTTTCTAAGCCTTACTTTCATATATACAACTTGTAAATGCTTTGAAAAATTATGTGTATGTTTGAATATGAAATTAATTCAGTGAAACAGTGTATTTTTCCAATCTGTGTATTTAATTAAATACTATTGTTGGGGTTGTTATTGTTGTGATGGTTGAAATGCTTGTTGTGAATTGATATATTTGGAATAATAATTTACTAAAAAGTTGTTGAAAAATTTTAGTGTTATATTATTTCTTCTGTTGTGGGTTATGTTGGGTTGTGTGGAAGAGATTTAGGGTGAACTTGTGCCTATCGACTCTCTCAGTCCTGGCCCGGATCTTGAGTTGAGTGTTTTAGGCGGACACCTCCCTGTCACGGTATATTGTTGGTGGCATGAGAGGGGACAGTATTCTTGAAGTGACTGGCTAACCTTGGCCAGGTATACTAGCACTGATAGACTGTACCACGTCCAAAAGATATAAGGAGGAGCAGGATGAATGAGTGGGGATGGTTTTAATTATTGTTAATTATTATGTATTATTTTGTTCGTAACTATGCCCAGAGTTAAGGATTTCTGTAGTGAGTTTGTAGGCGGAACCTGTGCCCTGGACTCCGAGTTTATGGGTGGAACCTGTGCCCTAGACTCTGAGTTTGTGGGCGGAATTTGTGCCCTGGACTCCGGGTTTGTGGGTGAGTGTTGTGCCCTAAACCCGACATGTATGTTATCGAGTTTGTGGGCAGAATGTGTGCCCTGGACTCCGGGTTTGTGGGCGAGTGTTGTGCCCTGAACCCGACATGTATATTATCGAAAGAAAAAGTCTTCTCTATTATCTTTCGTTAAATATTATAATTATGTTAATAAACATGTTTCTCTGACTTGCAATCATTTCCTGCATATTTGATAAATTAATTTCGGTTACAGAGACTTTATGTCTCACCCTGTCATTATTAAATTTTTCAGGCGAGACCTCTAACCTTACTAGAGTACAAGAGAAGCAGTTAGAGGCATAGATGTTGTGAAATTTACAGGCCTCTTTTTGGTAATAGTGTTTATTGATTTATATATTGTCATCATAGGGCCTCATATTTTTGAAATACTGCATTAACTATTTTTGGATGACTGTTTATTTTCTGAAGGCCTTATTTTGTACACTATTATATTATGGTGGATCCATAATCATATCTTGTGCGAAAATTGTTTTGTGTAGACCCTTTGTCGTGGGGTTAGTGTTATAAGACTCGTGGACTATGTATTTTCCTGTTCGATAATTGTTCCCAGAGTCGTGGATTTTTGTGGCGGGTTTGTGGGAAGAATTTGTACCCTGATCCTGAGGTGTGTTATTTTGAAAGAAGAAGGGTTTTCCATAATTACCTGTTAATCCGGTTTTATGAACACATTATGGTTAATTGTTGATTTGTTAGAAAGGGTATTTTCACCTTAAATCCCTCTTTTGCCCTTCTAATTTCATTCACATTTCAATTAAACCCCTCAAACCTCAAAGACCTGACAAATTCAAAATGATTCAACTTTACTCAGCTGATCTGATATTTTTTTAAGGTTTGAATCCTTATGAGAAGTTAAATTTGAGCTAATTGAAGTTCCTACCTTCTTTTTGTGAATCATGAAGGATCCGATCACTGTCACCTCCGGGATCACCTACAACAGAGAGAGCATCGAGAAATTGCTCTTCTCTGGCAAAAACAACACTTGCCCAGTTACCAGACTACCCCTCTCCGTATCAGACTCCTCCGACCTCGTTCCCAACCACACCCTCCGCCGTCTGATTCAATCATGGTGTACCATCAACGCATCTCACGGCATTTAGAGGATGCCGACGCCCAAAGCTCCCATCACCTAAACCCAAGTAGCCAAAATCATCAAAGAAGCTTCTCAATCTTCTCACTCACCTCTGAAATCCCTCCAAACACTCAAATCCAAATGATGCAGATGACGCCATTGAAGCCCTGCGATGATCCCATCGACGATGATGGGTTTTGCTCAGACACACTCTCGATTTCGAACCTATTTTTCTTCTTTCGGAACCAGAACGAGCCCTTCACATTTGTCTTCTCAAGCTAAAGTTTTCAATTATTTTGCAGCCACGTTTTTCAGTCTCCTCTCACCCTTCTGCCACGTTTGCATTTTTGTTTTTATTTTAACTCATTTTATTTCCCAAAATGCAAACCCACTAACGAAGTTAATTCATAAAGTAACGGTTTTGTGCTAACTTTAGCTTTTAAAAAGTCTTTTGGCATTTAAAGCCAGATAATAATTTATTGTGTTGGATGCTCATGGACTAATAATTTATTAGTAAAATTACTCCTTAACCCTTAATAATAATGGGATGTTGGGGTCTACTGACAAATAGTATCGTGGATGTTACTCTGCCGTTATTGAAATATCGTAATACCCATTAATTTTTAGGCATGATTTAATCATTTTCATCTCTCTGAGCAAAAAAAAAATCATTTTCATCTCCAATAAATTTAATGTTTTATTTGCTCATCAAATTTATAATATAGTTTGAGTTTGTACCGATATTACATTTACTCTGTCGTCGTGGCTCGTGGCCAACAAGAGAGACTTGAATGCATGGCTTCAAATGCTCCACGAAAAGAAATACTCCACTAAACTATCAGTAACTTGGCCCTCATTGGCTCTTGGAATCTAGCGATCCAAGTTCAATCACCGGCACGACCAAGAAAACACATATACTAAACTTATTCGTGGCATATACCCAAACTAAAGGCACCACTTATTCGACGCGACGCTAAGAAATTAAAAAAGACATAAACTCATATGTCGCAAGAGATCCAAAGTGGCTCTTGAAAATCACCCTCCACCTTATCCCCAACGCCATCTCCCAAGCACAAGCGGCCCATATCCATCTCATTCCCTGAGTGCCACATCGGCGTCCCATTTTCATATGCATTACACGTCAGCCTCCTCAGCCCTGTCCCGTCTAGCCTCACCACGTGCAAGTCCCCGTACGGCTGAAACTGATTCGGAAGCGACACCGACTCCGCCGTTACCCCCGCCAAGTTGTCCGTAAACAGCAGCCACTCCCCGTCCTCACTGAAGCACACGTGGTTGATCCTCTCCCTGTCCGCTTCTTCTGAACCTTCTTTCCCCGCTACATAAATTCTCCTCAGGCCAGAGCCATCGGGCCTCACCACGTAGATGCTAAATATCTCGGTGTTCTTTGGATTATGTCTGTTCGATGAGAAAGCTATTAGATCCCCTTTTGGTGACCAACTCGGCATTGTATCTATCCACGGTCCATCCGTTAACTGACGTATACCGCCGTTAAACTCGCCTTCGACGGCATCGACTATGTAGAGGTTCTTGTGCCCAGACCTACCTGACCGGAACACCACGGATTTTCCGTCCGGCGAGCATGACGGGAACGCATTATTGCCGGTGTCATCTCTGGTGAGAATCTTTATACCACAGGGTACGTGTTCGCGATCATCCGTGAGATCTGCGGGGTTGAATGTGATCCGTGCAATCTGGACCGTTGTCTTCGGTGACTCAAAGATTGGACCAATGGAAGTGTAGATCACGTGCTTCTCTGTGGGACTCCACGAGTTGGAGAATGATATGCGCCCTTCAAACAAGGTCCAACGTTTTGAACTGTCGGATTTAATTATCTTCACGCCAGTTTCCCTATCAGAGATGTGATTAAAGGCGATGAGGTTGCCGTCGGGTGAGAAGGTCGGGAACGCACCGTTGAGTCTTAGCAACCGTATATTTGGAACCGGAGACATCACGGGCTCCAGATGGGGGATTATGGACTCCCCCTCCTTGGTTGGTTCTCCGCGGAATCGATGGTACCCGAGGAAGTCTGAATTTGGAGATACGAATGGATTGTAATGATGGATGTTTGGGTTGATTATCTCAGTGATTGGCTGAAATGTCTTGGTCTCAACATCAAAAATTTCAATATGTCGAAAATACTTCCCACGGCGACGAGTTGCGACGGCAATTCGCTTGCTGTCATGCAAAGACGCTGGGGTGAAGCAGTGTACCGCAGGTGGGGTGACCCGAACTGGCGGTTTCGGAGACCCAGAATGTTCAGAATCCGGTAAATCCACCCGGAAAATGCTCCACCACCCATCATCAGCTACTCTGTGAAAGTAGATGGTTGAGTCTCCAGACCATGTGGGCCATCCACCTCGCTCACACACTACCACACGTTTTTCTGGGTTGGATTCGCTGAAAACAACGATGTCAGTTTTGAGTTCCCGAAAATCACCGTCCCACGGACGAGATCCATAGGATGCGACGGCAATAAATTTGCCAGTTTCAGATACTGCAGGACTGTAATCGACCACCCCATAAGGAGTCAGCCTAGCAATGTTCCCTCCATGGAAGCTGGTGGAGTAAACGGCAGAAAAACTCTGGAAATGACGATTGGGTTGCTCGTGAGCCGACGTGAAATAGATCCTCCCCTTTTTTATAACTGGACGATCATGAAAGAGGCTATCAGGAAAAGAAGGTAAAGGTTGGGGCTTGGGTGATTCAGGGCTGAGCAGATAAATCCGGGGAGACCCAGTTCGTTCGGAGATAAAGACGATACTCCGTTGATCTTCAACAAACTGAGCATTGAAATTGATGGAAACTCCATCGGTGAGGCGGTGGTCGGTAGTGACCTGATGCGTAGGGTGTTGGAGGTTGACGCAGAATACATCAAAACCGTATTCAGTCCTCCCGACAGTGTTGAATACGATGGTGCCTTTTGGAGGATTCATGGTGATGGCCGGAATCTGAAACTGAATGGGAGTGAGGTGAGTGTGAATTGGAAGGGAATGCGATGATGAGTGATGATAGTGGAAGCAGGGTTTATAAAGTAATCTGGTGCGTGAGGCAATTCGCAACCTGCTAAACATTATCCAGCCTGCCTTTCTTGACTCGCAGGTCCCCGAACTAATATTTAAATACGATAATTGTTAGTGTGGCTTAAGAATCCTTGTGATTAAGGAGTGACTTGGTACCCACGGCCTCGTTGCTTTTAGTTAGTGCACTGGGCGAATTCAAATTTAAATCGTCTACTGCTAAAGTTGGATTTAAAAATGTTGGCAGGTTGATGGAAATTATTGTTTATGTTGTATTCAAATATGAAAGGACAAGAACCGTATCATTCCGTTCCCACATAAGTGTGGAATTGCATAGGGAAAGAAATGGAGTATAGCAACTTCATGCAGGCGTTCATGTTCAAAGGGGAGGAATGGACAGCCTTTCTGCAGAATTATGGGGCTGCTTACATGGCCTCAAGCTCACTTGGGACATGGGCTATCGAAATATTATTATGGAGACTGACTCCATGGATGCGGTGGATTTGATCAAGAGTGAGATGAAGCACACGCTGACAGATTCCTCGTTGCGGAGATTAAGGGGATGGTTAATAGAGATTGGCGTATTGAGGTTCATCACATCACTCGTTGGGCTAATGCACTTGCTGACCACCTAGCTAAAGCTAGTCTTTCTTCTATGCCAGGCTTCCATATCCTCCCCTGCGTGGACATGGAGCTGGAAAGTTTTATTGTCAAGGATAAGACGTAGTTACTTTATGGATGCATTAGTTTATCAAAAAAAAGAAAAAAGAAATGGAGTATATATCAAGTAATGTGTTTTTTAATTAAAAAAGGGTTAAGTAGCAATTTTGTCCCGGAAGTACACCCCAGAGTAATTTTGCCCTGAAAGTTTTTTTGTGTTCAATTTTGCTTCGGAAGTTGTTTTTAGGAGCAATTTTGCCACTCCGTTAGAAATCCTAACGGTCATATGCGAAAATGGTAGGTTTATGGGATAATTGGTCCCAAACAACTTATTGCAGTAATGGCCACCATTTGAAGTGGTGAAATAGACGCAAAATGGAAGCTCAGTACTAATAGAGCCCCATAACTTGGCTGAATACATCTGGCGATGAGACCCATCAACAAGAGTTCGTATAAACAGGAAAAGGCACTGCAATCAAGTTCATATTTGTCCACCCTTGTTACAAAATTGCTGTTTCGTCAAAAAGGAAATTATTCACGAATCGGTCTTACACCAACAGATAAGAGATTATGGGAATCAGTTTTCTTATGATGTAAAAAATATAGCAGGATTCTTTGTCAGGTATTTCGCATTATATATGGTTTTCCTTCATAGAGAAATCACCAATGCCCCTAAAAAAATCCAATGTCTATCTCACAGATGCGTCCCATTGATGGAGATCTCTATCTCATGCATGGCACCTTCGTGGGGCCTTTCCTTCATCACTGAGGCAAAGAGGGATTCAGTACGATCTGAATTTCGTCGTAATAGTAATAGCTATAGCTCGGGAGATGTCTACTATTGAGTTGGTCTTTCGCTAGAAAGGATGGTAGCAAGGCGAGTGATCCTCTCAGCCCCTAATTCCTGCTCAAGTTGGTATATCTGGGCCAATAACTTTTGACAGGCACTATGGTGGTAAGTGTGGCCTTACCTATGTGGCTATGTTTATCAAAAAGTCAGCGGGGAATGGTCTAAAATTTCCACTGGAATTGGTGACGCGAGTCATGTCCGTCTACTCGGCTTCTTACGTGTCATTTGCTGCAAGTTGAGAGGTTGGTTTAGATTTTTTCCTTCCTTTTCTTAAACAAAAAATAATAATCAAGTTAAGACTCTTGCTGTGTCCCCAAAAAAAAACGCGTATATGTCATTATGTGAGTATGTGACTAAACTAAGAGGTAAATTTGAGGTTTATCTTATGCCACCTCTCGCATTTAATATTGAATGCTGTTATGTTATTATCTGTGTATTACGATCACTATATTTCTCTTCTGATATCAGCTCTGCAATTTATCAGGCCGAGTTGTTAATGTGTATAAGGTGCACAAAATGCCCTTGCCTGTATTGTATTTGTGATCAGGGAACCATGCTACTGCTCTTTCAATTAATTTTTGGTATTTTAGTTTGACCTTGGAGCTGCGTTTTTGGAAGATAAAAAGCCAACTTAAGCAACTTTTACGTAAATTTGGCAACAAAAACTATGAGATTTTGTATCTGGTATAGAATTTATACGAACAGAAGGTATGGAAAGAGGACGAGGCATCCGTTCAATATTTTTCAAGTGCAAGAAGAACTAAACTAATCCTTTGTCAAGCAGGTCTGCGAGTGCATAGATATGTATACAAAGCAAAATGGAATCCTGAAAATTTTTACTTCCCCAGTGCGAAAGAATATTAACTGAATTGAAAGAAACCTATTATGAACTTGTAAATGCATCAAGGAACAATTTGGCTAGAATCTTATCTTTTGCCTTCACTATGAGTACATATAACCAATAGCAGGGTATGTGAAACACAGCCAAGAAGAAGTACCTGCCGAATACATGAAACACTAAATTATCTTTTCTATAAATAGAAACACAAAGCTTGAAGAAGATAGGTTCATAGAAATTTACCACAGGGGAGCCCACGGGATGTCAAGCTCCAGGAATGGATATGGCCACCTGTTGGGGGAGTAATAATTGTCAATAAGAATTGATTTTATTTGTGTTCGACGGGTAAAAGAAACCATTTAGAAAAGAAAAAAAGGGGGGAAATAAAAAAGTCAAATATTTATGATGATGCAATGGTCATTTACCAGGAAAGACCACAGGCATGAGCAATCCACAGGAAGATGATGTAGGCACAGCTCCACAGCACAAAGTAAGCCATTCTAAACCAGGGAAATGGCTGGGGACAAAATAAAAATGGCAGCGCTAGATCAATGACAATGTCAGTTGTTAATTAGTGATTGGATTTATTTCATGGAGTGCGAGGCTTACAAGATTATTTAAAGCTGTATCTACAAGCAGGAGGGCTATATTGAAGGTGTGCATGCAACCCATCAACTGTTAATTGCAGATCAACAAATTAAACGTCAATATCATGTTGTTGATGAATTATTCATTAGATAACATTAAGTACAACTTTGTCTTCGGACTCAGTTTAATCACTCCTTTGCACAAGAACAAGTCAACAAAAAGGGTTCTGCTCACCAGGTTCAGGTCGAAGTGAGCGATTTTCAAGAATGGTACTATAACACACCAAAATACAATGTCTGTGATGATCACAGCCCCACCACAAATCTGTTCAATGCAGAGATATTAGTTTAAACCAAGTTTTGGTGGAGATTTTAAGTTTTGATTACACATAAACTTGCATCGAACTAGGCCAACCTGATATATGATTTGCATGAGATAACCCCAAAATCCTGCTCTTTGTTGAAATCCCTCTTCGGCATATAGGCCTTGCAACTTGATGGAACCCCTGGTTTCTTTCTCTTTATATGTTGCAGTGTTGGATGACATCCTCTCTTCTAAATCTCTTCTGAGATAATCAGCTTCTGCCCCTTGTTTAGAAGGTTTTAGGCTGTGCCAGCATCCATATGCAGATACTACGCTTGCCAGCTAAATTGAACAACAATACAAGTTCTTTAGAAAAACACAAATTGCTTCATATACGCCTACTGTCTTGTGCATATATATATATAGCTCCTGAGTCCTAAAATCAATTTCCCAGAGAACGTGACGGGAATGTTGCGAACCTA
Source organism: Acacia pycnantha (assembly GCA_025563575.1). Lineage (NCBI taxonomy): Eukaryota > Viridiplantae > Streptophyta > Magnoliopsida > Fabales > Fabaceae > Acacia > Acacia pycnantha. The sequence goes on along the minus strand of JAMWYP010000187.1, from coordinate 1,204,342 downwards.
TAGAGTTTACATCACATATGAGAGAGATGCTGTGATTTACTTACCGCAAAATAAATCATAATTAATGTGAAAGTCCACCTGCAGATAAGAGCAATATCATTAATTAAAAAGTCTCCATGCTCCCGGAAACAAGAGATAAAGAGTAATTACACTATGCCACTATGATTGGTTGATATGTTGTCGATTTTAGCAAGTTCTGTTTGGGAATAAACTGATAAAAGAAATGTTCATCTTACTGGGTATAAAAATAGAAAGGCAAATCTCCACCCGAGGAAACAATTATAAATTGAATGAGAGCCAAGCAAAGGAATGCAAAAGTTCTGTAAAGGAAAAGCCACACGGGATTGAGATTTCTCAAGCGTGGAATCCAGAGGGCTTTGTAACTTAAGGGCTCTGCTTTGGCCTTCAAAATGTGTAATACAGAGATTGTAGCCGATCCAATAAGGATCATAGCACAGGCAGGAACTTGCCATCGAAGCCAGTACCATAGCCCATTTTATGTTCAGACTTTGACATTTGCAAAAGAAATTCAAGGCCTACGACTTGCTAAAGGAAAGGGCAGGCAAACTTATAAATGTTTGAGGCAGGACAAGAAAGTTCATCGCTAGTAAAATCTGAAGAGACAGTTGAACTCCAAACGTTCACAAACAACAACTTGGCACATAGATTCTTCCCCCCGAAAGCGAGAGATTTTCGTTTCTGATTAAATAATATCATGAATAAAAAAAGTTCTGTCGGAGAAACAGACCTAATCAGCAGAACACAGATGCTAGTAGAATTTGACTTTAGCAATAAACCAATCCAAATAATAATATATTTTAAGAAGGAAAACTTGTGATGCTTCATTTGCAAGAAATCAACTTTCAAAGTTTCTGTGGTCCCAGAATCCAAATGCTAAATCATAAGCAGAACACAGAGGATGGTATTCATTAATGATATAAGCAAAACTATCACCCAAATGGGCTATAATATATGAAGAAGGGGCCGAAAGTTGAAGAAAGAACATACTCAGTGTAGTAGTAGAAAATGGTGGCACCATATTTGAGGGCATCGCAGATTAGAAGGATGGCCATTACAAGAAAAGAAGTGAAACGCGTAGCCAAGAGCCACAAAGGATTAAACCCGGGCCAACAACTGGTCCATAGCTGGGAGGCGTTCACATGAGCTTTAGGCAATGAAGAAGTGGCGTCTACTTCATTATCAGGTCGAGTCATCAGGAGGCTCTCATATCTGGTGTCATACTGTGTTCGGGAAACAGCTTCCTTCGTCCACAGCACCCATAAGGCTCCTATCAAGGACGCCCCCACAATGCCAAAACACACAAAATCGTACCAGTCAACCTCTAATGCCATGTTCTGATCAGATTACCTTGTTTCAGGCATCCTGGGGGTTTAATTTTGCAGAAGAAGAAGCAGTAGAAGTTGCATGGTTTATAATGGCGGAAGTGATAACTAGTGAGTCTTAAATTTAGGTGAGTGTGACTGGTAGCTAGTTTTGACTATCAGGAGCGGTACCTACCATTTTAAGTTTGACAGGCGGTTGCTGCAATTAGGGACATAAATTCTGTAGGGAAGACACAGTTCGAATGTGGAAAAATTTTAAATTCCAAGACTTGGTGGGTGTATGATGAACTGATGAAGCATTGCTTCACATGCACCGGACTACGGATAAAGTATATTTCCGATGGTGACAGTGTCACATAAATTAATGGCGCACAATTTTATTACATATAGACGCCTTTACCCCCTTTTTCACTGGTTGTTTCTCACCTTAGCGCAGGTTTGTTTTAAAACTAAAAGTGTTTTTATAATATTTTTTTTTTAATTGAATGGGATTTCATTCATTTAGAATAATTACAAATACAAGGGTATTAAAACAAACTGTAAAAGGCTATAGAGAAACAGGAATCATGAAGATATGAGATATGAACTTTACAATATAGATCTTGTTAGTGAAAAACTCATACGAGCATGGTTAGCTATGGAGCCAACTTGTATGATAATCCCTGTTGTTGTAAGAGTTTCCTCTCTAAACATTCTATGATTTCTTGCTTCCCATAATTTCCAAGCTGTGATAACAAACCAACCTTCCAGAAGCTGTAAGCCTTTGGAGACTTTAGAAGTTGACTTAGCCCTTGGATAAAATCCCTTCCAAAGAAATCTATGCTCATATCTATGGGTAATATTTTCCTTCATAACGATGATGCTAAGGGGCAATCCTTAAAAACATGATTAATGTTCTCTATGCCATCTTGATAGAGAGTACAATTTTGGTCTTGTGTCATTCCTCTTCTATGGCGTTCTTCATTTGTCAATAATCTGCCTTTCAGGAGGAGCCACATGAAGGTCTTCACCCTCTGTGCCATAGTAAGCTTCCACGACCTTACCCACTTTTCTTCTACACTGTTCCAGTTCAGAGACTCTGATGCATGATACGTAGACTTGGTTGTGAATTGCTTAGATGATGTCAACTTCTAGAAACAAGATGGTTCGGTCTGTGTAAGCTTAATAGAAGTGGCTTGGATAGTATGAAGTACAATTGGAGGTAGTAAGTGCTGAAAAATATCCCACTTCCAGACACCATTATCATCAATAAACTCCAAGATTGGTTTCGATGCTTCTGATTTAGTCACATAAGGTAAGAAATATTCTTTAGAGGTCCATAATCACCTACCCAGTAATCAATCCAAAATCTAACTTCGCGGCCATCACCTGGATTCCATTTGATGTTTAAAGTTGTATCCTACCACACTCTAGCAATATTCTTTTAAAAGTGGGAAGATTTTAACTGTGAAACATCAGTTGAGGATTTTTGAAATCCATATTTACCTTTAAGAACCTGTACCCACAAATTTTGAGGTTGGGAGTGCATATTATAGATAAGCTTGGAGAAAAAAACTTTGTTTTGAGCTTCGAGTCGTAATAATCCACCTCCCCCATTTTTCAAAGGTTGACAAAGTTCACTCCATCTAAGGAGACAAATACCACGACGATCAACAGTGTACCCCCATATAAACTTTCGTATAATATTTTCAATAGATTTGAGGCAAGCTTGAGGAAGCAAAGTACTCTGCATCACATAAAAAGGTACAAAGGAAAAGACAGATTTTGCCAAAGTGATTTGGCTTGCGAGGGAAAGTCAACGACTTTTCCACCCAGAAAGTTTGGATTGTATCATATCTAGAATGTAATTATAAGTGGATAAGGATACTCTTCCAGTAATCAGGGGCACACCCAGATATTAGCCAAGAGAGTCAGCTTGCTGGTACCCTAATTTGTGACATATACTTATCTAACAACTAGCTCCACATTCTTCAAGAACTAGATCTTAGTTTTTGAGTGACAACTTTATGGCCAAAGGAACAACAAAACTCTCATAATCACTACAACTTGACCATCAGAAGTGTGGCCATATATAATTAAATCATCGACAAAGAATATGTGAGTTGAAGGAACTCTCCTGCGCCCCATCTTAAAAGGTTTCCATTCTCCTTCATTAAATGTAGCTTGGATGGCTTGGGATAGACGCTCCATACATGGTACAAAAATGTAAGGTGGCAAAGGGTCACCTTGTCTAATCCCCCGTTGCAGAGTGAAAGATATTGAGGGCTTCCCACTCTAAAGGACTTGCATACTAGGAGTTGTGATACAATTCATGATTAATCTCAACATTGTTGTTGGTAGCCCCACATCTTGCAATGTATCTTCTACAAAATCCCACCTTAGTCGATTGAACGTCTTCTCAAGATCTACTTTTATGGCCATCCACCCATTCTTTCCTTGCTTTTTTCCTCATGGAGTGCACCACCTCTTGGGCTATTATAATATTGTCCACAATGTTGTGCCCTTGAATAAAAATTGTTTGATAATAAGGGGCAATAAGTGATGGTATGACAATTTGTATTCGATTTGCAATTACCTTAGTGGTGGTTTTTGTATACCATAGAGCATAAACTAATAGGGCGAAATTCTGACATATTGCAAGATTTGCTAACTTTTGGGATCAAAGCGAGTAGAGTACGATCGAGCAAAGGATCCAAATTATTGCCAAACCATAATCCTTGTATGACAGAGAGGAAGCTAGCGCCAACGATGTGCCATTGACTTAAAAAATTGAGCATGTAATCCATCAATACTTGGAGATTTGAGAGGCTTCATCTCGAACAAAGGCCACTTAATTTCCAAGATAAATACGTGATAAGAGTTTTAAAAGTGCTTGGGAGTTTTAAAAATGCTTTTATAATTTACGAGGTAAATACGTGATAGGATTTTTATCTTAACTTAAGAAAAACAACTTCTAGTACAGAAACATAGTGCTTGTGCTTTCCCAAATAGACATATCTAGTTGTATTAAAAAACAATAATAATGCCTCCCGGACTTCATTTGGCATATGTGGATTAAATATTCAGATTTCGGAGAAAATTAAGACTGTGGGGCTAATTATTATATATTGATGATGTATGGATTGATTCAGTACGTGAAGTACCGCAAGGCAACGGGGATGGTTTATTTGTAATATATGGACGATGATAATCATCCACTCATGTATTAAGAACAGAAGCAAAAGGCCAATGTTTCATAAAAGGTCTCAGGGCAAGCAACGGTTAACAGCAGTGAAGCCTCCGTCGACGACCAGATTATGGCCACTGATATAAACAGAATCATCAGAAGCAAGAAAGAGGGCAGCTTCAGCAATATGGGTAGGCTTCAATGAAATACCCTTCATGTTAGCGAAAGTATTGGCGATGCCTTCAATTTCATCTGCCTCCTTATTGATCGCTTCGCAAGTAAGAGGTGTGGTTGTAAAGACAATAGATAATGGGCTAAGGTTGGGTTATAACAGGCCCAAGTTATTAGAGTTGTAGCCCACACATACTTGTATAATGTAATCACAATAGATGCCCAGTGAATATTACACACACTACTGTAACCCTAAGATATAAAAGTCTAATATACTGAACAGTGGAATCACGCCACTTTATACAAGATTATTTCTATTACATTTCTTCTCTTGGTATCAAAGCTCTCTAGGCTGAATGCCATGGCAGATCAAACTTCACCAATTTCAAGCACACCATCTACTGAATCATCTTCTCTGACAGCAGCAGCATCTCTGTCCAAGCCTACAACAAACAACAACATTAATCAAGGGTGTTCCATCAAGCTGGATGGAACTAACTACTTGGTGTGGCAATTTCATGTTCTACCTATAATCAAAGAAAACAAACTTGAAGGTTTTCTTCATGGGACCAAACCATGTCCCCCACAATTCCTTACCGAAAACAACAAATCTGTTCTCAATCCAGCCTTTGAAGACTGGGTAGCTGCAGATCAGCTACTCTTCGGTTGGCTTCTCAACACAATGACTCCTGAAGTTTCCTCTCAAATGGTTACAGTATCAACCTCAGCTGGGCTATGGAAGGCAGTTCGTGCACACACCAAATCCAGAGGATTAATGCTCAAATCTGAGTTTCAACAAACCAGAAAGGGAACTATGAAAATGGCTGAGTTTTTGACTAAAATGAAAACACTATCCGAGCAATTGAGCCTTGCTGGAAGTGTTGTTCCATTACTTGATCTTTTTATCCAAGTTCTTGCAGGTTTAGATGCTGATTATAATGCCATTGTTGTGCAACTTGGCAAGGAAGTTGATGAGCTCAGCTGGATAGAATTTCAGTCAAGCTTGCTGACCTATGAAAGTCGCATGGAACAACTCAGTCAGATTTCTCAATTATCTGTCAACAATAACTTTGCTAATTATGCAAGAGCTGAGCAATCTTACCCACGTGGTCCTTGGCGTGGAAATAGAGGCTCAAGTGGCTCTCGTGGAAGAGGCCGCCGCCCTCCAGGAAGGAATTCTGGTGGTCGAAGCAGGCATTCTGATGGTTCAGCTCCTCAATGTCAACTATGTGATCGAGTTGGCCATACTGTTGAAACTTGTTGGTACAGGTTTGACAAATCATTTGTCAAAAACAGCAAGAAGAAAGAAGGCAGCTCTCCTGGTTCAGAATCTGGTTACGCTTATTGGGCTTCTCCAGAATCAGTGAATGATGATGCTTGGTACCTGGATAGTGTAGCAACAAGCCATGTCACTAATGATATTACTCATATTGATAATCCTAACAATCCCAAGGGTAAGATGAATATTATTGTTGGTAATGGAAATCGAATTAAGGTTGATAAGATTGGCTCTTCAAGTATTGTTAATGTTCCACATAAAACATTTAAGTTGGATAATATTTTGTATTCACCTGATATTCAAAAGAATCTATTGAGTGTGTACAAAATAGCCAGTGACAACAGTGCAAATGTGGTGTTTAATCAACATGGATTTTGTGTGAAGGAACAGGAAACGGGGCAGACAATGCTGACAGGAAGACCAACTGAAGGAGGCATGTTTAAAGTGTCTAAGACTCAAGAAAGTGGCAACAGAAGTACTGAGCTAGCCTTTACCACTCAAGAAGCTGTTTCAACATCTAAGTTATCAAATAGGTTTCTTTTACATTGTAGACTTGGACATCCTAGTGATAGGGTGCTAAATCAGATCATTAGTGTTTGTAATTTGAAAATCAGTAAGAATGAAGTTATTTTCTGTGAATCTTGCAAATTTGGAAAGTCTCACTCCTTGCCATTTCTTGTTTCTAACTCACATGCCTCTCAACCACTTGAATTAATTCATACAGACTTGTAGGGACCTGCTCCAATTTCTTCCCTAAGTGGTTTTCGATACTATATATTGTTTCTAGATGACTATAGTCGTTTCTCATGGATTTTCCCCTTGAAAACCAAGGACGAGGCACTCAATGCATTTATTCAATTCAAACGGTTTGCTGAAAATCAGTTTGAGAATAAGATCAAGATAGTTCAAAGTGATTGGGGAGGTGAATACAAAAGTTTTACAAAACTCCTACAAGATTCTGGAATTCATTTTAGACACTCATGTCCTCACACGTCCTCTCAAAATGGCCGGGCTGAACGGAAGCACAGACATATAGTTGAGATGGGTTTAACCTTATTGGCTCAATCAAAAATGCCTCTTCATTACTGGTGGGAGGCATTTCACACAGCTACAACACTGATCAATCAGCTACCTTCCACGGTTTTACATGGGAGTTCACCTTACTCACAGCTATTTAACAAGGCTCCTAACTATGACATGCTTAAAGTGTTTGGTTCAGCTTGCTTCCCTTGTTTAAGGCCCTATAATCAACATAAGCTTCAATTTCGCACTACTAAGTGTGTTTTCTTAGGATACAGTAATTCTCACAAGGGCTACAAATGTCTAAGTTCAACAGGCAGAATCTATATGTCTAGACATGTAGTGTTTAATGAATCTGAATTTCCATTTACCACAGGATTTATTGTAACATCCCAAATTTTGGGATTTGAGGTTTGGATATTTTATGGAAATTAATTATAATATTTTGGTCTAAAATAATTATGAAATTAATTATTGGAAATTTTGGGCATATTTTTCTTTAATTTATTTTGGGAAAAGAATATTTCGAATAAGGAATAATTTATGCCTAAAAAAAACGATTATATAGGAATAATATATGAGAGTTAGACTGTGGAAATTGGTTAAATGATTAAATTAATCAATTTGAAAATTAAGAATTTAATTTCATTGGAATAAATTAAAAATAATAATAATAATAATAATAATAATAATAATAATAATAATAATAATAATAATAATAATAATAATAATAATAATAATAATAACGTATACCACCCATACGATCACTTCAAATTCAATATATATATAAACTCCTCCAAATTCATTGTGTTTCTACCAGCGGTGATAACACACACACACCATATTACTCATAAGATTCCTCCACCAAGTCCACCCAAAATGCACCGAGATACATTGGATATATTTAAAAAAAAAAAAGCAACCAACCGGCGTCTTTGCGCGAGAGAAAGATATCGTATCATCATCACAACGTCAATTCGGAAACACCAAAACGTTAATAACCCGGTATCCCAAATCATGGTCAAACTGGCATCACAGAGTGAGATCATGTAAACCAAGAACGGCATGCTTCCCACAACAAATGACAACTCATTTCCTATGCATCTCAATCTCGGCCTTGAACCCTGTGTATTCTCTTTTCAAATCTGGACCCTCGTTTTATATATAACCCATGCTCCTTAGCTTCATTTATCCACTTTGATTAGCCTAGAGAAACAGAATCACGGTGAGAGGGTGTTAACATATGTGAGTAGAGAAGATGATAGAGATACAACATAGAGAAGATGAAGATCTTGTATTATTAACAAAAGAGGAACATCCCCTTACAATGAGTAACCCATAAGGATTAACTCTAAAACCTAGAAGGAGACCTTGTTAACTCCCTCTCTTGTGAGACTCCACATCCCACATACATGGTGAAGGCTCCACACCTAACACCCTTGGTGAGGGCTCCACACCCAACACACTTATATCTCATTAGCCTAAGACCCTTTATATAGACTAGGGCCTTAACTAACTCACTAACCATTCAACTAACCACCTAATACTTCTAACACGCCCCCTCAAGTTGAACACCATTTATCTTAAATGTGTTCAACTTGAACAACACAAAATAAGGGGTAAGGTGAATTAAATTGAACAGTTTTACAATCACAAAACAATACAAAGATTTCTTTATTTTATAGCTTTCTTCTCCATATCCAATTCTGAAATGCTTCACTTTTGGAATGCTTCAGTCTCTGTAAGCTTCTCTAGTCACTGCCTGCACTAACTTTCAAACCAGAGACAATCAATTCCATAAGCCACCAGTCCCTTTGCCACATCACAAAACCACATTCTTATTGCAATGGAATTTTCCTTTATCTCGTATCATCTTCACGAAATTGCAAATCTGCACTAATATTCTCCCATGTAGACACCACAATTATTCAATCTTCCATTCAATTCAACAATTTTGCCACCTTGTTATCATCAACATACTCAAACTTGCCAATGTACCAAAACATAACAGATAGACCATTAGAAGACACATTAGGTCCAAATATAGAAATTCTTTGCTTCCAATAGGGACAATAAATTGACCAAATTTCGGTGAAAGAAATTGAAGCAAACTATGATGACTTAGCAAAGTCCTTTGCCACCGCAGGGCAATATGAACGGATCACCACCGCATTGATTCAAAGTTCTAATCACCTTGATAGCCAATTGTGATTTTCGAAACAACAAGAACTCAAAATAATTTGAACATTGTACCTCCTTGCCTGTCAAATTATACACAAAGTTGCATAAACATCAAGAGGATCTTGCTCAATGCTACATATGCCTTGTGGAGTATGACGATGGAGACAGCATGCGAGTACTACCTTGTCATCATGAATTTCATGTAACATGCATTGACAAGTGGCTAAAGGAGATTCACAGGGTATGCCCACTATGCCGTGGGGACATCTGCACTGCTGATTCCATACCAGCCGGGAACTGAAGTGAAGTGGCATGGTGGTGTTGTGGACTGGTGGACTTTTGGGGTATTCTTATATGAGCTTCTATTTGGTAGAACTCCGTTCAAAGGCTCAGCAACTAGAGTAACTTTGCTGAATGTAATGAGTCAGCCATTGAGTTTCCCAGAATCACCAAGAACCAGAAGATGATTTTCTCCCATATGTGCCTCAGATTTGTGAGTGCTGGAAGGACGAACAGGACGCTGCTATTTTCCATCTGCAAACTTCTTCGCGACGTCCGTCAAGAGCCTCTTCCCTCCAGACGATGATAGCCTCACCTGAATGTCGTCCATCACAAGAACTTCTTCTTCCGCCTTTCGTGCGAGAATCGTGCGTTCCCCGTTCTTGGATGACCTGGAGGAGGAGGCGTCTTAGCTCTCTACTCTACTCTATTGTGGGTCATTTTTCCCATTTCTCCGCCAGCTTCAATAGCTGACGGATCTTGACGGGAGAATCGCTTCCGGCCCCCGTCTGGCCGTTCTTGGCGGAGATCGTTGACAGATGAGGCTTAAGTCTCTAATCATGAAACCCAAATCTTTGCCTGCTCTGCTCCTCTTCCTTTCATGGACTTTCTCGCTCTTCTCTGTACCGGCGCTCTCCTCGCTGGTGGCCTCTACAGGTTCGTCTGCATTCTCGGCCCTGCCGAGCAAAAGGGTAAACGGGCTGTCGATCTATCCGGTGGCTCCATCTCCGCCGAGAAAGTCCAAGACAAATATAAACAGATCGATCCTTCTTCCGCCGCCCAAGGAGATCGAAACCGCCGAGAAGGTCCCCGACTTCGTAGATACTTTCTACAATTTAGTCACTGACATCTACGAGTGGGGTTGGGGCCAGTCCTTCCACTTCTCACCTGCAATCCCCGACAAATCCCATCGCGATGTTACACGGCTCCACGAGCTGACTTTGACGTGATTTGTCCCTGTGCGTGAGCTGGTGTGTGTGATTTCTTGAAGAATTGTCTTCACATGCCAACAAAGCTCCACACTACAGTGGACTATTCTTGAACCACGGTCAGCAACGTGGGCCTTTCTTTATCACTTTTATGAAGCTTTCAACATATTCTTGAATCCACGCCAGGAACGTGGGTTTATCTGGATCGCTTTTCTTGGACCGTCGGCATGCGTATTTGGGCCTCCAGTATGAAAGAAAGGAATCAACCTGGAAATTGTGTATTGGTGTTTCAAAACGCAGATGAGACAAATTATTCAATTAGTCTCTCTTGTCATGGAGTCCAAAAGAATAATAGGATCTGGATAAATGGCTTTGGGATCTTGATTAGTGGCTCCGATAATCTTGAAAAAAAAATAACCTGGCTTTGATACCATGTTAACATATGTGAGTAGAGAAGCAAATAGAGATACAACATAGAGAAGATGAAGATCTTGTATTATTAACAAAAGAGGAACATCCCCTTACAATGAGTAACCCATAAGGATTAACTCTAAAACCTAGAAGGAGACCATGTTAACTCCTCTCTTGTGAGACTCCACATCCCACATACATGGTGAAGGCTCCACACCTAACACCCTTGGTGAGGGCTCCACACCCAACACACTTATATCTCATTAGCCTAAGACCCTTTATATAGACTAGGGCCCTAACTAACTCACTAACCATTCAACTAACCACCTAATACTTCTAACAGAGGGGAAGAAAGAAACAGAAACGCAGAGAGTGAAGAGAGAAGGGAAGCTACGAAGGAAGGCGTGAGAGAGAGTGAGTTGTGGATACTCTGTTCAAGGACCCAGAGAACAGAGGAGAGACCGAGAGAGTAGAGGGCAACGACGAGGAAGGAGAGGGAGAGAGAGTGTGTGTTCATTTTCACTCATTTCTTGCTCGCATTTAAGTCCAAAAACGAGGCGAGGTTCGACGGCGCGGTGTCCGAACATGTTCGAAACTGAAGGTAAGCCTTCAATCTTGTTGGGAATTAAATCTGCATGTTAACCCCTGATTTTAGGAGCTAAAACAGAGAAAAACTTTGCTGATATGATCATATACATCGCTACTCGTCTATATATATATACATATACCAAAACTTTGTTATTCCATTGGGCTAAGTCGCTGCACATAAAATATATATATATATATATATATATATATATATATAGATATATATATATATATATATATATATATATATATATATATATATATATATATATATATATATATATGTATGTATGTATGTATGCGTTCGCAACTTTGTTGGTGTCTTAAGAGTTAATATGATGCCGTGGCTTGGGAAAAAGAAAGAAAGAAAGGAAAGTCAAACTAGATTGTTTGTCATGTGAGTGTTGCTGTCATAAAATATATATAAGTAGATATACATATATGTAGTCACTGCACTGGAGAAAGGGAGAGAAAACCAAAGCTTATTGATCTATAGATAAGTAGGTGTGATATCATTCCTATATATATATATATATATATATATGTGTGTGTGTGTGTGTGTGTGTGTGGACTTCACTGTACGGTGAAAATAATAGGAAGATGATTTAGGAAAGTGTATATATATATATATATATTTATAGTGTAGGCCATTGCATATGAAAGATGAAGAAGAAGCTTACTGTCAAAACATTGGTACATGGTATATATATAGATATATGTACGTTGCATGTCATATATACGGAGGAATACCTTCTTGAAACGTGTTGATGCTATATGGTGTTAGATATATATATTAAAAGAGAAGAAAAGGTTTTGGTGGTTGCCTTGGTGATCTTTATATATATAAACATATATGTAAATTTACACCATGAACTAAAAAGAAAATCTTGCTTACTATTTTGTATAAACATATGTATATTTATAAGTCATATTTTTAATTAGTGTTAATTTTTAACTCAAGTTTATATGAAGCATATTTTATGTGGTGACAATATTTATTAAACTAATTTTGGTAAAATAATAATTAACAAATAGGTTGTTATTGATAAAATTTTTAGAGGGTAGCTTAAGGCTTAGGAGTAGTATTAGAGAAAATTTAGGATAGTTTTGAGTACAATATTGATAGATATTCATGTTTAATGTTTGTAGACTCTCATTGAGAACTTTGGAGTAACTCTTGTTTAATTACCTGCAAGCTAGGAAGTAACGGAGTAACTCGAATATTCTTCCTTACACTTGTAAATTGTGTATGATTGTGAGTAACTATCTTTTATTTAAAATTAAAGGACTGAATCATATGTATATGTGTATGTATTGTAAATTGATATTTTATATCAATTGAAGCATGATTTATTATTACTGAACATATTTGTCATGGCGGCTGTATTTGTGATGGGTTGGAGTAAGGAGGGATTTGTATGTTGAGATCTTTTACCACGTGGTATGTCATCACTCTGTGCACAGTGGATGACACTTGTCAGGGCCCCTTCTTCCATGTTTTCCTTTGGCCGGGATTACATTGGAGTCGTGGGACATGTGACACCTCCTTAGTTGTATTCTTTTAAGGAGGGAGCCATAGTCCATGCTTAAGCTCTACACCTTTGGCGGGTGTATCTTAAGTTTTGGTGAGCTTGGGACAATCCAAATCAAATGGATGAGTTCCTATTGGACTATGTGTTAGCCTATGGCTCCGGTCGGTTGAGGATGGACGGTGATATAAGGGAGGCTGCATCGCATATTGTATAATAGTACGTTTCACATTGACATCATAATAATTTATGTTGTATGAAATTATGGTATATACAAATATATATGTACTCAGCTCCTACTTTTTGTCATATGTGACTTACTTGTGTACGGTAGAAACTTTCAGTAGTTACTGAGATGTCAATCTCACCCTATATTAAAAATTTTCAGGTGATTGTTCTAGTAGGGAGCAGGGAAAGAACCTATGGAGTGAGCCTTGAAGGCTCAGTTGTGCTCCTAGAACTTATGTTATGTTATTCTATTTGCCATAACTACAAGACTTCCGCTTTGTATTTTATTATTAAATATTTTGAGAATTCATGTTGACTCAAAAAAAATACATTTTGAATTGAATTAGTTATGTATTTTAATGATTTGGATGTTGGACATCCTTATTAGAGATATTTCAAGTGTTTTGGCGAAGATTTTGGGTGTTGGATTTTGGGGTGTTACATTTATCAATAAGAAGAATGTACCTGATGAACAAATTGTCTCTGGAGATTTCTTTGGAAGCTCTTTGTTGTTCAACCAAGCTGCGTCCACTTCCTCTACTGCAGCTCCCTCTTTGTCCTCCACTGAAACCGAACTCATGACATCAAATTTTCCAGAGGATAGAGAAGGTGAGCCTCTGGATCTAGGTTCTGAAGTTGCTGTTCCCTCACGGTCATCTATGTCCCCTGTCCACAACAACAGTTCAGCATCTCAATCAGAATCTTTTGAAGAAACTCTACATGAACCAATTACTCAAACAGCAGAGACAAGTTCTCCAAATCAACAACTTACATTGAGGAAATCTCATCCAATGGTTACCAGAAGCAAGGCAGGGATCTCCAAGACCAAGATTCCCTATATTGGCTTAACCACCACTGAGAATGTTGAAACAGATGTACCTAATACAATTTCAGATGCACTTAGAAGTGATGAGTGGCGACAAGCTATGCAAGAAGAATTTGATGCTTTAATCAAAAACAAAACGTGGAAGTTAGTTCCCTACAATGGCCAAGCAAACCTAGTTGACTGCAAATGGGTACTAAAGAAGAAGCTAAATGCTGATGGAACCCTACAAAAGTACAAAGCCAGACTTGTAGCTAAAGGCTTTCAACAAAGTCCAGGGATTGATTTTGAAGAAACCTTTAGTCCTGTTCTGAAAGTATCAACTCTCAGGTTTGTACTCAATCTTGCCGTGACCTTCAATTGGCAATTAAGATAGATGGATATAAACAATGCATTTCTAAATGGTGATCTAGAAGAAACAATTCTTATGAAACAACCTGAAGGGTTCATAAATTCAAAGGCTCCTAATCATGTGTGTCTGTTGACCAAGGCTCTCTATGGTCTCAAACAAGCACCCAGAGCTTGGTTTGAGAAATTAAAATCTACTTTGCAAGGCTGGGGATTTATACACTCCAAATCAGATTCCTCTCTGTTCTTCCTGAAGTTCGACAAATTTGTTATGTTTGTCCTAATATATGTAGACGATATTATAGTCACTGTAACTCAGTAAAAATGATAGATCTATTTGTGAAGAGGCTAAATAATCAGTTTGCCCTGAAAGACCTAGGACAACTAAGGCATTTTCTAGGCATCGAAGCTTACAGAGATAAGACTGGAATTTTTCTGAAACAAGAAGCTTATATACAGAGTATTTTAAGAAAGTGTGATATGCACAATTGTTCACTGGTTCCTACACCCATGGTAGTGAACCAACATCTTGTTAAAGATGAAGGAATCCCACTCAAAGAACCCACAACCTACAGGCGATTCATCGGAGCTTTACAGTATCTCACAAATACTAGACCAGATATAATGTTTGTAGTGAACAAATTAAGCCAATTCTTGAGTGCACCGACGAATATTCACTGGAAAGCTCTCAAGCGATTACTCAGATACTTGAGAGGCACTATGGGTTTAGCCTTACATATCAAACCAAGCTCGAATCTTACCTTGCAGGGGTACTCAGACGCCGATTGGGCTGTGTGTCCTGACGATCGGAGGTAGCATATGGCGACACACAGTTCACTCTGATCCCATAAGCTCCGAGCTCGCTGCAAGTGGAGCGGACGAGGCCTACTAGAGCATGCTTGGCTGTGGTATAATCATAGGGCGCACATCCGGCCACAGAAGCAGCCACGCTGGCCGTGCAAATGATGGAGCCACGGATGTTACCGGCCACCATGGCTCGAGCCGCGCGCTTGATGGTCGCAACCACACCACGAACATGGACGGCCATGGTGTTGTCAAATGCGCTCAGGTCAAGGTCCAGTAAGCCGGCCATGGAGCCTGCGATGCCGGCGTTGCTAAACATGACGTCGAGGCGGCCGTATGTGTCGACGGCGAAAGCTATAGTTTGCTCGACCTGTTTCTCGTCTCTGACATCACAGTGATGGTAACTCACATGATGTGGGGCTAATGAAGCGGCGAGTTGGTGACCCGGTTCGTCTTGAACATCTGCTATTACCACCGATGCTCCGTTTTGGGCGAATAATCTCACTGACTCTGCTCCGATCCCACCGGCTCCTCCAGTGACTATGGCAACCTTTGTTAGAATATAAGGTGAGATTAGTTGGTTAGTTAGCAAATTAGTTAGTCTATTAGTTAGGGAGTTAGTTAGGATCCTAATCTATAAATAGGGGGTCCTAGCTAATATGGTGTAAGAGTCATAATGTACTAATTGTCATTCTGAATAATACATTTTGGTTTCTCCCTAATTATTCTCTCAAATCAGTTTAGTTTACATGGTATCAGAGCCAGGTTTTGAATCATGCCAGAAAATCAAGAAGCCCATGTAGGTGATTCTTGGTTTACAACTCACAGCCCAGGTTGATTTTTTTTTCAAGAACTCACACCAGGTTGTATATCTTGCATCTTCTTCTTTATGAATTTGTTCAAGCTAGTAGTGAAGTTTCTGAATCAAGCCATAAACCAGTCCAAGAAGTGGGTGCCATTTCAAGAACCGGTGGCCCAATAAAGAAGCCCAGAGTCAAGAAAGGGGCCCAAGATCAATTGGAAATACAAGATCCGGTGAGAATTTAACCCAAGATCCCTGGACCCTCTTTCCACAACCCGACGGATTCCCCTGGTTCGTTGCCCAGCTCCTCGCGACTCACCTCCACAAAATCCCAATCGAGGAATCATCCAGATTCAATAGTTCGCTCAAACGCACAAAAGGAAATCTCAGGCTCCGATGATTTGAGCCAAGAATCCACCATAGATCTTGAGTCCAGAGATTCTTTTGCGTTCGTCGATGCTTTATAAAACAGACGATCGGCGACTTGCTTCTCCTTCGATATTCTTCGATTCGCTCGGATCTCGGTGCGCACAATACTACAAGGCTGGTGTGCGATTCGCGAAGTGGCGCGCCGACCTGAAAATATGGACCGACGGAGCCGTCGGAGTTGTCGATTCAGCAGAATGCACAGGGATTGGCTCGTTATTCGATCATTTGCCAGGAGAATGGGTTGGCGCCGATTGATGAAGCATCCCGTCTCTCGCCTGGTGGAAGTGAAGTGCCCTTTCCAAGCACCAGAGATGGAGGAATCTAAGTCCAATCTTTCTGGCGCCAATTGCTTCCGCTGCTCCTTCTTGGTATTGCACCGCCAAGAATCGTCAAAGGCAAATCGGGAAAACCAGAAATCGCAAGCAAGAACAATCAATGTTGAAAAGAGTCGTAGCGAAAGTCGACGTGGAAGGGGAGTAAAGAAGAGGAACGTTGCAGAGAAATTGGTTTGGAGCTATGGGGTGATGCTGTACACAGAAACGGGAAAGAAAGGCCTATAATTGAGTAGAGTAGAGAGCGAGACAGGCCTCCTCCTCCAGGTCACCCAAGAACGACAGACCCACGAAGAGGAGATGCACGAAAGGCGAGAGAAATATCCAGACTCAGCCCCTGCGATCTCCGAGAAGAACCTAGCTCCGCCACAATCTCTTCCTCGGTCCAGAGAATTGATCTTTCCAGGTATTGCTTATTGAATCTGCAATTCTGGGAAGAATTGTTTCTTTCACATAGCAACAAGAGTTCTTAAAAAAAAGTGAATTTATGAAGGGCAACTTGACATGCTGTCTGTATAATCGGGGATTGATGGTTCCTGAACTTCTTTTTCTTGCAATTGCTGATATTTCTTGAGTTCTACTGATCATTGATCAAGATTGCCACTGGGGTGCTGACTTAAGACTTCATTTCAATCTTGTTATGGCAAGGGAGTATAGACCTTGATCTTTTGCAGAGTGTTAAAGGCATGGTGGTGATTGACGCCTTTAGGCTTATCAATCGACAAACTATGGTGATTGACCATGGTTAAATGTTGTTTGCCTCCTAGTTATTGAATTGGGGGTATTTCCGTTGATGTGTGGATGGTGGCTGGATGTTTGTATTTTGTATCCTTCAGGATGTTTGGGAAGACAATGGCTCACAGAGTTCAATTAAACAGAGAGGGCAATGAGTATTAAGTGGGATGAAGAAGCTGAGATGGATGTGTCATCAAACAAGAAGAGATATTATTCATAATGAATATATACGTAGAGGAGTTGGAGCAGCAACTATTGAAAATAAAATGATATGCACAGTGTGATCATTATAGGTAACCAGCATACAAGTTCAAAAGAATGCCTCAAGTATTAACTTTAGAGGCCCAAAGTAAAGAAGACAACCCAAGAAGAAGGTAGTCTTCCAAGATCCGAAGCTCAAAAGCGCGGATCCTCAAGAAGAAAATGACCCAAGAAGACGGTAGTCTTCCAAGATCCGAAGCCCAAAAGCGCGGATTAGCAGAAGATGCAAGGTCGTGCTTTGGGAAAATAGAGAACGAAGCAGTAGAAAGAGTAGAGTAGAGAGCAGAGAAATGATGCCTCCTCGTTCCGGTCAATTTAAGGGAAAGTAGAGTAGAGAGCAATGAAAAATAGCCTCCTCGCTCCTATCAATTGTGAAAAATGAGAAGCAATGTTGCACAAGTGAAGCAGCAACAACTGAAGAAATCTTTGTATTTTTGTTGATTGTAAAACTAGTCAATTTAATTCACCTTACCCCTTATTTTGTATTGTTCAAGTTGAACACATATAAAATAAATAGTGTTCAACTTGAGGGGGCGTGTTAGAATATAAGGTGAGATTAGTTGGTTAGTTAGCAAATTAGTTAGTCTATTAGTTAGGGAGTTAGTTATGATCCTAATCTATAAATAGGGGGTCCTAGCTAATATGGTGTAAGAGTCATAATGTACTAATTGTCATTCTGAATAATACATTTTAGTTTCTCCCTAATTATTCTCTCAAATCAGTTTAGTTTACAACCTTACCCTGCAACCTGGAAAATCCACACGAAAATATTGTCAACGTTATCGGCAATTTCAAGTTCACAAGAGACTATGTGTGGGATTTCAAAAGTCATGCCTTTGCGCTTGATCGTCATTGATCTCGATGTGCTGCCTTGCTGTTCTGAAAATGTGGGATTTTATTTTGGACAGTGGGCACCGAGGTTAGAATGCTGACCCTGTAATACTTTGTTGATCTAAGGACCCGTTTGTTACAAAGAAAGTTTGGGGAGGGAAAGGGAAGATCCCAATCTTCCCATGGATTTTGGTTGTTTGTTACACAGAAAGTCCAGTCAAGATCTTCCGGTGAGGGTCCATCTTCCCTCATTTGAGGAAAGTCTTTCCCTCTGAAAATGGAAGGAAAACTGCCATCTTCCCAGGAAGATGGTTTTTGCACAATTACCCCTGAAATTCAAATTTGGCGGGAAGTTCGAACTTGGCGGGAAAGTTCAAACTTGGCGGGAAAGTTCAAATTTGGCGGGAAAGTTCAAATTTGACGAAATTTTTTTCTTCAAAAATTCGAACTTAACAATAATATATTTTTTAAAAAATATATTTTAGAAAAAAAAAATATTTTTTATTTTGAATTAATTTCTTTTGAGGGTAAAATAGACATTTCCTAATTTTTTACCAACTTTCCTCTTCATTTTCTTCCTACCAAACAACTCAAGCAATCTTCCTCATCTTTCAAATCTTCCTTTCCTTTCCTTTCCCTCCTCCAAAGTTCATTTCCCTCCCCAAACTTTCTTTATAACAAACGGGTCCTAATAGTATCCGGTCTTTAAAAAAATCTAGGGAAGAAAATTACGAGTTCCGTCCCTCAGTGGTCTACTTTGCTGAGTAATTACTGATTAGTCATTGAAAGAAAGGTCCCGAGTTGTTGTTTCCTTTGACTTTTCTAAGGCGTGAGTGATTTTTTTTTTTTTCTTTCTTTTGATGTAGCTTCTCTGGGCTGCCTCCTTACCTCCCTATCCGCCGCCCATCCTTATCCTTTAACGACTTCGTTTAATGAGTGAAATTAAACGTGGGCGGTCCGTTTGTAACAATTACGTGAACGGTGATGAAATGCAACTAATGTAAACGACGTGGTTTTAAATAGTTCATCTCATCCGTTGAATTTCTCACTCAATCTCAGCCGTCCGTGTAATTTTCCGTTCGGTTTCTCTTTTTTGGTCCGGCAAGCAGCCGCACGTTCGCTTGCAAGTTTCAACTTTCGCGTGCGTCTTTGTTCTTCTTCGATTCTTCCTCCAGCAGCGTGGGAAAACCAGAGGAGCTGTTAAGATGCCGTATTAGAGAAGCGGAACAATAAGCGAGGGTTTGTGGATGCAAAATTTTACAGATTTGGTGAGTAAAATAACAGTATTTAGCAAATACTCACAATTTTCTTGATGTTTCGTATCTAGCCTTTTTATTTATGATTTATAATTTAACTTGGCAATCTCTAAGATTATTGATACTAAATATTGTTTTTTTTTGTGTTCTTACTGTAGATATAATATATATTTTTTATTAGTTTGGTTAATATATCTCTATTTTATATTTTGGATATTGTTTTGATTAATATATTGAGAAAATGTGAGTTTTGGTTCACACACCGTTCATGCCTCTCGAACTCGTGGCTTGCTGGTTAGAGATTTGCTTTGACTTTGTAAACCATATGTTTTTTTTTTTTTTTGCTACAAAAATTTTAGAAAAGGGGTTGGGTTCACCCATAGTCCAAGGGTAAGGGCGTTTGGAGCCCAGTCCACAGGACATACGGGCTAGAGAGTACTCATGCCTCCACCTCTACCAGCGTTTCCACTGCTTCTTAGATCCCTAGGATGCCTCCCTCAGCACCTTGACTAATGCAGGGATCGAACCTGCTCCTTTGAGGTGAGGAAGTCCGACCCCTTGCCAGTTGAACCCAAAAACGAGGGGTTGTAAACCATATGTTTTGATTCAGCGGTATGCATAACAAGAGAATCTATTGCCGGCCCCAAACACAGGGAGAGACAGAGAGTCTATCTCTCTCGTCCACACATCGTAAAGGATATCTATTTGTGTGTGTTTATTTGTTTTTAGGGTTAAGGTGTAAATATATATTTCCTCCTGTCTTAATTATAGGAGTAAATTTTAGAGTTAATTTTGGTCCTAATTATAGGAGTAAATTTTAGAGTTAATTTTGGTCCTAATTATAAGAGCAAGTTTTAACTTTTGTCATTTTTTTCCTATAATACCCCTATTTATACTTTCTCAATAATAATTAAAGACAATAATAATTTAATAATACACCTATATATTTTATAAAGTAAATAATGTTTGCAACTCATTAATGTCATATACACCTAAATTATACTTTTTTATATAAAATAATTTTGAGCAATTTTTGTCATATTTTTCTCATATCACCCCTACTAATACTTCTTCCACAATAATTAATTTACAACGCGCTTATATTCTATCAAGTGAGAGATTCTACTTTATAAACTCGTAAGTTTATCCGAATTTACAATGGTCACGAGTTTACTAGTGACTTAACTTAATTTGGTAAACTAAAAAACGTAAAACCAGTAAACTCAAAAGATCAACTCGCGAGTTTGACAATAATGATCATATGAATATTTGGAAGGCAAAAAAAAAAAACTGTCATATGAATATGATTATGTTTATATATATGAAGAGAAAATAACTGGAAACTGAGAATTAAATTTAAAGGACCCGTAGTTTTAATGCCACGTACGCACTTGTCCCCGTCCACTTCAATACTTCAACGTCAAATAAAACACAACTTGTTTATTTGAATGATCATCGCTTTGTTGTTTTACAAAGGGGTATTTTTGGAAAATACACATAATTAACTAATTAGGACCGGAGGAAGTATGTGTTTTGGTTAGAAGAGCGTCTAATGATAAGTACTTTTTGAAGTGTAAAAATGACTATGTGGTTACAAATTAAGTGCAAAAGTATCATTTAACCGTTAAATTTGATTTTTTTTTTTTCTGGCTAGACGATAACGTGACTTTCAAATGTGTAAAAATACGCCTGTGGTTTGGCCAGAAGAGCGCTTAACACCCAAATGCTTTTTGGATTTTTTTATTTAGTTTTGATTTCTTATTAACTTATTATTATTAATTAATTTAATTAATTAAATAAAAAAATCATTATTTTTTAATAAAAATAATAATATAAACTTAAAATAAAAATTGAATATTAATATTTAATACTTAATAATATTAACTTCATTTGAATTTTTTTTCTGAATTCACAGAAGTAAAAAATACAATTATCTCAAAGAACAAGATGTTTCTTATGCTTAATATCTTTAGCTTGGTCTATATTTGTATTAACTCTGGTCTTTATTCAAATAGTTTTTTCTTCACAAAATTACCTAAAGCCTGTGCTTTTTTGAATCTAATTGTAGATATTATGCTTGTAATACCTGTACTCTTTTTTCTCTTAGCTTTTGTTTGGCAAGCAATTGTAAATTTTCGATGAGATCCTTAATTTGAATACTAATCATGTCCTAGAAAAATTCAGAATTTATTCAAAGATTCGAACATTTTAGTAATCTTGATTTATAGGATCATATAAGTTTTACCGTGTGAATCCTCATGTGTACTATAGGAGAATCTATTCTCTGTTTTTTTTAATGATCTTGGAGATTGTGTAATGCTTACCCTAAAACTTTTTGTTTACCGATAGTGATGTTCTTTATTCCTTTTTCATCTTTGGATTCCTATCCAATGATTTAGGATGTAATCCAAGACATGGAGAATAAAAAATCATACTTTTTTATTCTTTATTTTGTTTTCTGTGTTTTCCGCTTGTGCTTGATTTTGAAATAAACTTATTATCCATTTTTCATCTTTCAATTTTAACTTTTATAAATTAGAAATTCTGAATATAAATTAGAAATATCTTATAAATTTATTTCTAAATTTATCAAATTCAATATAGAAATATATTAAATAGATAAATTATAAATAAAAATGAATTATAAATAAATTAGAAATAAATATTTATATTCTATTTTAAATTTTTCAAAAATGAAAAAGAAATAAGAAAATAATTATATTATATTATAATAATAATAAATATTGTTAATAAAAAATCATTTTGTGTTGGGTGCTATTTTGGCCAAATCACATGTGTATTTTTGTATCTTTGAAAGCCACGTTATCGTCACTTGACAGTATTTTTGCACATAATTTGTAACCAGGTAGTCACTTTTGCACCCTAAAAAGCTCTTCTCATTGGGTGCTCCTCTGACCAAATCACATGTGTATTTTCGCACCTTGACCCTTGCTTTTATTTGTATATATATTCATTTTTTAAAATCACATTTTTTATCTCCTCATTGTACTGCAGCCATGAGTTTGTTTTTCCTTTTGACTCTTCTAAAGTGTGAGTGTAATTGGGTAGAGACCAGTATTCTACCAAGGCTAGGGCACATCTTCATGCTTAAAAAGTGCTTACAGAGGTATTTACAGATCGCCCACTAACAAGGCTCTTACATTGATCCGTGGGTATCAAACTTCCTCTCTTTTGGGGTAAAGACTGATGCCTTAGCCAACTATGTAATTCCTTATTGTCAACACGTGAGTGTAATTGAATTCAATGAATCTCCTCACCAATAATTCATTAGCTCTGACTTTCAGATTCAATTATTTTTTTTTTTGATAAAAAAATTTAGGAGAGGGGTTGAGCTTATTCACAGTCAAAGGGCAGGACGCTAAGACTTTGCTCCACAAGGCATGCATGACTGAGAAAACACATGCCTCTACCTCAGCCTATGTTTCTACAAGTTCACATTACATATGATGCCTCTCCCAGCGTTTTGACCAACTCCAAAATCGAACCCTCTCTCTTTAATGGGAGTGTCCGACCCATTTGACACTTGAATTAAAGGCTAGGGGTAGATTCAGTGAATTGAAACTATATATGGTATGCTACTGCTGCTAGGAAATTTGAGCTCAATCATACTTGAATAATGCCATAATTAACCGATTTTTAATTATTCGTCACTCTTTTTTATACCAAATTACATAGATAAAAGTTGGTAAAATTGGTTTAAACTTTAAAGTCATGAATACATAAAAAAAAATGCAAGAACGTCTATATTTTTTAAGACTTTCAAAAACACCTTTATTCATGAAAAGATTATCGGATAATTAGTATAGCGAGACTAACAAATAATTTGTGTGGGCAAAAAAATGATACTGCTAAGAAAGTTATATCTATATTACCCCTTTCTTTTTTAAATGCAAGGGAGTATTATACTAGTGTTCCTTATAAATAAGAACAAGCTGAATTTAAATTTTTGTTGTTGCTATACTCGTTTGGATATCAAATGTAAGTCATTTCTAATTAATTCACACATGTAAATAAAAATAGTTTAGAAATATTAAATTTTTTAAGTAATTTTAAATATTACCCTTATTAACTGCAATAAGTTTCAACACTGTACCATATATATTAATTGTTAATCTATCTCACTCTCACTGCTCTTTTTAAATATGAGCATTTATGTAAAAAAAAAATTAAGTAAAAGAAAATAACATCCCTTAAAATTAGAAACTGCCTTGTGCCGAAGACCAAAAGCATCTTATATAAGCCACCCTATAATAGGTAATAGGGATCAGAGAGAATATATCACTGTGACTAGAGATTATTACCTTGTGTTTTGGACAAAATTTAAAGATGCTTTTCCCTACCCTAGATATGTGATCTAGTCCCGGGACGTAATTTGATTTTAAATAAAGGACTCGATCACTTTATTTTACTTATTTAATATTTTTTACATTACCCTAGGCACTTAGGTCAGCATCTCCAGCAATTTTTTTTTGATCGGAAATGATATATATATTAAGCAACAAACATATAACAAACATATTACAATATATGGATTCAACTAAAGCCAAATCTAAACCAACAAAATACAAGAAATACAAAAACCAAACAGCCAAATCACCATCATTCATAAAATAATTAAGCATAGAAGTAGAATCATGAACAAGAGCAGCCTCCTCAATATCCAAGGTTGGAAGTGACAAGCAAGAAAGTGTTGGTTGTAAGACCCACCCAAACGGGCACGGTACCTTCTTATAAGCAAGAGCTGCAACAAGAGCAGTTGAACAGGTCCTCAATACAGATCCTCATATTGAGAAAAGGAACACAGAAAACCCAACCTGAGACGGAAGAAGACCCATGATGTCCTGAAAAACACTTATGCTCCATTGCTGAAACAGATCTGGTAATCTAGGCCATACACTAAATAACTCCTCTTTAGATCTGCCCCCAAGAACACAGATCTGAGTTATCAAGTGATAATCAGGTCTAAAAACGCTCAAAAAACCATCCAACCAAGAGGATTCGAACACAGATCTAACAGATCTGTTTATTTCCTGAGCCAAAAACACCTCCACGAAACCCAGAAACACAAAAAAGGAAAAACAAAGCAGATAACTCTCACCTCTACAGATCATATCTGAAGATGAAGAGGAGCAGACTCGCCACAAGAACGAGGGAATGCCACATCTGATATAACTCCGAGGGAGAGGACCATGGCTCAAAGATCTGGACTCCAAAACACCAGGATCGCAGATCCAAGATCTGGACACCAAACTACCACTCGGACTTGTCTGTGGCCTAAGAAAATGGAGCTCGCCGGCGGCTTGTGCGTAAGACACAAGCCGCCGCGATGGAGCAAGGCGAGAACCTGGAAGAGCAGGAGAGAAGATGGAGAAAAACCAAGAAGAGAGAGAAAGCGGGGCAGCCATAAGAGCCGGCTTTATTTATCTCCAGCAATTACTTGTTGGTTAAGTTGCACATTTTTATTCAGTGAAAGTATAGCAAGTTAAGGATGCAGGGGCCAGGGGTGATTTATAATATATCGATAACCGCCCATGCTTGCATTGAGAACAGAGGCAACAAGCAAATGTTGTCTCAGGGAATGAAGCGTTTAACGACACTAAAGCCTCCGTCGATGACCAGATCATGGCCACTGATATAAACAGAATCATCAGAAGCAAGAAAGAGGGCAGCTTCAGCAATATGGGCAGGCTTCACTGAAATACCCTTCATATTAGCAAGAGAATTGGCGATGCCTTCAATTTCATCTGCCTCCTTATTGTACGCTTCGCAAGTAGTAGGTGTGGCGATGGCATATGGCGACACACAGTTCACTCTGATCCCATAAGCTCCGAGCTCGCTGCAAGTAGAGCGGACCAAGCCCACGACAGCATGCTTCGATGTGGTATAACCATGGGGCGCACATCCGGCCACAGAAGCAGCCACGCTGGCCGTGCAAATGATGGAGCCACGGATGTTACCGGCCACCATGGCTCGAGCCGCGTGCTTGATGGTCGCAGCCACACCGCGAACATTGACGGCCATGGTGTTGTCAAATGCGCTCAGGTCAAGGTCCAGTATGCCGGCCGTGGAGCCTGCGATGCCGGCGTTGCTAAACATGACGTCGAGGCGGCCGTATTTGTCGACAGCGAAGGCTATAGTTTGCTCGACCTGTTTCTCGTCTCTGACATCACAGTGATGGTAACTCACCTGATGTGGGGCTAATGAAGCGGTGAGTTGGTGACCCAGTTCATCTTGAACGTCTGCTATAACCACCGATGCTCCGTTTTGGGCGAATAATTTCACTGACTCTGCTCCGATCCCACTGGCTCCTCCGGTGATTATGGCAACCTTACCCTCCAACCTGCAAAATCCACACGAAAATATTGTCAACGTTATCGGCAATTTCAAGTTCACAAGAGACTATGTGTGGGATTTCAAAAGTCATGCCTTTGCTTGATCGTCATTGATCTCGATGTGCTGCCTTGCTGTTCTGAAAATGTGGGATTTTATTTTGGACAGTGGGCACCGAGAGGGTAGAATGCCGACCCTGTAATGCTTTGTTGATCTAATAGGATCCAGTTTTTAAGAATATATAGGGGAAAAAATACAAGTTCCCTCCCCCAGTTTGCTACTTTGCTGAGTAATTCCTATTACTGATTGGACATTGAAAGGTCCACAGTTTGTCCTTCCTTTTGACCTTTCTAAGGCAAGAGGGAAATTTTGGGGCCATTTAGTACGGTGAAAATTTGAGGAGGAAAAAAAATGGGAGAATTCTTGTCAAGGTCCAATTAAAGTTCAAAATTGCAAAAAGGCCACAACAATTTTCACATACCAAAAAGGGTCCTAGGGCCTTTTCTGGTATAAACGTTAACAACTAAAACAGCCAAATTGACAACAAAATAAATACCCATTAACAACTAAATCAGTCGTATTAACAACAATATTTTAACAACTAAATCACCACTTTAACAACAATATCAGCCCCGGTTAACAACTAAATCAGTCAAATTAACAACTAAATTTTAATGAAAAATCTCAGAAAAGGCCCTAGGGCCCTTTTTGGTATGTGAAAGTTGTTGGGGCCCTTTTTGTAATTTTGGACCTTAATTGGGCCTTGGCAAGGATTCTCCCAAAAAAAATTTAGAGAAAAGAAAAGAAAAGAAGGGAAGATTTTAAAAAATGAGGGAAGATGAGTTGTTTAGTAGGAAGAAAATAAAGAGAGTAGTTGGTAAAGAATAAAAAATGTCTATTTTACCTTCAAAAGTAATTAATTCAAAATAAAAAAAAAAATTGTTAAAATATATTTTTAAAAAATATATATCAAGTTTGAATTCGTGTAAAAAAAATTCTCGCCAAGTTCGAACTTAAATTCAAACGTTACCGTCAAGTTCGAACATCCCACTAAACTTGAATTTGAGGGGTAAATTTATCAAAAAGTATGAACAATAACGTGGAAAGTTGAGATCCTATCAATTTTTGTGGGATTTAATTCCCCCATGTGAGGGAAAATTGATCCAAAAAGCCTACCAAATGTACTTTTATAATTTTTTTTAGTGGAAAAGGAATATATTCACGTGATATGTACAAATTTCACAGCAGTACTAACTATTCCCCTGCGTCTATTGGTCCAAGGACAACGATGGCATTAGAGGGGTGATGAGCTATTGTACAAACAGCAATAATGATACTCTCCGGGGATAGGGAGTAGGGACCAATGTTGTCAAAATCGATTTTCTGCGTAGATATGGAAAGCGGTGGTGGAAACGTAAATCGTAGAAACGACGCGAAACGTAAAGTTTTTACTTCTTAAGGTTAGGATAAATTTTTTTATATATGTGTGTGTGTAAAAAAAAAACATAAATCACTACTCAAAATTTCAAAAACATAAATTATATTTAAAAGATACAAGTCACATAACTATATAAAACATAAGTCCAAAAACACAAAAAGAGTTTAACAACTCCTAAAAACAAGTTCCAAAACATCAAAAAAACAAAGTTTAACAATTCCTAGATTATAACAATTCATTCAAATCAAACACATCATTTTGCAAAAACTCCATGTCCTCAATGTCCTCTTCTCTTGCTCTTATAATAAGTTTTTTTTTTTTAAAGTAAAAACGGTGGAATTTCTAAAAACGTACGTTTCTACACGTTTTTACGTTTCTACGCGCGTTTCTACCCGTTTCTACTTGGGACAGTTTTTACTTGAGTTTTAGCACGTAACACCCGAGTAAAAACGTAAAAACTTACATTTTTACATTTTTACACTAGTTTTTGACAACACTGATAGGGACTCGTTCATGAAAATGGGGATAGATACGTCTTCTCTTGGCTGCCTCCCTGCGTCTTCTCTTGGCTGCCGTCCCTTTCCTTTAACGACTTCGTTCAATGAGTGAAATCAAACGTGGGCTGTCCGTTTGTAACAATTACATGAACGGTGATGAAACGCAATTAATGTAAACACGTGGTTTTAAATAGTTCATCTCGTCCGTTGAATTTCTCACTCAATCTCAGCCGTCCGTGTAATTTTCCTTTAGGTTTCTCTTTTTTGTGTGTATATTCTTACTGTAGACATAATATGTTTTTTTTTGGGTTTGGTTAATACATCTCTCTTTTATATATTGGATATTGTTTTGGTTAATATATTAAAAAAAAAATGTGGGTTTTGGTTCATACCCTGTTCTTGCCTCTCGAAATCATGTCATTTTTTTTGGGGGGACAACACTCGAACTCATGTCATGGCTTGCTGGTTAGAGTAAATGGTGCTTATTTGGAATATCGGTGAGCAATCGAACTTATAGAAAAGTCTGATTGGATAAAAGTCTAACTGGGTAAAAGTCAGATTGTGAAACGTGATTTATGTATAGATTGATGATTGATAAGTAGCTTTTGTTTGTTTGGAATGACTTATGGATAAGTGACTTTTGAGATAATTATAAGAGAAAAAAACCATAAGCTCCTCCCATAAACCATGCCAAACATATACATAACAAGAGAATCTATTGGAGGCCCAAAAAAGAAGATTCCACGTTATATGCACATATGTTATATTCTTTTTATGTGCTTATACTTCTAATATTTTTTTTAATTTTTATATATTGTATTTATTTATATTTAAATTATATGTTACTTTCTGACATGCTTTTTATACTCGATATCTTAAATTAATTAGTTCTCAGTTTTGTATTCAGAAATATTTGTCTGTAACACCAGTATCATGAAAACTAATTAATTTAAGATATTGGGTGAAAAAAATATGTCAGAAAGTAACATATAATTTAAATCTAAATAAATACCATATATAAAAAAATAAAATAAAAATATACTCATACTCTTAAAAAGCATATAAGGTGTGTACGGATAATGTGAACTCCAAAGAGAGATTGAAATCGATCTCTACCACCAAACGCTTAGGTCAACTGGTAAGGGGTTGTCCTAACTTAACCACGGGTCTTGAGTTCGAGACGTGGGAATGCAGCATGCGTGGGTGGTAGAGGCTTCCCCCCGAAAGGGGCCACCCGGTCTCGATCCGGATTAGTCTGGGGCCGTTGATGTGCCTGAAAGATGGCCTGCCTTGGGATATCGGATGCTCTAAGCAAAAAAAAAAATCGATCTCTCTCGTACACACACGCGTAGTCGCTATTCGCACAGGCCCACCGGAGAATCTATTTATGCGTGTTTATTTGTATATATGCATTTTTTAAAAGGGTAAATGAGCAAAAATACACATGTGTTTTGTCTTTGAGAGTGTCTAGCACTATATGTGTTTTTTGGGAGCAAATATACACATGTGGTTACATTTTAGGAGCAAAAGTTACATTTGTCGTTAAAATGGATGACGTTGACTGTGAATTTGGATGATTTGACTAAAAATAACATGTGTTATGTGGGGCCCACGGTGGTGTCCAGCTTCCCCTTCCCAACTAATCTCCATCTTCTTCATCACTGTTTAACACACACAGCAATGTCATTTACATATAGCCTTCCTATTTTTTTTTCTTCACCTGCAACAACTTTCCTCTTTTATCTATCAATTTTCTAACTTATGTATCAACACTTATATATATATATATATATATATATATATATATATATATATATATATATATATATATATATATATAGTGGCGGAGTCAGTATTTAGAGTTTATGAGTGCACAATTAGTGTAAGGGTTCGGGGGCAGCCCTCGAAATTTTTTTTTTAAAGAAAGTTTTAAATGCATTAAGATTGTATCGTTGACATTTTCTGGAATGAAAAAAGTTTGACAAAATTAGGAAACATGTTTAAATAAACTTCCCTCCCCATGCCTTAGCTATACACAAAACTCTCAAGCCTCATTCTTCTTTCACACAATTCATTAAACACCTTATAGACATTAAAAAATAACTCAATAAGCATGCCTCTTAATTATCAAGCTACACATCATAAACTACCAAGCATCTTTGCCAAAAGGGAAAACATGTTTTCTTAAGTATTATCCAAACCACCTAATGCATAAAAACAAACTCACTGGACTTGATCATCCTTACATTCATTAATAAATGCAAAATCCTTAAATTCCAGATACAATTGAACATTAAAAGAGAATGAAATCCAACTTGAAAAAAAAATGATTTTATCTTTCTAATTTTCCTCATGACAGCCCAAAAAAATGGTAATAAAATACCTCACAATTGAAGCTCTTTTCCCCTCAACGTTTCAGCTAATGGAAAAAGGGATAACCAAGGCATTTGAACCCGGGACTTTACACAGATGGCGAAAGCTTTAACCAATTAATCCAACCAGCGGCGGACCCACACTGGTGCCAGTGTGGGCAAGTGCAGACACTAAACTTTTCATAAAGTATATATATATTGAAGGAGTTCCATTACAACTTACCTAAACAGCCTAGTTGGTTAAGCGTTTACTTATTGACATACAGAACCCCAGTTCGATCCTTCAGGTGCGTTTCTCTCATGTTTTTTTTTTAAACAGTGAAACGCCTCTTTTAAAACAAGAGGCACAAAAATCCCACCACTAATTATGCACCCACAAAACCAAAATTTTGGGTCCGCCACTGAATCCAACCAAATTTATTGTAATAAAATTCCTTCACAAAATATATATTTTTTAAATTTTGTATGGATTCACTTGCCCCATAGAAAATAGTGTGCCTCGGCCAATATATATTATATATATATATATATATATATATATATATATATATATATATTATATATATATATATATATATATATATGCGCGCGCATGACCGAGAGCTGTTAAACCTGACAGTAACGTTTTTTTTTCCTGTTTTTGTTTCCAAGCTAGATGTGTGTGTATATATATCTATATCATTAGTCTCATGCAAAACCACATCAGTAAAATATTTCCTCATACATCTATATATATATATATATATATACACACACCCTTCACATGACAACAATAGTTTCCACTTTCTCTTCCTAAATCATTAAACATGAACTTGGAGACTCACCTCTGTTTCAGATGCACAACGCAGAGGAGGATTATCAACTTTGACTCTCTCTCTCTCTCTGCAACTGACTTTCTCACTCTCGGTTTCTCCTCTGTTTTTTCTGGTTTAAAACAGGGCAACAAATACGTACCTTAACGTTACCAGCTTCTTTAATTGTGGAGAGTGGAGTCGGTGGCTGACAATTAAAGTTACGCCAATTGTGAGGCCAACTTGCTTGTTGTGCTTAATTTCACTTGCTCCAGTCGTTTGTTCATTCATCATCAAACTTGTCATCCAAACCAACGTACCACTTCACGCAACGTGCATGTGATCGCATTTTACTACCAGTATAATTAATGCACTACTCTCCAACATACCTTGTGTTTATGCTGGCAAGTGGCAACAACCAAAAAAAGAACAAGGAATATGCCCTAGTATATTTTATTGCCCATAAGCACACTGTAATACACAAACCTGACATTCTTGATTCATTTTTACTTTATATTCTAAGTGGCCAACATGTTTTTATTTCAAGGTAGGAGCTGAAAATTCTGGTGCCAACGGCCCTTCCGCTTTGGAACCTAAACAGCCACCCACAATTAAAGAAGCTGGTAACGTTAAGGTACGTATTTGTTGCCCTATTTTAAACCAGAACAAACAAAGGAGAAACCGAGAGTGAGAAAGTCAATTGCAGAGAGAGAGAGAGAGTCAAAGTTGATAATCCTCCTCTGCGTTGTGCATCCGAAACAGAGGTGAGAAAACTGATATATATATATATATATATATATATATATATATATATATATATATAAGTGTTGATACATAAGTAAGAAAACTGATAGATAAGAGAGGAAAGTCGCTGCAGGTGAGAAAAAAAAAGGAAGGCTATATGCAAATGACGTTGTTGTGCTTGTGCTGTGTGTGTTAAACAGTGATGAAGAAGATGGAGATTAGTCGGGAAGGGGAAGCTGGACACCACCGTGGGCCCCACATAACACGTCATTTTTAATCAAATCATCCAACTTCACAGTCAGCGTCATCCATTTTAATGGCAAATGTGACTTTTGCTCCTAAAATGTAACCACATGTGTGTTTTTGCTCCCAAAAAAAACATATGGTGCTGAGCGCTCCCAGAGACAAAGCACATGTGTATTTTTGCTCCTTTACCCTTTTTAAAATCACAATTTTTATCTTCTCATTGTCCTGCAGCTCGAGGCTGTTTTTCCTTTTGACTTTTCTAAACGCGTGAGTGTAATTGAATTTAATGAATCTCCTCACCAATAATTCATTAGACCATACTCTCAGATTCAGTGATTTCATTTTTTTTTTTTGATATGATTCAGATTCAGTGAATTGAAACTACGGTATTCTACTGCTGCTACGAAATTTGAGCTTAATCATAGTTGAATAATGCCATAATTAGCCGATTTTTAATTATTCGTCACTCTTTTTTACACCAAATTACATAAATAAAAGTTGGTAAAATTGGTTCAAACTTTAATGTATATATAAAAAAATGCAAAAACGTCTATTTTTTTAAAACACCTTAAAAAACACCTTTATTTATGAAAAGATGATCAGCGAGTACTTAGTTAGGGGTGGAAACAGGCCAAGGCCTGTGGCCTGACTTGTTTCCGGCCTGTACAGGGCCTGTCAGGCTAATAGGCCAGGCCTAGGCCTTTTTTAAGGCCTGTTTATCTAAACAGGCCAGGCCTAGGCCTTACAATAGGCCTGTAAAGCCTGTCAAGCCGGCCTGTTAAGGGAATGACAAAATAGTAAATATTTTTTAAAAAAATTATATTAGTGCAAAGGCAGCCAAGCCAAGGCAATTTAAAAAAAAAAAATCCCAACTCTCGACTCGACACTCATTTCCGACTCTGCTTCATGCCTTCATCGTCATCGAGCTTGCCCTAATTTCATATTTCATATTTCCGACTCTGCTTCATTGTCATCGAGCTTCCGTCGAGCTTGCCCTAATTCCAGATTTCAGGATCATTTCTTCCAGTCTTCCAGAGTCTCAGCCAAACCATCTTCTCAGTCGCATTACTCGCATGTCTCAGGCCGCGATTCATCCTCACCGTCGTCCGTCGCATACTCGAGAGTCTCCTGGTATTTCTCTGTCTCAGCCTCTGTCTCTTTGTATCCTATCCAAATCCGAGGCTACCTTGTTCTATTGGTAGAGATTTGTTGTTATATTGTTTGAGATTTGTTATTCTGTGATTGGGAATAAACTTTCTGTGATTGGGAATGTTTTTTCTTGGACCAAATGCTATGATTATGATTTGAAGATGGAGTAATTTGAGTTTTATTCTTGCCACTGCTTTTCTGCTGTTATATACACTTCCACGTTTAACAATTGCAATTGAAAATCCTAAAGCATACATTTCATCTCGTGTAAGTTCCATTTGAATAATAAGTACATCGCTTGTGGGATCAAATAAGGTGAAAAAATCACTCATCTTGCCTCCCAGTCCTTCCATTTCGTTTGAGTTCTGTCCAATTTACATAACCCCCGAGGGAGGCAATCCCCTCATGCCTTACTTTGCTGCCAGAAATGAAGGCAAGGATAAAAAAAGTGTAATCAGTTTGATACACAACCAAACTTTGTCATAGGGACTTTTAGAAGGAACGGCTTAAAATTGTTTTTGGTATGCTGACTAGAACTTGTGTTGTGCTATATATAAAACTTAGAGCAACAACCAACAAAGACACTGGATAGTTAGGTGTTAAATTGCACACAAAAAAGTACTTTAAGATAATAAATACAATTGAAGATTTACTTTATACCAGATAGATGCAACAGAAATTATGACATCTTTGTTGCTTTGTTGTTGTAGCATGCTTCTAATGTACTATTTTGTTGTTGTAGCATGCTTCTAATGTATTGTTTTGTTGCTATAGCATGCTTCTAATGTACTGTTTAGCATGTTAAACTTGTTAAAATGATTTAATGTGAAACATGTTAAACTAAAACTACATTACTTTTTATGTTTCAGTTCTAGTTCATGTCATCTCCGTTTCAGAGTGAAACAATGTCATCTACTTCAGTTCCTCCTACTGCTATTGAGGTCTCTCAACAAGCACCAACAGATTCAAGTCAACAAGATACTCAACAAACTAATGATGCGAGTGAGAAAATTGGTAGTGATGATGAGATTATTAAGAAGAAGAGGCAAAAAAACCTCAGCTATTTGGGATGATTTTGATCAAGTTGAATCTAATGATGGGCTCAAAGCTAAATGCAAGTCTTGCAGAAGTCCATTTTCATATTCAGGGAAGGGAGCTAGCACTACCCATCTATGGAGACATATCAAAAATTGTGAGTCAAGGAAGCTTCTCATTGCTACAAAAAACAAGCAATCCACCATTCCATTTCAACCTTCTAGCACTAATCCATTTTTGGCATCGGGTGCCCAATATTCTAATGAGAAGATGAGGGAAATAATTGCTACTGCAATCATGGTGCATGAGCATCCTTTTAGCATTGTTGAGGATGAAGTTTGGATGTGGGGTTTCCAATATGCAAATTCTGAATTTCAGAAATTTTCTCGCAAGACAACAAGAAGTGATTTTTTGGTCATATATGAGGCAGAGAAGAAAAAATTGAAGGCCTTATTACAAGGTGTGAGCAAGATTAGTTTGACTACTGATATGTGGAAATCAAGTCATCAAGTGACTGAATACATGGTTATTATCGGGCATTTCATTGATGTGGGGTGGAATCTTCAAAAGAGGGTTTTGAGTTTTGTGAAAGTTCCTGCCCCTAGAGGAGGAATTGATGTGGCTGATGCTATTTTCAAGTGTTTGAAGGCCTGGGAATTGAAAACAAAGTATTTTCTGTGTCAGTGGACAATGCTTCTTATAATGATTCTTGTTTAAGGGCTCTTCAGGACACTTTATCACTTAGTACTTCTTTAACTCTGGGTGGTGACTTATTTCACGTTAGATGTTGTGCACATATATTAAACTTGTTGGTGCAAGATGACCTTGGTAGAATTAAGGACATTATAAATAATGTCCGTGAGAGTGTGAAATACATCAACTACAATGATTCAAGGCTAAAATCATTTTGTGACATTGTTGAGTAGAAACGTTTGAAGGAAAGGAAGCTCATTCTTGATTGTCCAACAAGGTGGAATTCTACATATAGGATGTTATCTACTACTTTGAAGTTCAAGGCTATCTTTCCCGATTATAAGGAAAGAGAGCCACATTACAACTATGCACCGTCAGAAGAGGATTGGAAGAAGGTTGAGAAGATTTGCAAACTTCTAGAAGTGTTCAATGTAGCCACTCATATCATATCAGGCAGTGAGTATCCTACTAATGCCTTTGAAGATGATGATTTCTTCATGGTGGAAATGACAATCTCAATGGAAGAGAAGTTTGACAAATATTGGGGGGAATGCAACATGGTAATGGCTCTTGCTAGTATTCTTGATCCTAGGTGCAAATTAACATGGTGGAGCGTCAAGCTTCACCATACTTCAAGGGACAATATTTCTTGTGCTGATTTTATGGCCAAAGAGGGCCATGGTACTAGTATGGATGCCGGGACAGTTCTTGTCCCTGTTATCCCTAGAGGATGTCTTGATATGGTCATGAAGGACCAATTGTCTTGTCAATGCTAGTTTTATTTCTAGTGTATATTGTATTGGCTAGATTTTCAGTCTAGTCTCCTCTTATGTATCAAGCTTTAGCTTGCCTCTTGTATTCCAAAAAAAAAAAATTGTTTTCCTTTGATTTACAAGCCTGATTATGTTGCTTCTGAGAATATAGATAAAGTGATGCAAGCTTTAAACTCAATATATGATGGTATGTTTTGTGTATAAGGGAGAGACTAGTAATGAAGATCACAATGTTGGCAACAACTCTTCTTCCAATGTACCTAGTTCTTCTATAGTTACTGGATTTGATCAAATCATGAACATTGTTCGTGAAAAGCAAGCAATTCCCCCTATGAAATCAGAATTGGAAGCTTATCTTGAGGAGAGTGTTTTTATACCTGAGGGCAATTCTAACTCCTTTACTGCCCTAGAATGGTGGAAAAATAATAGTATGAAGTATAAGATTTTATCTAAGATGGATGCTGACATACTAGCTATTCCAATCTCAACCGTGGCATCATAGTCCACATTCAGTGCTGGAGGTAGAGTTATTGATGAATATCGTTCTAGATTGAATGAAAAATCAATTGAAGCACTTATTTGTGGTGGGGATTGGCTTCGCAACAAGTACGGACTAAAAAAGAAACAAAAGGTATAAATTCTGCATTGTCAAAATAATATCATTTGTTATACATATTACTTGTTCAATTGTGTTATACTTTAATTCTATATATTTAATTAATTTTTTTCAAGGTCTTTGAAGCAGAAGAAGAAGAAATTATATTGAAGATTTGATGTGATGAATCATTCAACGTCTCATTCTAACTTGTATGCAATTGATATTTTGCTGTTTGTTTAATTGATACAATTGTTTTGAATAGATTTTTGTTCACTGATTAGATATGCTCCTTTGCTTTAAATATGCCAACTTACTGGACCAAGGAAAAATTCCCTTAAATAGAAGAGGATAGGACTCATCCATGCTTGTCAATTCTGGAGGCAAGTGAAATGCTTTAGTTATGACATCTGTTGATCATATCTTTGTTTGTATTAGTTATTGATATGTGGAAACATGAACTTTATTCATGGTTTTCTTTTCAAGGATTTAGCCTTTATTCATGGCCATGAAATATTATTTCATTCATGCATGTTATGAACTTCATCCATTGTAATGTTATGTTGTTGTATTTGATTTCATTTTTTATGATGTATTTTAGATCATTAAGAATAATTTATGTAAGGCCTGTTTTCGGGCTGTTTACAGTAGGCCTGTTTTCGGCCTGTTAACAATTGGTCTGTTTATAGTTGGCCTGTTTTCGGCCTGTTTTACATTGAAGTCTGTGGCCTGTTAGCCTGAGTACAAGATTTTTTTTTTTTTTTTAAAAAAACAAGCCTCTTAACAGTCACGACTGTGCTCAGCCCAAAAATAGGCTGTTATGGCCACTTCCTTCTTTAACAGGCCAAGCCTATTAAGGGCGAGGCCTGGCTTGTTTCCACCCCTTTGTGAATTCCCTTTTCAAACCGTTGGCTTCTCTTGCATCAAACCAGACCTTTGGTTCGTTATATATCAAGCCACTGCATTTTGTTCTTATCATTTTGTGTGCTTCAACCAGCAAGAGAGGGAGTCTGAGAAAGAGTGAAACCGAGCTGAGATAGAAACATTGAGTCGAGAGTGAGAGCTAGAGCATGGAAGGGAAGGAGAGGGAGAAAACGTGGGTGAAAGTTCAGCCATTGCTGCCCTGTTCTTGAACCAGAAAAACAGAGGTAAGGTTTACCAAGTGTCTCGCGTTAGAAAACTCTAAATAACCACACGAAGCTTGTTCTCATATATGTATCGTTACTGGCATATAGTTATTGTATGGGTATATATATGTTTCTGCACAGGGGGGGTTTGCTGTCATATAAATGATATATATATACCAAAAACATGGCTTTGCTTTTGGAAAGAGGATAGGAAAACTTGCAGTGTGTTGAATTGATTTTTTTTTTTTTTGCTCAGAAGAAGGACCATATATTGCTAATACTTCCAGCCAAAAGCTGATACAGAACGCTACAAGAAACAAACAGAACCTAAAAAACAAACCAGCAGACTAAGCAAGCTAGCCTCGCAGCAGAGAAACAAAACCAGACAAACAAACAGCAAATAAAACATAACAAAGCAAAACCCAGCCAGGAAGTCTCAAAACTCCAATTGCGCTCTTGGCAGGTGCAATATCTGGCACAATACCATTTGTCCTCACAGCATCCAAGGTTAGAAGAGATTGTAAGGAAGGTGATGGTTCAGAAACCCACCCTATCGAGCTCACCTCCTTATAAGCATTTGTTGCCAGAAAATCAGCAACTCTATTACCCCTGCGAGGGATAAAGGATAACGAAAACCCAACCTTGTCACCAAAAAGGACAACAATATCATGAATAAATAAGTTATTGTCCTTTCTGTATTTAATGATGTGGGACCCAGGAAAAAAAAAAAGAAAAAATTAAAAAGAGGAGGCTTACTGTTAACATACACAGATATATGTACCTACTGTGTTGTTATATATATGTATATATAAATAAGTTATTGTCTTATATATGTTAACGTAGCCTATCAAATGAAAGAAAAGGAGGATTTTACTGATTATACATATATAAATATGGAACCATCAAGAAGCTAATGTTCATTGTGTCATGTGAATATATGTAAAGATACATTGCATATAGGTTATATATATATATATATATATATATGGGAAAAGTATTTCTCCAGTTATTGGAGATAGAGTTATCTCCAGTGATCTCAAAATTACGTCGTTTTGAATTAATAAAGGGTGTGTTAGTAATTTTAGGTGAATTAATGAAGGATGTTTTTGTAAAATATGTTTAAAAAATAAATAAAATTACAGAAACACCCTTCATTAATCCAAAATGACGTAGTTTTGGGGTCACTGGAGATAACTCTATCTCCAGTGTCTGGAGAAATCCTTTACCCTATATATATATATATATATATATATATATTGAAACATATTTTATTTACTTGGTGCTATTATTTTATTAAACTCAAGATTTCTATTTTTATAAACATATATGATGAAATATAATACTTTGGGAAAACCATGAGAAGCATTAAATATAATGCATTAAAGCATAATTTATATAATGATTGATATTTATAAACTCCAAATTTAAAGTATTAGGATAACCTTTTAGAGTTTAAACTAATGATAATAAGAAAAACTTTACTTTGAAAAAAAAATATATGTATATATTGTCACTATATATAGGAATTTCTATCGGTTTAGTTTTTGTATATGAAGGACCAAACTGTAATTTTTGAATTGTGGGACTAAAATGTTATTTCTGAAAAATTGAAGGACAAAATAGTTTTTTTTTAAAAAATTTAAAACCAAAATGTCATTTTCAATTCTTGTGACGGTAATATTTTATATTAGAATTTGTATTTTTTTAAGTTATAGGAAATTATAAGTTATCATTGTGATAATGTAGAGCCTTCTTGTGATCAGTGATTGTGTGGGTTGTACTCCTCAAGCTAAGGTTAAGCTTGGAATTGAGGTAACCGGGGTTAATTTATTTTATATGCTTGTTTTGGGGCTGTAAGTGTTTTTCTAAGTCCTACTTTCATATATACTACTTGTATGTGTTTTGAGAAATTATGAGTATGTTTGAATATGAAATTATTTCAGTGAAGCAGTGTATTTTCCAATCTATGTATTTTCTAATCTGTGTATTTAAGTGAATATTATTATTGGGGTTGTTATTATTGTTGTGATGGTTACAATGTTTGTTGTGAGATAGTGTATATGGAATAATAATTTAATAAAATGTTGTTGAAAATTTTAGTATTTCTTCTGTTGAGGGATATGTTGGGTTGTGTGGAAGAGATTGAGGGTGAGATTGTGCCCATTGTCTCTCTCATTCCTGACCCAGAATTTGAGTTGAGTGTTTTGGGCGGACACCTCCCTGTTACGGTATATTGTGGTGGCATGGGAGGGGACAGTATCCTTGAAGTGACTAGCTAACCTTGGTCAGGTATACTAGCACTAATAGGCTGTACCACGTCCTGAGGAAATAAGGAGGAGCAGGATGGATGAGTAGGGATGATTCTAATTGTTTTGGAATATTGTGTATTTTTGTTCTAATCATTGTTTTTTATTATGTACTATTTTAGTTATTAAATAATTTTATTATTACGTCAATAAACCTGCTTCTCTGACTTGCAATTCCTTCCTGCATATTTGATAAATTAATTTTGGTTACGGGGACTTTATGTCTCACCCCGTCATTATTACTTTTTTAGGCGAGACCTCTAACCTTACTAGAGGACAAGGGAAGTAGTCAGAGGTATAGACGTCGTGAAACTTGTAGGCCTCTTTTTGGTATTAGTGTTGTATTAATTTATATATTGTTATCATAGGGCCCTCATATTTCTAAAATACTACATTAACTATTTTTGGATGATTGTTTATTTTCCGAAGGCCTTATTTTATACACTATCATATTATGGTGGATCCACAATCATATCTTGTGCAAGAATTGTTTTTGTATAGACCCTTTGTTGTGAGGTTAGGGTTATAAGACTCGTGGGTTATGTGTATTTCTGTTTGATAATTGTTCCCGGAGTCATGGATTTTTTTTTGCTCAAAGGTTATATATATTAATATTGCAAAACAGTACAATACATTAACAAACCACAAACAAATTAAATCCAAAACAAATACAACCAAATGAACCAGAAAACAACAATAGCCAAGCACCATACATAAAAGATGTAAGAGTAGAAGTAGAAACATGGACAAATTTAGCCTCCTCGATACCCAAGGTTAGAAGTGACGAGTAAGAGAGTGTTGGTTGTGAAACCCGTCCCAAAGGGCACACCTTCTTATAAGCGATAACTGCAATTAGATCAGCTAAATTGGTACCCCATCTAAGGGTAAAGAACACAGAAAACCCAACCTCAGAAGAAAGAAGACCCTTGATGTCATGAAGAACACTTCTGCTCCACTGATCAACCAGATCTGGTGACCTCGACCGCACACCAAACAATACCTCTTTAGATCTTCCCCCAAGAACGCAGATCCGAGCTACCAAATGATAATCGGGTCTAAGAACGCTCAAACAACCATCCAACCAAGAGGATTTGAACTCAGATTTCACAGATCTGTTTATTTTCTTAGAAGAGAAGAACACCACCACCACTAAACCCATAACTACAAAAAAGGAACACAAGAAACAGAAAACTCTCCCATCTACAAAACAGATCTGAAGAAGCTAGGAGAGGAGAAAAATCGCCCCAGGGACGACAAAGGAGCTCGCCGACAGCTTGTGGTGGAGCTACAAGCCACCGGCGAGCAAAGAAGATGAAGAGAAGATGAAGCAGAGAAGAGAGAGATGAGACCTTCTCTCTCTACCCCGGAGTCATGGATTTATTTGTGGTGGTTTTGTGGGAAAAATTTGTACCCTGGACCCCGAGGTGTGTTGTCTTGAAAAGAAAAAAAGGTTTTCCTTAATTACTTGTTAATCCGGTTTTATATTATAATTATGGTTAATTGTTGTTTAGTGAGAAAGAGGTCTTTTTAGTTGTGTGCTGTCATTTCTGGGGTGATTTTTTTTTTTTTTTTAAATTTCTTATACTTCAAGATTTTTTTAAAATTTAATTTTATATATTATATGCTAGTATTTCATATTCAAAAATGTAGTGCACCATAAAAAAACACAGATTTTGATTTGGTTAGAAAATTTTAGTGGCCTCTTAGCTTTCAAACTCATTGTTTATTACAGTAATAATTTTATTATATTTATTATTTCCAAAATTTTATTGCCGTTAATGCAAGTTTAATACATTTGGTATCAAAATTGTTTGAGAAAAGTTTCGAAGTGGTATTGAGAGAAAAATTGGGAATAGTCGGTCTTCGTCTTTCTAGCTCGATAATTGGTCTGATGTGAACAAGCCTCTCATTGATTTGGTTCAGGGTTATGAACACTTATTGATCGGAATGAGAGTGTGGCTGAATACGTGATGGAAGGGGGTGAGTGGAATAGAAGGAAGATGAAATACTGGTTTCCTTCCTATGTAGTTGATCAAATTATTTGTGTACAACCCCATGTGAGGATAACATTATATAAATATAATGGAAACCATCCACTGATGGTTGTTACGTTTCTCAATCAAATCAACATATCATTTTCTTTTATCAGGTAATCGACAGGTTGAGAATAACATATGGAAGATTATATGGAGATGGTATGTTCCGGAGAAGATTAAAACCTTCATGTGGTTAGCTGTTTATGGAAGAACTCATACATTGAAGCTGAGGATGCAGAGATGTTTGGAGACATCTGCTGCTTGCCCTTTTGGATACAAGATGGATGAAGACTTAATGCATATGTTGCAGGATTGCTCTATTGTCAAGGAGTGCTGGAAATTAGTGGTCAAACAGGAAAAATGGAACATGTTCTCTTCTTTACAGGGGGTATGTAGATTGGATCAAATGGAATCTGACTCATGAGATTAGAAAAGAATTTACGAAGAAGGTTTCGTGGCCAACCTTGTTTGTGTATCTTTGTTGGGATGCATGGGTTTCACGCTGTAAAAAGTTGTTTGATTGTAAGGCAACTAATGTGGGAATGAATGCACATCATATTCTTTAGAGCATGCTCGGATAAGGATTTTCTCAGAAAATATGATATGGAGAAGAGGTTTAATATTTCTCATGGAAATCGGAATCAACATGAAGAGGATTGCATCAACGTAACAGTCGATGACTTAGTCTTGGAGGGTGGAAGGAGTGGATGCAGAGGTTACATTCGGGATCAAAATGATAGATGGCTTCCAGGTTTCAACTCCAAACTTATTAATGTTCCTCTAATTTTTGCCGAAATTATTGGTTGCATTCAGGGCCTACAATTGTGTTTGTCCAAAGGGTATAAGAAGATTTAGTTAGTTACAGATTGTATAGAGGCCCTAAATTATATGTTGAAGGGATGTGATCATTATCATCCCTTCAAGGACATTGTTGTGGATGATATTAGGATGTTTCTTTGTAGAGATTGACAAATTGAGGTCACTCATGGATATAAAGAGATCATAACTATAGCTGATCATTTAGCAAGAAACTCTCACAGCATATATGGGAATTTTTGTTTGTTTCATCAACCTCCTCCTTTTATTCAAGAGGTGACGAAGTTAATGAAGTTTAGGAGTCTTTGTTGTAGTTGTTGTAATATCTCTATTGACATTTTGATTACAGTTTAATACAAAAAAGAAGAAGTGTCAAGTTAATTAGGGAAAAACATATATTTATTTATTTGCTAATTTATTTCCATTCTGTGGCGACGTTTGTTTAATTTTTCCTTCTACGTAATAAATTTCATGCATGGAATGCTTCTTTAGTTTACTCTTCCAAATATTAAATTGAATTTAATAACAAATAAAATCTCAGCGCTTTTTATAGTTCTTAAATCCGGATTGACCACTAAATTGATCGGGGGTACTAGGTCAAGGGTTAGTGGGTCATACCAAAATTAAACCAGAGCTAACACGAACTCAAACTAGTGAGAAATTGAAGATTTTAAAGTTATTGATATGAAATTCTAATGAAAATTTTAAAAATCATTTTTTTATGTAGTGATCAGGACCGGTTTATCGACCAGTTCACCAGTTTCTGGCTCCTAACGCTTTTTCTTCCTCAATTTGGGTGGGAAAAAATAAAAAGAGGGGTACATGCAGTTAATTGAAGATAAGGATGAAAAATGTTCATTAAATTTTTTAACAAAGCAAAATTGTTGTTTATATATAACTAATGCTCTTTCTCCAGTTCTGTTCATTATTTAATTAATGCCCATTTTCAATTTATCCATTCATCAAATTTTCAAAAAAATGTTTCAATAAAGGTAAAAGTGGACAAATAATTCCTAGCTAGTACATGCGCGACCTCTCTTGGATTTAAGCACGTTTATTTTTTAATTTACAAAAGAAAGATATGGAGATATAGAGCAAAAAAAAAAAAAATCACGTCTTTATTTATGCGAAGGGGAAACCATAGAGACATGGCTAACGTAGGTTTAAAGTGTACGTTTTACAAAATGTTAAAAATAAATTGCATAATTTATAATTTGTGAATAATATTTGCTTATTGAAT
This sequence comes from Acacia pycnantha, assembly GCA_025563575.1. NCBI lineage: Eukaryota > Viridiplantae > Streptophyta > Magnoliopsida > Fabales > Fabaceae > Acacia > Acacia pycnantha. The sequence goes on along the minus strand of JAMWYP010000187.1, from coordinate 1,160,388 downwards.
TGAAATTTTTACATCATATCATACACTAGATAGTAGAAGATTCTGATATAAATTCTTTTGATAAAGTTTAAACTTTATTTTGCTGTCAGGCTCTAATATTAATATTTTAACTCTTTGCTTCTATAAAAATAATGATTTAAAATCATAAAAACAATAAAATTTAAACCGTTTCATTATTTAACCCAAATTTCAAGAGCATGCGCCTAGAACACATCATTCTATAAGGGAAATAGGGTCTCTACTAACCACTCTCTTCACTTAATTTCTCCACCATTAGATTGACTTTTAATAGTTGATATTTGTTCTATAAAAATATTATTATCATTTAATATTTAATATTATAATAATATTTTTAATATAGTATAAGATATCCACCATTAAAAGCCAATCTAATGGTGAAGAAATTAAGTGGAGAAAATGGTCAGTAGAGAGAAGACAACCTGAGTACCAAATTCAAACTTCTCCAAGTCCAACGTGTTGTTTTTTGGAATAAAATTAAATAACAGTAGAGATTAAGTCCAACGTGTTGTTCTATAAAAATATTATTATCATTAATATTTAATATTATTTTTAATATAGTATAAGATATCCACCATTAAAAGCCAATCTAATGGTGAAGAAATTAAGTGGAGAAAATGGTCAGTAGAGAGAAGACAACCTGAGTACCAAATTCAAACTTCTCTAAGTCCAACGTGTTGTTTTTTGGAATAAAATTAAATAAAAAATTAGCATATTAAGTTTAAGGGCACAACAAAATATTATAGATTAAACTAGTTTTTTTTTTCTTTGTATATATAATCACGTCTTTATAACATGGATGGGAGAGATAGGTCCGTCTTACCCATGTGATGCAACAAAAATTCAAACTTGCAAGCAAATGCAAGGGACATATCAAATCAAGGACAAAGACCATACGGAAAAGAAGAGAGGAGAGGGCTGGGGCAGAGACTGTAGAGGGAGGAAGAAGTAAAAGTAGACTTGCGGATCAATGAGGAGAAGAAAATTGAGCAGAAAACATGAGTGCAAAGCAAAATAAAAGTTGAAACTATTTTACTTAACTGTCTTCATCATCAAAGCAAATGAGCGAAGAAGTCAGGAGACAGCAAGAACATCGCGTTCACCACAACAAACCAATGCATCAAATGATGAGTTTCCCACATGCAATAATGTGTCCCCGACATCACCTGCTCTGGACTTACTCGGTAAAATACAAACACTCCGGGTGATTATATATAAGACAATATCAACGCTGGCAATAACCAAAGACCTTATAATTAAGGCACAATGGCAAAAGCCAATCTTTTAATTAATCGCTAGGGAGAGGAGAACGATAAACGACAGAGAAGCCTCCATCGACCACCAGATTATGGCCACTGACATACACAGATTCATCAGAAGCAAGAAAGAGGGCAGCTTCAGCAATATGGTTTGCCTTCAATGCAATTCCTTTCATATTAGCCATAGACATGCCAATGGCTTCAACTTCATCTACGCCCTTATTGAAATATCGGCACATATGAGGTGTGGCCACAGCAAATGGCGACACGCAATTCACTCTGATGCCATGAGCCCCAAGCTCGCTGCAAGCAGAGCGCACAAGACCCACAAGAGCATGCTTGGATGCGGTATAACCATGGGGCCCGCATCCGCCCATGGAAGCAGCCACGCTGGCCGTGCAGATTATGGAGCCACGGATGTTTGCGGTCACCATGGCTCGAGCCGCGTGCTTGATGGTGGCTGCCACGCCGCGAACGTTGACGGCTATGGTGTTATCAAATGCGTTCAGGTCCAGTTCCATTATGCCGGAGAAGGAACCACCGGTTCCGGCATTGCTAAACATGACGTCGAGGCGGTCGTACTTTCCGACTGCGAAAGCTACAGTTTGCTCGACCTGTTTCTCGTCTCTGACATCACAGTGGTGGTAACTCACTTGATCTGAGGCTAATGAAGCTGCGAGTTGGTTGCCCAGTTCGTCTTGGACGTCTGCTATGACCACCGATGCTCCGTTTTGGGCGAATAATTTGACTGATTCTGCTCCGATCCCACTGGCTCCTCCTGTGACTATGGCCACCTTACCCTCCAACCTGCAAAAGCCACGTTAGAGGCGATGATTTCAAGTTCATCAGTAGACGTACGTTGTGTATGTGATGATTTCAAAACACATACCTTTGCTTGATCGACATTGATTATTGCAGCTACGTACGCGGTGGTTCCTGGATGTGCTACTTTAAATTTGCAATTCTGAAGTCTGGGATTTGGTATTGTATCTACTGAGAGGTTTCCAGATTTATAGAGACAGTAGGCCACTTTTGACTTCTTGCCACATAAAGTAGAAATTTATATTATTTGTCGGCATTAAATTAATTAACTTACCTAGAGAAAAAAGAGGTGAATAAATATCAACTAAGAATTGAATGCACTGTTTAATTTGCCTTGTGGGGAGTAATATGCTTGGCGGAAATGGTGGTTTATATTTGAATGAGTGGTAGAAACTATTTTTCCAACTAGATTTATGATATACGAGGTAAATATGTAAAAAAAGTCATGTTTTAATTTATGTAAACGTGATTTTTCAACGCTAAATTAATTGGGCACTAATTTGGGCGGTGACTTGGCCAAATATATGCCTAGAATGTGATGAGTTATGTGAACTGAAGCTGGTTGTTAACTAATATTAGTCAAAAGCATGAAATGAATAGGAAAGTAATAAGAAAGTTGGCCTGTCTTGTATATAATTAAAGCTATCTATAGTCCTTAATATAAAATCCAATTAACACATGGATAAATGATAATGATAGGATACTCGTGTTGTACACTTGTAATCCTTCCTTAATTTCCTTAATAACACGCAGCAAACGTTTATTTACGTATAGAATACAAATTATATACCTCCGCTTCTAAATATATATAAGTTTTAATTTCATCTTCATTTTATCTATCTATATATAAGTTTTAATATAATTTTTTAGATGCAATTGATGTTTATTTTAAAAAATTCCCCTCTTAATTAATTAGTTGTTTTTTTATTGGAGTTTGCACAGGGCCATTACATTATGTCAAACCTAAAGCATCATGCCTTACGTGCTCCTGCACACAAGTAGGTGGATCAGTGAAGAACAGAAAATCTCTTGTACGCGACAATGCCTCCATGGCTAGAGCATCCGCTGCTAAGTTCGCTACTTGTATCTCCACTGTTGATGAACCATACCAAGGATCTATCTTAACGGTATGTTTAGTTTGAGAGGAGGGAAGAGAGAGAAATTTATGTTGCCTTGTTTGGTTGTTAGAGGAAAAGGAAGTGGGGGAAAAATTATTTGTTTGGTTTAAAAAGGGAGGGGAGGGTGGTTTAAGATTTTGACTCCCCTCCAAAATTTTAAACCAAATGAGGGGAGGTGATCATTTTCCCTTCTCTTCAACCCCTTTCTCTCAAACCAAACACACCTTAAAGGACCCTCTTCCTCGTCTTTCAAAATAGCCCTTGAATTAATCTGCTCAACTAATTCAAGACTATCTGTCTCTATACCACAACCTGCTCGGTTAATTATTTGTTATGAATACTTGTTTTTAGGTCGTTGAGTTTTTAAGTAACATCAATTAAAAGGAAAATATATAAAGAAAAACTAATATTTTCCGTTTGTAGAATTTTATTGTCAAAATTAAATGTTGAAAAAATATAGACTTTTAAACAACTCATACGATCCAAATTTTACTAGCTCTCACTAAACAAAGAGTTTAGCATGAAAACCTGATATCATCACCGCCTCCCCAATCCAGCAATTCAGTTTCAGAGCTTGAAGGATGAGGAAGCTTACAAGAAGCTTCTCTCCCATTCTGATCTCAATTTGATCATTTGATAAGCTTAAACTTTATTTTTGCTGTTAAACGTTAATAGTTATATTGTAATTAAAAATATAATATAGAGATAATATTTTAGCTCTTGTCTTAAATAAAAATAGTTATTTAGCTTAAAAATAATACTCCCTCCGGTCCTAATTATTACCTCCGGTCCTAATTATAGGAGCACTTTTGTAGTGTAAATTGTATTACAAAAGTGCTCCTATAATTAGGACCGGAGTGAGTATAAAATAAAGTTTATAGTATAAATTGTACTACTCCCTCCGGTCCTAATTATAGAACATATTTAACCGATTTTGGGGAGATTAGGAAAGAAGTTAAATTAGTTAATTTTACTTATTTTCTTAAAATGTCCTTATATAAATTTAAAATGATCTAAGTGAAAGTAAATCAATAGCTCTTACCACATGCCTCTCCAACCTAATTTTTTTTTACATGCTATCTAATTAAAATAATGGTCTTACTATATGTACATATATATGTGTATATATAGATACACACACAGATATATATATGTGTGTGTACATATATCAACAGATACATATAGGCACACACTCCCACACACATATAAACACACACACACAAAGATATACATGTATATATGTGTGTGTTTATATTTGTACACACACATATTGACAAACATACAAATATACATATATGTACACACACCCACATATATATGTGTGTGTGTGTGAGACTATATATATTTGTGTGCGCACACACCACATAATATATATATGTGTAGACACACGCACACATATATATTTGTGTACACACATACAAAATATATGTGTGTAGACACACACATATATGTGCGCGCACACACACACAAAATATATGTGTGTAGACACACACATATATACATACATACATATATGTAGACACACACATATATGTCTACAGTGTCTATACATATTTGTGTGTAGACACACATATATACATACATAGATACACACACATATATATCTAAAAGTTTTGTTGACTGGAAGAGTATACACGTCCACATACATATACTCACAAAAAATCAAACACACTTGAGAGAATAAAATAGGGGTATTTTAGGGAAAAAAATTGACAATTATTAGAATATTGTTCTATAATTAGGACCAATATCAACTCTCAAATGTTGTCTTATAATTAGGACCGGAGGGAGTATAAATTTTGTTTTATAATTAGGAGAGGAGGTAGTAAATCTTAATTAGACCGTTTCAACTGTCCACCTAGCTAAGTTATGCGTATGTGCGGGCCATTCTAACGACGCATGCACGATTTAGACTCTTCTGAATCGGCTGTGTTTCTTGGAAAAGATTTAACATATTATGTTATTAATGACTTCAACGAAATATTATACAGAGATTTGAGATTAGAGTTTAAGCTAGCCATGTGATATAAGTATATAACACCCTAAGTTTTTTTTAAAAAAATTGACCCAATATCCTAATTTTTTTTTTTCATTTTTTTGCACCCAATATTTTGAATTTTTTCCCCACAGGATCCAGTATTATGAAGTAATTTTTTGTATAATCTTATCCTTAAAATATTTTGAGTAACAATAAGCTAAGCACACTAAGTTTAGGATACCGAGTGCCTGAAAAAACCTATATTTTGGAACCTATTTGGGCATTCGTTACTTTGATGAGACTGTGTCCAAAGACATGACAGTGCTCAATGCACAAAAACTTATTTTGGGATAAAACAATAGACCAGAGATTATTTTTATGTTGGATTCTATACTCATTTAAATAATTTTTTAAAAAGAAACTTAGAAAACTTAAATCTCCACCGTCTGATAATAAGCTTATTATGGTCTTTGATGGCACCAAAATCAATTCACTCGAGCTGAGGGGAAGAAGAAGCAGAAATTCGCTTGTGGAGGGATTAGAACAAGGAAATTGACTTGAAAGCATGAGTACAGAGCAGAATAAAAGTTCAAACTACTTTATTGTCTTCGGTCAATAAAGCATGGAAGACGGCACGCGTTTACTGCTACAAACCAATGCATCAAAAGCAACAAAATGTGAAAAACAAAACAGCTCCTGCAAGCAGAGCGGACGAGAACCACAAGAGCCTGCTTGGATGTGGTATAACCATGGGGCCCGCACCCGGCCAAGGAAGCAGCCATGCACGCTGGCCGTGCAGATTATGGAGCCACGGATGTTGGCAGCCACCATGGCACGAGCCGCGTGCTTGATGGTGGCGGCCACGCCGCCGCAAACGTTAACGGCCATGGTACTATCAAATGCGTCCAGGTCGAGTTCCATTATGCCAGAGAAGGAGCCACTACCGATTCCAGCATTGCTAAATATGATGTCGAGGCGGCTGTATGTGGTCGGCAAAAGCTATAGTTATAGTTTGCTCGACCTGTTTCTCGTCTCTGACATCACAGTGATGGTAACTCAGTTGATGTTGTGGGGATAATGAAGCTGCGAGTTGGTGACCCAGTTCGTCTTGAACATCTGCTATGACCACCGATGCTCCGTTTTGGGTGAATAGCTAGTTTGAATGATTCTGCCCCAATCCCACTGATGGCTCCTCCTGTGACTATGGCCACCTTGCCCACCAACCTGCAAAAAACCACGTTAAAGGCGATCTCAAGTTGATTATTAGAGACGTTGTGTATGTGATGATTTCATAGCACACCCCTTTGCCTGGTCGACATACATTGAGTACGGTCACTGGTTCCTGGATGTGCTACCTTGCAATTCTGAAATCTGGGATTTGGGTTTATCTACGGAGAGTTTGCCAAATTTATAGAGTTAGTTGGCTATATCATGAAAAGTATAACATGCATGCTCCACCCAAATGACGGTACTTTGGGTTGGTGACTTGGCTGAATATTAAGCCTCAAATTAAATGTGAAGAGTAATGTCAACAGAAGGTAGGGCGGGTTAACTGTTGGTCAAGCTCATGAATTCATAATTAAAAATTTAAAAGTGCTAGGGTTGTACGTCCTTGCTGAATAGTAGTTGCTGATATCCATGGTGTTTTAATGAAATGGACAATGTGGAAGATACATGTAAACATGAAAAATATCACCATTATACGCCGCCTTATCAGCAATTAATGGAAGGCTTTTCTGGAATTCAAATGAAATAAATTTATCCATCAGGGGAAAAAGCTCCGCCAATCATTCTTCGAGTTCATCTTCAAGTGCCGTTGCTTGCAATTTTAATGAAAATTCCGGCTGCCCCTGCACCAATTTAACTCGCCGCCATTGTGTAGTTCAATTTCGCTAGTCGCATCCAAACTGTACATATTCACTAGAGTTATGAACTACTGAATTAAGTCAATATAGTGTGGTGAATAATATAATGTGGTTTTTCTTAGATTTTATAGATTTTAGAGATAACTGATTCGGCAGAGGCTGTTGAACTGATAAGGAACTTGCCCATTGAGACGCATGCTGATCGGGATCTTATTGCCGAGGTCAAAGACTTGGTCGAAAGGGAGTGGAGTGCTGAATTTCACCATACCATACGCGTGGCAAATGCAGCTGCAGATCATCTAGCTAAAATGAGTCTTTCGGCGTTCCCTGGTTTTCCTGTTATTTCCTGTTTGCTTTGGTTACATAAGTTTATCAAAAAAAAAAAAAGAGATAATAATTTTTTTTTAAATGAAAATATATGTTATAAATCATAATTAAACAAAATTTCAAAAGTACATAAAAATTACTCAATAATATATGTCACAAAGGTAATTACTAATTGCCGTTATAATAATATTATCTCAATTTTATGAGGCCAGAAAAGGACAGTATTTTTTTCTTTAGCGTTTAATTTTATTTCGGATTTTCCTTTTTTAAAATTTTTGCCTGAGTTGATTGAAACTGAACGGGGCTCCTTTTTTTAACAAACAAATTGAACTCAGGCCACGTGAGCCCAAGCCTTGTAATGAAGCCCATAAAAAACCTTCAAAGTTTGGGGATGGATTAGCAGGATGTGACCCCGCGGGTGCTTTACAAGTCCAGTTGCAATATTTTGTTTTTGAAAGAGCAGCGGCAACAAAAGCCGATGGTTGCTACTGCAGATTTGGCGACCCGTAATTGGTCGTGATACTGAATTCGTGACAGCGGGTAAGAACAGAGATTTGAGCGTGTGAGGTGTGACTAACAAGAGGCAACAATATTGAATCACAGCTGACCCTGAAGCAGGCAAGAAAGGGGGAAATCTGAGGCGCGGCTTGTGGCTGTGGGCTGCGTCGGCATCGCTATTTGATTTCTAAGGGCATTCAAACACCATGTCTGCTGCAACTTTGATCTCAAGTCCAGGGTCCCCATATCTGAGCCACTTGTCCTCTTCTTCTAAAACCACTTGTTCCGTTCTGTTTGGCCCCAATCCTTCTTGCAGAGCCTTTTCTTCAATTCCACACGCTCTCAATCACCGCTTCTTCAGACTCACATCCAGGTCATATGTGCGGACCTCAACCTTCCATGGCTTCAAGCGCTTTTCCCCTGTCATGGAGTGGCAGGATTGCACGTAATTCTTATTCTCCGCTTCTCATTTTACACTCCTCTATCTATTCCTCATTTCATGATCAAGAAAAATATTTTTCTTCGTTTAGAATTAGGGAATGGAAAGTGTATCAGGACTTACGAGGAGTAATTTACAGTATCTATATTTTCTCAATAAATGTCTCTCCCCGAGTTATGTAGTATGATTTTCATATTTTGGGAGTATGACCGGTCATGCTATCAACTTGAATGTATAGCTACTGGGTTGACTCTCATGATTTTGGTATAATTTCCAGCTCAATCATTTTCTGATGACGACAGGATAACTATGTTGTAATTGCAGGGTTAAGATGGAGATTGACGTGCCTGCCTCAGTTGCCTATAATTTTTATTCTGATCGCGAAGCCATCCCTCGGTGGATGCCTTTTATTTCCTCTGTTAAGGTGCGCAAGATCGAATCTCAATGCTCTGTTACAGTCTCTCTTAGTCAATCACAAAGGCAATAAACTAAAACATTTACATCATGAATATAGATCTCATGAGAAGTTGGCCGCTTATTACCTGTTATACATAGCTTACTATTTTTCTTAGCAATAAAATGCAACTATGGTAATACATTTTGAAACCTAATAATCTTAATGGATTTTCGTCGTTACAGAAACAGTTCATTAGTTTGAAAACCTATACCCCTTTGGCTTGTGGGTGAAGTGGGCTATAGTTCAGCATCAACACATTATTGTCACCGGTCGAAATGCTTGAATCGGAATATTATATTGAAACCCAGGAATCTTGACTAAATGGCCACAAAAGTACAAATTGAATGTCTTATTATGATTTTTGCATTGCCTAAATGTTCGATCCATTTCACAGATTTTGCCAGATAAACCTGACCTCTCAAGATGGTCCTTGAAGTATAAAGCATTTGGTCGCAATATCGAATACTCTTGGCTTGCCCGTAATATGCAGGAAATGATCACCTTCCTAATATAATATTATAACTTAGTAGGACTTCTTTGCTTTATCTTAAAAGTCAATCGGAATTTTTTTATTAATATCCTATCAACTTCTTGCAGCCTATTCCAAATCAGAAAATACACTGGCGATCTCTCGAAGGTCTTCCGAACAGGTAATTTACGAGGATGGATTTTTGGCCGATAAATAATAATATGACTGATCGCCTTATGTCGAAATGTCTAGTACTTAACATGATGAAGGACATAGGACATATATGGCTGGAAAGAAAATTTCAGCTGCGCAAATTTTTACTGTCCTCTTTATCCTGTTATTGAAGTGTTCTGTGATAAGATGGCTTCTGCCTGGACTGGAAGTCTGTAGCCAACAGTCATACTTTGTCTATCTATGCTCCTATCATGATTAAAAAATACCAAGCTGCGTATATCTTGTTCAAGCCTCCAGGTTGGCTTGAAAACAGATGCTGCATAACCTGTTTTTGCACAGGGTTACTTGTTAAAATTCCATTAATATCATCATAATTATAAATGAAATCTACAGTCACAAGGTTCTTGTGATCATGAATTAATCTTGCGTTGAAGCATCGTTTATCCACACAAGAACATTAACTGATTGATTGTTCACATGACAGAGGTGCTGTTCGATTTTATCCAAAAGGTCCTTCATCGTGTGTAGTAGAAGTAAGGCCTCTTATACGATCTTCTGTTGACTTTTTACTGAATATCTAAATCACAATATCTGCCTGACTACTTGAAGCTTCTCCATTTGTTTTCCATCTCAATTAACCCAAGCTTAATTCAAGCACTTACTGCTGCATTTGTTTTTAACAGCTGACAGTATCATATGAAGTTCCTCAACTTTTAGCTCCCGTGGCAGCGGTAAGTAGTCAGATATAAAATAAAATGTATAAGACAAAACTGAGAGACTTTGTTCTAGTTCATGCCATTTCGTCACCTTTTCCCCATGTCATAAGAGAGAATAATGGGAAAGACAGCCGATTGATTGTTAAATATTGGTATAATCCACTCCGCCTTCTTCCCTCAATAATATCTTTTGCAGGCACTGCAACCATTTCTTGAGGGTTTACTGCGACGTGGTTTGGAACGATTTGCTAATTTGGTAAAGAGCTACTAAATCACCTGGCCCTGGCGGGGCCCTTCTGACTTTCTAAATGGTAACCACCCTATTATATTTTGACTGTCCTATTTCTTTAACACCGGAATACACCTTCAAAGTGTTTTGTTTCACTCGCCCCGGATTTCGTGCTGTGTTTATATTTTTGTTATCATGCCAGTTTAGGATTGATAGGTGGTTATCCCATTCTTTCAGCAAAAATTTCCTATTAGTGCTGATGGAAATTCCAATCTAATTAACATTGAAACGAACGACTAAGGTTGAGAGCGTGAAACATTATCTAACCCCATTTACTTAGCTTGACAAGACTTACAACAAAGATATGCTATAAGTTTTACCTTTTCTTGGGTAATTATGGGATTGTGGGTATGTGTTCAATTATTTTTTCGTTTAAGGAGAATGCAGTCCTACATTCTAATTTATTGAGTATGATATATATTAGTTTTACCTTTTGCCTCCGTGGCTTCGGCCCAGCATGCCTAAAAATTTAGGTTGGGGTCTGAATAAATCCCCGGGAGAAAGGTCAGTTGCTCCCCATTGAAGGGATGAATTTTCCCATTTGCTAGGATCGGTTTACCTATAAATCATAATCTCTTTTCCCTGCCATAACACAAATCCGTATAGGCTCCTTCTATTCAATACTATTAATTTCTTGGTGCTTAAAGGTAATCATATGCTCATGACCAAATGACAGTTATAACGCAAAAGAATTGCCCTCAAGGTTTTGGATTTTTCCTCCTATCAGGTTTGCCCTTGCAAAGCTACCCAAGAATTTATATTTTATATTGATAGGCGTCGCTGATGGGAATTGGGAATTGAGTCCGAGACAACAGGATGTCCCCAGTTATAGGGGATGGTGAACATGCCATGGAGCGCCGAAGCGTCATTTGATTGATATTAGCTCAATCTCCTTTAAGACGAATCTTGATTCATATCTTTTGACCTTTAAGCATTCACTTGTTTATCCTTGATTTCCCAAAAATAATAAAGTATGATGCCTTTCATGTTCTGCTTTCTGCAAGTGGCCTCTCAATTACAGCCTACTGAGTCAGTACTGTTTTTCATTCAAACCACGTTTTTCATTCTATATTGCATTCCAACAAGGCGTGAATAAAAACGAGGTATTCAAAACTCAAAATCCGCTGAAATATACAAATTCATTACGAAAAAAAAGAGGATAATTCCAGCTAGATACTTACGCCGCCTGCAACCATCTTCTAAACCATGTACATCACCCAAAATCGGCCAAAAAAATGGTTTGCTGCTTTTCCTGATATTTACTCTGAAGCAGCTAAAAACACAATGAAATATCCCAAAAGTGTCACTATCTGACTAGTCGTATATACATTAATTCAGTTGCTAGCACTGCCTTCCAACAAACTCCTCAAGCCTACCAAGTGCTTGTGTAGAGAGGCTACAACGGCTCAACCTCTGAGCGGGTGATAGTTCCCTGTGATCAGGGGATGTGAAGCACACAACAATTACTGTGAGATTGTCAAACGCATTCAGCCGCAACGCTTCCATGACAAGGTCTCTGGCGCCCTTCTCCGGATCATCGTGGCGCCTCAGGCTTCTCCTAACAAGACTCACTGCATGCTGACTTGACATAACATCCCAAATTCCATCACATCCTAAGATGAGGAATTCATCGTCCTCTGTAAGAACCACTTGCCTGAACTCTGGCTCTGCAACCAGAGGAGAGGGAGAACCCCGTGGGAGCTTCATGTCCCAGTCCCCTAGAGCTCGAGTAACTGATAACACCCCATTAAGATAACCATCATCAATGAAACCACCTGATTCCTCAACGCGCCTCCGTTCTGATGGATATATAGGCCTGTGATCTTGAGACATGTCAATCGCCTCCCCTCTACGGCAAAGAACTGCTCGACAATCACCAGCATTGGTCACCATCAGCAGCCTTAGGTAAGAAGCAAAATAATCAGCAACGCAACAAATTTTAAACATGCAAAGTAGCTGGCAGTGGCAATACAGATATATACCCTATCAAATTTGGAATAACAGATCAAGGATTTGATGGAAACACTACAAAGTACATCAAGTATTGCAGATGAATATAACTTGGAAACCTCAAAAGTGAGCAGCTTAAAAAGCCGGGGATAGCGCGTGGATACCTTCCAAATATTAAAGCTGCAAGTGCTGTGGTTCCTGATGAGCTACTCACACTACAATCATCAGCCAAAGCTGAGTCGGCCAAAAGAAACGCCTTCCTAAGGGAATTCTCCAAGTCTTGTAAGAAAACATTATTAACTTCAGATGACTGTGGGAAGCTGGCGTCCTCGAAAATAAATCTTATCACATTTTTACGGATATAAACTGCAGCTTCAGGTCCTCCATGACCGTCAAACACCTTAGTAGTTAGTTAAAGACAAGTTAGATTTAAAACAACATTAACACATAATTCAGCAGCAGAGAAGCTAAAAAATGAAAAGTTGATTACCCCATAAAAGGCACTGGGTTTAGGGAACTTATAAAGTGATCCCAGGTGAGAAGACAAATCATCTATCATTATATGCTCATCTTCCATGTATCTACGCGGCCCAATGTCAGCATAACTACCAGAATGGATGCTAGGTACAAACTGCACAACAGCAGAATCAAGAGAAGCGTGGGGAACTTGTTTTGCAGCTACAACATCCTGCATAAGGATAGCTCGACACAAATTAGAAAATGTTACTCAGTACATGCTCACAAACCAGTTCTTGTAACGTTGCAAAATCATGAACACTTGCAAAGTAGTCAGGGAAAACTTGTCTTGCAACACTAATTCGTGACCAAGAGTTACCATGTGTCAAAATCAAAATCTATCTAAGCGCCTAAATAGCAGGGAAGCAGGCCGGGACTGCGTCCCTCGCGTACATTCCCCACAAGTTCATTAACATACCTAAACGAACATATATTCAAATGGATAAATTTTTTATTTAAAATAAATTCCGTGAATAAATTGATATGAACGCGAGAGATATAAGCAAGTAAATCGGATACCGGATACTACATGAACCAGGTCGGCAAGTCGCTCAAGCCTCTCTGGAGGAAAAGATGTCCGGAGGGATGCTATTCCTACAACAAGCAGGGATTAATCTAGAAAAACTTCGCAGAGTTCAGGTATCTTCATCAACCAAGCTCATAATATGCACAAATTCCTGATGAATGAATCGGGGGGAAAGGGTAGAAGCTAGAAACGAGGCCTCCGCGTTGAACAACCTCGACCGGAAGAAAAAGATTTAAAAAAAAAAAAAAAAGCAACAATACTAACTCACAATTCATTATCGTGAATATCGTCTATATCATGTAAAAAGAAGGAAGAGGATGAGAGAAATGAAAACAACGGGAAGGGTGCTGAAAAACTCACAAGTTGTGAATTCAGTAACTGGGTAGAGACTGGATCAGAAGCACGAACTTTGCAAGGACCGGGTGATGGCGAGAGGAAAGGTGGGTCTTCGATCTCATGAATGCTGCTTGCTTTAGGAATATACTGCACATCCAACAGAGGCAGGCTCTGTTGACAAACAACGTCTGCTTCAGCCACCATAATTAGTTGAAACGTCAACAATTGAACGTTTTACAGAGATTCTTGGAGCTAAATGTTGTTTTTCCAGGACAAATAGACGACACTGTGTTCGTTCTTGAACGGTAATTTTCTCGCAGTTTCTTCAAAGTGGAGTTGGTGCGATCAAAATTTGTGAAGGGAGCGCAGTTGAACAGCCACATAAATGGTCAAGGCATAAGATGAGGGCAGAACGGTAAACTCAAAAGGTCGAAGGACACGTGTAGTGGCGCCTACCACGCATTTCTGGAGAACAGTTCGTCCCACACGCGTAAAGGCTTTGCCTGACCGACACGTGACCTTTGAAGCATCCGGAGAGTCGCGAAGGGACGCAAAAACTCATTTTCACGTTAGCTTACACGTGGAGTTTTCCACTTTGTATACATGTGAATTGTGAAGGAGGGATGGGCCAGGGGTAAGATGGGGAAGTTTCCTTACAGCATCCCAGAATACTCAGATTTTAAATTTTAAACTGTGGTTGTTTTGTACTTTTCCCCCTGGTTCGGATAACATCTACAGTGCCTACTTTGCAGAAGGAGAGAGCATGAGCATCTGCTACGGAAGGTGGGTGCAACTTCCAATTTGAGATGCCATTGTTTTTATTTCGTTTGATGTGTGCCAGCAAAATGGTCATCTTGTTGTTATTGTTTATTTGTTGAGATTTTTATGAATGCGTTGAGTGGGGCACGTGGAGGTGGAGGTGAAAGCCACGCGTGCGACACACGCCACGATGGGAATAGATGAGGGAGAAATTGACACGCTGGAGGCCTCCACTCATGTTCTGGAAAGTCGTTGCGGTGTTTGGATCCTTATCCATTACTCTTATCTACTTCACTCACAACCTCCCCCCGTTTCAGTTAATGTCAGTTTATGATCCCAGCTCTTTTAATGACTCTTATCCAAAGTCGCCTGAAAGACCAGTAATTCATGAGTACATAAAGGAGTGTATTGGATTTAAATATAAAAAATAATTGATTATTTATAGATATTGAGGAAACTAATTAAATTATTTTAAAATATTTAAGTTCATCGTTTTTCTTCAAACTATTTTTTCTAATTTATAAATTATATATAATCTAAGGGGTTTAAACTTCTCATGTTATGTTGCATGAAAAGAAGAAGATTTCTACATATACATGAAATGATGTGTGGGTCTCACTTTTTCATGTATGTGTGACATAAAAATACGCTTCTCCTACAACATGATAAATATATTTCCCATAATCTAATAATATATAATTTATTTTAGCTTTCTTAATCTCTCAAAAAAAATTAATTCTATCTTATATTTAGAATCAGAGAGAGTACTATTTTTACTGAGAATCGTCAGACTATAATTAGTTACCGTTGTTTGATAGTTATTGTACTCCCTCCGTCCCTAATTATAGGAGCAAATTTTGGAGTTGGTTTTGGTCCTAATTATAAGAGCAAGTTTTAAATTTTGTCAATTTTTTCCTATAATACCCCTATTTATACTTATTATTAGGAGCATTATATATATGTGTGTTTACATATATATGTAGATTTGTGTTTATGTGTGTCAATATATATATGTGTACCACTCTGGTCCTATTTATAAGTCCCTTTTGACCAAAATACACATACCAAGGAGAGTTAGTTAGCTCAATGATTGTGGGGGTAAATTTTCAATTTTGCCCTCATTTATGAATGAATATCTTTCAACTTTTTCTTCTCTCTCTATTTTCATTGGGTATCTTTCAACTCTTTCTTCTCTCTCTATTTTCATTGGTATAATTAATATGGGCAAAATTGTCACAATCTCATTTATTACCTAAAAGAGGACTTATAAATAGGACCAAATTTTTTGACCAAGTGGGACTTATAAATAGAACCAGAGTGGTAGATATATATGTGTGAACACACACACATATATAAACATATATATATATATATGTGTGTGTGTGTGTGTGTGTGTGTGTGTATGTGTGTGTAGATATATGAGTGCGTGTCTCTATGTCTGTAGATAGATCTATATGTATACACATATATATACACATATATGTATACACATGGCTATATAAAAAGCAACTAATATACCTATATAAACTAATATGTCATGGATATCTAATGTAAGACAAATTAGAAACACTTATAATTAGGGCAACTTGTGTCATTTTAAATTTATATAAGGACATTTTAGGAAAATGAGTAAAATTAACTAATTTAACTCTTCTCCTTAATTCTCTCAAAATCGGTTAAATTGCTCCTATAATTAGGGACGGAGGGAGTACTAAAAGGCTGAAAGTGGGGTGGAAGACATTTGGCACTGATGGCATGCCACTCGATTCCACTACTAAGAGCTCAAAATTTAAATTGGTACGGTTATTTTTTATAAAAGTTTGATAAGACTTGTTTGGACATTTAATGATTGTTTTTTTTTTTTGTTCCTCATTCATTATTGATGTTGCATTAATTAAAAGGCTGATAATACTTATTTTTACTCTATTTTATGTTTCTCACGTGCTTCTTATAAATGATGGCATATTAGGAAACACAAATTAATACTTATTATTTTTAACTAATTTTAATCATTTTTTTAAACCACGCAATTTAGTTATTTAGGTCTTAAAAATAAAAGTCATGAAATATATTCTTATATAAAGAGGAGACACACACACATATATTTTATATATATATATAGGGACGGAATTAGGGGGGGCTAGGGGTGGCCCTACCTCCCCTAAAATTACAGAAATGATCCTAAAGTCTCAAGAAATTATATTTCAGCTTTATAAAAATTTTAATATTTGCACTTTATCCATTCTAATAGTTTCATGGAAGGACTAAACTGACTGAAATGTGATTTCCTAAAACCTGGGTTCATTTTTGTAATTTTCGCCCCTCCTAATTATCATTGCTGCTGGGTCCATCCCTAATAGCTATGGTCTTGTCCCATAAAAGAGACACCCATATATCCAATATCCTTTCAAACTAGTTCGCCATAGTTTTTTGTTTTTAAGGCTCCTGCAATTTCCACCCACATCCTGTTGCCGTTACAAGTTGCAAACATGCCATGGTCAACCTTAATCAGCAACCCATATTATTGTTAATTACCAGCAAATATTTGACCCTACCCACGTTTATACCTCTCGTCTCGAATTAAAAAGATGGTAATATGAAAAGTGCACCAAGTCATAGGCGGCCTGGGTCAAAGCAAATTAAGGTATGCAGGGTTTGAAATCCTAATACTTCGATCTAAGTTAATGTGGTAATTCCTGGCAAGTTTGACCTCTTCGAGTCAAAAGGTTGCACTTCCCATTCCTATGAACTATCGCCCCATTCCATCCAATTGAAGAGAACAACCCAACCAAACAAGCCGATGACTTTCAACTTAATTAAAGTCGTACGTACGTGCTTGCACAGTTTGAGCCTCCCTTTTCATTTAACTCACCAAACAAAACAATGAGATTTTTTTTTGCTCCATCTCTGAGTCCGTGTTTGGAGTGTTTATTTGTGTGTAACGTCAAGTTACCACTTACGTGCGTGAGATCAGGATTATAGCTGGGCCCAAAAGTATCAACATTTCTCGAGTTTGGCTGCTCTCATAACAAAGCAGTTTCCCCTAGGTGTAGCGCTGAATTCCCTTAAGAGGTTTAGAGTTCGAGTTACGGTAAAACCACTCGTAATCCGTCTTGTATGGAGCTACCACTGTTGGAAGGGTCGTCCTTACCACTACAGAACTCGGAGTGATTGCATACTTGCCACCATTTGATTTATCAAAAAAAAAAAAATCCCCAAGTGTCGTCTCTCGAGCCAACGAAACCAGGCTATTTCTTTAGAGTCATGCATTTGTGTAGCTTCTTTAATTGATTTACTGTCTCTTTTTTCTTGTACTGCATAATCATATGATTGCGGATATTTAATTTCTCTTTTGTCACATTTTATTTAGGCATTTTAAAAAACTTCACATGGATTCATGATTATCGGACTTCAGATGTTCATTTTATCTTTTCATTTATATAAACATCAGTCTTGCATTAAAACTAGAAAGCCTCGGCTTATTTTCTCATCATTTCTCCTCATCTAATCTAGATTGTCG
This sequence comes from Acacia pycnantha, assembly GCA_025563575.1. Classification (NCBI taxonomy): domain Eukaryota; kingdom Viridiplantae; phylum Streptophyta; class Magnoliopsida; order Fabales; family Fabaceae; genus Acacia; species Acacia pycnantha. The sequence continues at coordinate 1,142,352 of JAMWYP010000187.1, read as the reverse complement.
ATTTGAATTAATCTTCACCATCCCATCATGAAGTATTTTTTTAGTATTAATCAGTATTCTGAAATATTTTTTAAAAATCTTTTAGGATTTAAAAAAAAAATATTTTAGGGTATTGACTAGTACTAAACAAAATACTTCAAGATATTGACTGAAACTAAAAAGATACCTCAAGATACTAACTAGTATTGAAAAAAATACTCCATAATATTGATAAATTATTTTATGATATTGAAAAAATATTTTAGAATACTGAATGATATTAAAAAGATATTTAAAGATAATGAATGATACTAAAAAGATATTCCACTCACTGGTACTAAAAAGCTATTTCAGGATATTGACGGAAATTGGAAAAATGTTTCTAGCACTCAAAAAATACTTCTAATGGGGTTTTCTCTTAACAGTTACCACTCTGATCCTATTTATAAGTTCAGTTTGACCAAAAAATTTGGTCCTATTTATAAGTCAATTTTGATCAAATAAATGAGATTGTGACAATTTTGCCCATATTAATGATGATGAGAGAGATTGACTAGCTAAGTTGGGAAGATAAAAAGATAAGAGAGATTTGACAATAAATTTTAAAAGGTACTCATTCATAAACGAGGGTAAAGTTGGAAATTTGCTCTATAATCATTGAGATACCTAACTTTCCTTGGTATGTGAGATTTGGTCAAACTGGATTTATAAATAGGATCAGAGTGGTAGATATTAAATAGAGGACCAAGATTTAAAGTCAATGAGCAATAAAAAAAACAAAAAAAAAAACTTAGGAGAGAAATCCAACTCCACAAATGGCAAAAAGAAGGTTTATGGGAGGAGAGAGTATTTTTATTTTATTTTTTGGTCAAAAGAGGAGAGAATATTTCACTCAAACGCCTTTTCACTACTGAAACGATCATTTGCACGCCACGTATCTGATTTCCTGAGGACCCGGTTTTCTATAAAGCTAAAAGCTTTGTTGAGAGAACCCATCAAATCTGATTTTGGATTATCTAGATCTGTGTTTATTTAAAATTTATAATTTTTAAAAAAATAATGATTAAGGATTATCTTCGTTTAATATTCTACATCCAATAAAATAAAGGAAAAATTCTAAATAAATATCATTTGAATTTGTAAAATCCTCAGAAGTCTGTTGAATTTGTAAAAAGACTGAGAGGTATTAAAGACCTATGAGAGATATACAAATTCGTGTAAAATTACGTTTTTACTCTTAATTTTAAATAATAATAAAAAACCCCTCCAACCTCACTACCGCCGGCCATCTGATCGTAGGTGATTATGGTTGAGGGTTAATTTTACATATTATTAATTTTTAGTATATTATATTCAATATAAAGACAGGAATTATATGTGTGTGTAGTACTAGTAGGTGTCATGAGACAAGTGTCGGATCCTCTGCGTGCGGTGCGAAGAATCCAGATTAAGAATTTCAAACAGAAATTCCAGATTCCGTGAAAATATTCGATCCATTTAATTATAATTAAGAAGGATGTAGTTAAAATCTCAATTTATCATTCTGATTTTACGTTTTTACAATTATTTTTCATTAAAACGATTTTACCAATTTTCCAAACGTTTTTATGTTTTTACGATTTTTTACATTTTTACTATGTTACGATTTTACGTTTTATGATTTTTTATTCCTCTTCCACTTTTACGTAAAATCCACAATGCTGTTATTTTTTTTTTTTGACCTTGAAGTCGTGACAATTTTGTTATAAAAAAAAGTATTAAAGGATCATGCAATTATATGACAAAAAATGAAAGGATGAAATTAAAGAAGACAACTTAAGCTCGATGATTGGCTGATGGACATAAATAGTAAACACCAAAAAGAAAAGAGTGAGAGAAAGAGGTGGAGAGAGAGAGAGAGAGAGAGCATATATAAGAAATTAATGATTTATTTTGACCGAACCATACGAATGATGATGACCGAGTAGTCTGGTGCTCAAATGTCAATATTTTGGGTATTTAATTTTAATATTCCAAACTTAATAATTTAGGAAGATCAATATTCAATTAAGGGAGACCCCCATTATTTTATACCCTATCACCCCAACCCTACTTTCATTCTTACTTTATTCAAAAATAGGTTAATATAACTATTGATCTCTTAAATTTATTTTCATTTTAATTTTGACCTCTCAAGTTTTATTTTGTTTGAATTGTTTATTTAATAAATATTTTGCCTCTTTTTTCCTTTGAGCGACGAAAATTTATAATTTGAAACGATCAATGCTAAAATGAGTGTCAAGTTGAAGACCAAATATTATTTCAACCCTCTAAAAATACTTCCAATATAATAAAGGGTTCTATACCACGGAAGGAAGGAAGGAGGAAGGGATTCTCTTATTGGCGTACTCTCTCCCCATCCCTCACAGTCCGATCTCAGCCGTCCAAATCTGGATCCAATGGCCCAAAAAAATTATGCGGTGTGGACCAAAATTTTTTTGGGCCGTTGGATCCAGATTTGGACGGTCAGAATTAGGATGGGGAGGGATAATGAGAGAAGGGCATGTGAGAGAAACCGGACCCAAGGAAGGAAGCTATGGAGATTTGGGCATTGAGTGAAAGCTTTATGTACTTCTTAGTGTGGGGATAAAAAAATGGAAAAAAGAAAAGAAAAAGAAGGAGATATATATTATTCCTTCACATCTTTATTATAAGACATCAACTAATAAGTATATTTAGTTTTTTTATAAGACATTTACTTGTTGTTACGGACCTAGTCTAGGCCCATTATCTCACTGGCTAGTACAGGGGGCAATCCACTATCCGTGGGACCCAACCATGACCTTGGACATGCACCCACGATCCTGGACATGCACCCACGATCCCGGACACGCACAGGACACGTACGGTGTGGCAGCCAAGGACTAACTAACCGGTATACTCTATAAATACAGAGGAAGGAGACGGGCGCCAGGTACATTCATTCTAAGCCCTGACTTATCTACATTCAGTCACACGGCACACACAACACCCCTTAGGCGAAACGCCTGCTTGTGTACCGTGATCATACCCTCTCCTGGACGCTTGTCCCATAAGCATACAGAAGGGCACACAGATCCTATATCAAATCACGGACCTTCAATAGGCCTGGGACATCGAGTTCTACACCGAAACAGTGGCGCCGACCGTGGGGATCAATAAATTTCTATTCCCGTGACCATGAGGATAAGCACTCGTGCTTCGGGCCAAAGACAATCGGAGGCGGATCAAGCGGGGACAACCGTCAACCACCGCGTCAACCACCCCGTAATGAGCACCGACAACCGATGCGATGGAGACCATCGGGAAGGAGAAGATCGGCTTTCTCGGCCGGAAGAACCATTGATTCCCAACAATGAACGACATCAAAAGGACAACCTGTCCGACACGGAGTCCTCGGCTCCACGAAACCAAGACCGTGGACCACGAATTCCAGTCGGAGGAGGCGGGACATCCCACATGCCGAGCCGGACTTTCGATCTCTTCAAGCGGGATGCTTGCGATAATGAGACGGGTGGACAACATAGACAAGCGCCATACCCTTCACTATCAGCGTGCGGAAGAGCGGGAGAAAAGACGGACCCACACCCTTTCCAGCGAGGACTGGGAAGATAAAACGTGGAGAGAGGACGACGATGACGAGAGCTCGGCTCATCGCACTAAACCGGGATGAAGAAGGTCGACCTCGGGCGAGGAACCATCGAGGTGACAGGACGATTCCTCCAAGTGGTTTCAGCGACGGAGATATGTCGACCAAATGCACAATAGCTTTTCTCGAAGGAGATCCGAACGCCCGATTCCCTGAGAAGCTGAATTTGGGCGAGTTGACAAAGTATGATGGCACACAAGACCCGACGACTCATTTAGAAGACTTTGACGTTCACATGTCGGTTAGAGGTCTCAAGGAACCGATCGTGCCGCGGATCTTCGCCGCGACGTTAAAAGGGCCGGCGTTGAAATGGCTTCACACTCTTCCTTTTGGGTCGATCCACAACTTTGAAGACTGGCCGAGGCCTTTGAGTTGCACTTCGCGACTAGCAAACGGCAACCAAAATCCCGGTATTCTCTCTCCAAAATCGAGACGGCGCCGGAGAGCTGCTCCAAAGTTACCTTGACCGCTTCAATCATGCGGTGCTGCAGTGCGCGGACTTAACGAAGACGTACACGTTCACTTATTGGTGGACGGCCTCAATAAAGAGTCCCTTTGGCGAGAATCTTTTTAAAGGAGCGGGCAAAGAATCTCAACGACTTCATATCCCGTTCAAAGAAGTACTTGGACGTCGAGCAGATGCGAATGGCAAACAATCCCAATTCGAGGCGGGACCAAGATAGAACCTCCCCTCTCAGGGGTCGAGACTTCTCTGACAACATGAATAGGGATTCCCGGAGAAGGGGGAATGAAAACAAGAGCCGAGGTGGCAAGTTTGATCAGCGGAGCAAATACGAGAAATACTCGGCCCTGACGGTGCCTCGATCTCAAGTATGGAAGGAGGTGTCAGCAACCGAGATGAAGAAGGTCGACCGACCTCGTCTGTCCTACCGAAGATCCGGGATAGACCAGTCTAAATATTGCTCGTTCCATGATGGTCGAGGTCATACAACCGATGAATGTTACGAGCTCCGGGATGCAATCGAACGATTTGTTCGTGAAGGCAAACTTCAACGGTATGTCATAGAGCATCAAGGAAAAGGTGGTAAACGAAAGACCAAGAACCGCAGCGGGACCCCCGAAAGTTCAAAAGCGGGAAGATAAACGAAAGGCTCCTGAAGTCGATGACGAATTTCCGAAGCCGGTCGACCGTAACGTAATCAGCGGAGCAATGGGCGGAGCGGAGATACTATGAGCCGGCGAAGGAAATACCTTCGAGAAGTCCTATCGGTCGAGACCGACCAAAATTCAAGGAACATCACACCGAGGTAGCACGACCGCCTTTGTTTTTCACAAGAGACGACCTCAAGGACGTTGTCCCCGCCATCAAGATGGGCTAGTGATAACCGAACAGTCGTCAACCGCCGAGTCAAGCGGATATTTGTGGATGCCGGTAGCTCGGCCGACATACTAAGCTGGGAGGCGTTCAAAAGAATGAGCTGGACCGGGACGACTTAAAGCCTTGCAAGACAACCCTCATCGGGTTTAATGGAGAACAATCGCGTCCGAAGGGGTTTATCGACCTCAGGTTCACCCTTGGAGTCAAAGACGCCTTCAAGTCCGAAAGAGTGCGGTTCATAGTGGCCGAGTTCGTTTCACCTTACAACATAATATTGGGAAGACCAACCATTCACAAGTGGGACATCTTTGGTATCTACAAAGCATCAAAAGCTCAAGGTGATAGGCAACCAAGGAACCGTGGTCACGGTAACGGGGGATCAAAAAGAGTCTCGACAATGCTATTTTGAGATCGTCGAGTGGGGAGGCGGATCTTCATCGCAGCCCCAAAGAAGCAGCTATCCGGACCGTTCGGACCGGGATTCTCCCGACGACGAAGTTAATACCGTGGAATTGGACATCCGAGACGATGAGGTTCGCCCAGAACCGGCAGGAGACCTGGAAGATCTGGTGATCGGAGACCCTCTCCAGACCACTAATATTGGCAAACACCTATCTCCCGAACTTAGAAGTAGTTTGGAGGACTTCCTAAAGGAAAACAGGGATGTCTTCGCCTGGGATTCGTCTCAGGTACCTGGAATAGACCCAAAATTTTGTTGTCACAAGCTAGAAGTCTATCCGGGCTCAATCCCAGTGTCGCAGAGAAAGAGGAACCACGGACCAGAGAAAAGGAAAGCGTTGGAAATTCACATCCAAGAATTGCTTGAAGCCGGATTTATTCGGGAAATACAGTATACAACCCGGTTATCAAATGTGGTGATGGTAAAAAGCCAAACGGGAAATGGAGAGTTTGTACAGATTACAAGAACTTGAACAAGGTATGCCCGAAGGACTCCTACCCAATGCCAAACATCGACCAACTGGTAGACAACGCCTCAGGATTCCAGCTCCTATCCTTTATGGACGCATACTCCGGATATAATCAGATAGCGATGTACCCGGAGGATCAGGAAAAAACGGCCTTCATTACGAAAGAGCTAACTATTGCTACAATGTCATGCCTTTCGGATTGAAGAATGCGGGAGCTACATATCAAAGGATGATGAATAAGGTCTTTGCGGACGAATCCGACTGAACCCGGCCAAGTGTGCCTTTGGCGTCCCCGCTGGAAAGTTCCTAGGTTTCATGCTGACTAACCGGGGCATTGAGGCCAACCCGGACAAATGTAGGGCTCAGATCGAGGGTACGTATCAGGCTAAAGGCCCACTAATGGCCAAGTATCTCCTAAAGGCTAAGGACTTAATGTCAGGCTTCGAGGAAGCAACTGTTACCCACATTCCCCGAGGAGAAAACGCAAGAGCCGACATTTTATCAAAATTGGCAAGCACTAAGCGAGTGGTTGTCACCGCACGGTTGTCCAACAAAATCTCGAAGATCCGGTCGCATGATGGCTATTTCGGTCGATTCTCGACCGGAAAA